>JAMPIV010005914.1:0-234341 GCA_024509875.1 Oreohelix idahoensis
CATACATTGACCTAACAACGAAGCTGAGCCTAAGAGGTGCCATATGCCATATATCATTCCATGTCAAGGACCTCTGCAGGGCTCCTTCCTATGTAGCTCATTGGCCTTGTTGGACCTGCTGCACTGCTTTTTGCAACCTCTTATCATTCTCAGCTCCTCGTATCTCCTGAACTACCATGTCTCTGCGCTCCCTGCTTGATGCCTTTGACCACCAGCGGATGTCTCCATGACCAAATCCCCGTCTATTCGTTTGTGTGTATCCGATTACCTCCCTCAGTTTGAGTGACTCTTGGGCAGCATCAACAGCTTCTTCCATTCTCCACTTCCTTCCCGTTTTCAGTGTGGGCTGAATGGACTTAACCACGTCATCAGCTGACTCGCGTAGCATCATTGCAAGCCTTGCCTTTCCAACTTTGTACTCTTCAACAACTGACTTGAAGGGAAGCAGAAGTTTTGACTTTTTGCAGTACAGTGCTACATCTGACAGACCTGGTGGTACCCCTAGCCATTTTCTCATGAACTTGTTGACCTTCTGCTCTATAGCTTCCACTGTACTTGTGCTTATTTCATATATAAGCACTGGCCACAGCAACTTCGGTATCAACATGAACTGGAGGCACCACAGTTTGAACTTTCCCAGGAGTCTGCTTTGGTCTATGATCTGTAGTCCTCTGTCTGCCATGTCTATTGTCTGTTGCACTGCCTTTGAGTCTTTTAATGGGGTATCATACACCCTGCCAAGACTTTTAACAGGTTCCTCAATGACAGAAGGGATTCTTTGGTTGGAAACCATGAATATTACCTCTGCTATCTTCCCTTTCCTGACTGATAGGCTTCTCGACTTTTTGGGTTTTAAGCTCATTCTGCACCAGCTGACTAGTTCATCCAGGCGTGCTAACATTCTCCGGGCCTGATTTTCATCTGATGTCAGAATTGTTGTGTCATCCATGAATGCTTTGAGCGGTGGCATGTGACACATTCCACCGAGCTTTGGACCTATAGCCATTCCTTCAGCCGCCTGATTACCTGCATAACTATCACGAATAGTATCGGAGAGATGGTACATCCCATCGCAATTCCAACTTCAAGGCCAATCCACTTCGTTGTGTACTCTCTTGTTGAAAATCTGACAGAAAACCCTGCGAAATACAGCTTCAGCATTGCTGCAATCTCTTGTGGAACATGATACATTTCTAGGGCCTGCCACAACATCTGGTGTGGAACGGATCCATAAGCATTCGCTAGATCCAACCAGATTACATGGAGGTTTGTTCTGTCAGACTTTGCCTTTTGGATTGCTTCCCAGATCATTGTGGCATGCTGTAGACATCCTGGTGTACCTGGGATACCTCCTTTCTGAATGGTAGTGTCAATGTACCCATTTGCCAGGAGGTATGTAGTGAGTCTTTTCGCCATCACTGAGAAGAATATCTTCCCTTCCACATTGAGTAGTGAGACTGACCTGAACTGACTGATGTCAGTAGAATTTTGTTCCTTCGGGATGTAGACTCCGTTCGCCTTTCTCCATTCCTAGCTATACTTATGTTACAAACTGTAGTAAGAGTAGTCCCGTAGTGTCTGTTGAAACACTCGCGGTGAAGCCATACTTAAGTTACAAACTGTAGTAAAGGTAGTTCTGTAGCAAATACTGCAGCAGGGGAGTAAAGTGTTAGAGTCTTCACTACACTATAAGGTGATTGAAAAGTCATGTCCTATTTTTAAATGTTTTTATTCTGACTTGCATACACTGGATATGCTTGAAACAAATTTCAAAACAATAAGCAATAACTGCCATTTGACAAATAGGTTTTTGTTTTTTTATTCGCAGAAACAAAATAAAATCTAAAATGGTTTGATAAACTGACGTTACAGTAGACAGCAAAAGTTTCTGCCTGCTATGAAATCAATGTTTTGAACAAACCGCATGTGATATTGAGATGTAAGTAATGTTAATGTAATGTTAATGTAACATATCATTGTGTATAATAAAATGGAAGTTAACTGTCTTTATTGCAATGTTTGTTTCGTATAAATTAGTCGGATGGGCGAAAAGAAATTCACATTTTAAAATTAGAAGAGACTTTTTAATCACCCTGCAGATCCAGCTTTATGAGATGGGGTGGCCAGTTCCCTTCCTCGCTGCCTTTGCATTCCCTAACTCAATAGCACAGTCGTGTACCCATTTACAGTTGGGTAGACTGGAGCACAATGCTACCAGGTATTGAACTCAAAACCTGATAAGTGTGCAGCGCAGGCAACCACTCAGCCAATAGAATGCTCTGCAAACTGTGGTACTCTTTCGAAATATACGCCTTCTTTAGATACCAAGATATAAAGGCATCGCTTTTAAGATTTGTTTTTTCAGCTTGAACATTTTGTGCGGTTACAACGCGTAAGTGGTTCGCGTTTGCCTGGTAGGACTTTCTATGCACCAAACATAATGAGTCTAAATATAGCAAACTATAATTACAATGGATGGGTTTGAAGAAAAAAAAAAAATCGAAAAAATGTGATTCGTCTTACGAGGACAAAAGACAAAGAAAGTAGTCTACGTTACGGCCACAAGGCCTTCGTCAGGAAAAGAAAAAAAGTGAAGGCTAGATAGGAGACATAAGAACTTAAAGAAATGTGATGGGCCGGGAAGACACCCCTGAGGCCCCACCCCAACTTCAGTTCAAGGCATGTTTGTCGCCCATATATTTTCGGTCGGCCCACGTGACTGTCAGATCACGTGACGGCGCGAGCCTGGGTTGTGAAAAATCTGAAGTAGAAGATTGATGAAAATGCCATAATAATGCATTTAAATTAAGTTGTGGTGTAGAATTGTGTTATATTAAATAGCTGTAGGTTTTATTTGTGTTTTCGCTATTCCTAAGCGATAATCGCGTGTGATATTTAAGTAGTCAAGATTAATACGCCTAGCGCAGTAAAGTGAGTGATTAGCCTAGTGCCTATAAAAAGAGATAGCGAGCTACCAGCGGACCTTTCCTAGTATCAGCCGCCAGAGAGAACAGACGACAGAGCCAAACTGTAAATGCATTGAGCACGTGAGTTAATTTAAATTAGAATTATATTCAGCACGAGTCTGTTTTAATGTTTAGTGAAATAGATAGATGTGTTTCCAAAGGAAATGTCTTTTTAGGACATTATGATTTAGTCTTGAAGAAATGATAGATGAGTGAAAATAATGTTTGATAGGTTTTATTAGGCACGCAAAGCCTAAATCCAGATGTGAGAATTTAGTATCAAGTATTTCATCCATCAGACCGGGCAAATTTAGTAGGAGAGTATTTTATACATGAAACTGGACAGAAATGTTATCAGAAAGGCAGATATAGTATGAAGCTATTTCACGGGAATGTAGATAAGATTAACAATAGCAAGATTGTAGCCACGTGGCGAGGACTGTATAAAAAGCGGCGAATAACACGCCCCGCGTGGTAAACCTATAATGTTACGCCATGTGACACGTTGTGTATTTAGTCCCAGTTTGGTTTAAGTCGAGAATAATTATACTGTATTCTTTATGTAAGAGTAATTTAGTGTATTTCACGTTTATTGATAATTCTACTGTATATTTAATGGGTTACTGTGAGGTGAGAATATGTATTTAGATTTCTGGAGAGCGCGAGGCCACTACTTTGTTGAGACATGTGTTTCTCTGGTTGCTCCCGGCGGAGCATGGAAACACCAATGTGGCTGGTGTCTATCACAAGCCGACAAGAAGCATTTTTATGCTATGGCAGTGATTTGTTTCGGTAACGATGTGTTTCGTGTGATGAGATTCCCAGTCGCACCAGTCGTCACATACGACATGCTTCCGAATGCAGTAACGAATATTGAGATAGACCAGTTGTGAGGTGGTGGTTTATTCTCGTTATTGAGAGTATTTGTTGTACATATAATTGAATATTATTTTATGTCCATTTTATGATTATTTAATTATGGTTATGTGAGGAATGGTTGTGAGAGCACGTGGGCTCACTTCAAGGTATATATTTCTCTTCTCCGCTCCTGAGGGAGCATGGGGCCAACAGTGTGGTTTGCCTCCATATTAAGTATTCATATGCTAGGGCAGTAGTGTTTCGGTAGCAATCTGTGTTACATGGTGAGATTGCCAGCCCCACGCACAACACCTTACTAGTCTCATTGGACGACATGCATGAGTGTGTGTGTGTGTGTGTGATAGCTGAGTGTGTGCTCTTGCAGTAGTGGTTTCCGTAGCAACCTGTGTTACATGGTGAGATTGCCAGCCCCACGCACAACACCTTACTAGTCTCATTTGGACGACATGCATGTGTGTGTGTGTGTGATAGCTGAGTGTGTGCTCTTGCAGTAGTGGTTTCCGTAGCAACCTGTGTTACATGGTGAGATTGCCAGCCCCACGCACAACACCTTACTAGTCGCATTGGATGACACACATGAGTGTGTGTGTGTGTGTGTGTGATAGTTGAGTGTGTCAGGTGGCGGCGTAGGACAGTTTGACAGGTGAGAGCGTGGTGTTTCTCATTCAGTATTATATTATGATTTTAACTATTCTGTGCTTTGTTTGCTTCTTCAGATTAGCATCGGGCACTGTTGGGTGTTTTGTTTGTTTGGTTTGGTGTTATGTTCGCTAGTTTATTTGTTTAATGTTTGCTTTGTCACTGAATGGGCTGTAAAAATAAATATAGCCCCTGCCTCTAGAATCAAGACAATAACACGCCCCGCGTGGTAAACCTATAATGTTACGCCATGTGACACGTTGTGTATTTAGTCCCAGTTTGGTTTAAGTCGAGAATAATTATACTGTATTCTTTATGTAAGAGTAATTTAGTGTATTTCACGTTTATTGATAATTCTACTGTATATTTAATGGGTTACTGTGAGGTGAGAATATGTATTTAGATTTCTGGAGAGCGCGAGGCCACTACTTTGTTGAGACATGTGTTTCTCTGGTTGCTCCCGGCGGAGCATGGAAACACCAATGTGGCTGGTGTCTATCACAAGCCGACAAGAAGCATTTTTATGCTATGGCAGTGATTTGTTTCGGTAACGATGTGTTTCGTGTGATGAGATTCCCAGTCGCACCAGTCGTCACATACGACATGCTTCCGAATGCAGTAACGAATATTGAGATAGACCAGTTGTGAGGTGGTGGTTTATTCTCGTTATTGAGAGTATTTGTTGTACATATAATTGAATATTATTTTATGTCCATTTTATGATTATTTAATTATGGTTATGTGAGGAATGGTTGTGAGAGCACGTGGGCTCACTTCAAGGTATATATTTCTCTTCTCCGCTCCTGAGGGAGCATGGGGCCAACAGTGTGGTTTGCCTCCATATTAAGTATTCATATGCTAGGGCAGTAGAGGTATCGGTAGCAATCTGTGTTACATGGTGAGATTGCCAGCCCCACGCACAACACCTTACTAGTCTCATTGGACGACATGCATGAGTGTGTGTGTGTGATAGCTGAGTGTGTGCTCTTGCAGTAGTGGTTTCCGTAGCAACCTGTGTTACATGGTGAGATTGCCAGCCCCACGCACAACACCTTACTAGTCTCATTTGGACGACATGCATGTGTGTGTGTGTGTGTGATAGCTGAGTGTGTGCTCTTGCAGTAGTGGTTTCCGTAGCAACCTGTGTTACATGGTGAGATTGCCAGCCCCACGCACAACACCTTACTAGTCGCATTGGATGACACACATGAGTGTGTGTGTGTGTGTGTGATAGTTGAGTGTGTCAGGTGGCGGCGTAGGACAGTTTGACAGGTGAGAGCGTGGTGTTTCTCATTCAGTATTATATTATGATTTTAACTATTCTGTGCTTTGTTTGCTTCTTCAGATTAGCATCGGGCACTGTTGGGTGTTTTGTTTTGTTTGGTTTGGTGTTATGTTCGCTAGTTTATTTGTTTAATGTTTGCTTTGTCACTGAATGGGCTGTAAAAATAAATATAGCCCCTGCCTCTAGAATCAAGAGTTTTATTGTTGTTCGGGTCGGTGCGAGTGTGACAAGAGAGTGATATCACAATCACAACATAATCATCATCATCATCTCGCCCACCCTACCACAATTGGCGTCGTCGGCAGGATAAGGCAGACAGTGACACCGAGCAAACAGCGAACGAACAAATAGTGTAAACACCCAGCAGTGCATTCCTGCAGCAAGATGGCTAATGCGCATATGAAGGTACTGTACGTGGAGGAGCCAGAGATAAGGTTGTTTAGTGGAGAGGGGAGGCCCACTTGGCAAGAGTTTGTGGGAGATGTGGAAGCCGCGTGGAAGGTGGCGCCTTTTTGTGCAGAAGACAAGTTAGACATGATATGGAACAACGTTACGAAATTGGTATCTAGAGAATTACGGATACAAGGCGGAGCCAAGGCCAGCCCTGAGCAGTTACTGGAAATTGTCAAAAAAGCCTACAGCGAGCAACCACAAGTCAGTGAGGTGAACAGGAATTTCCCTTGGGAATATGCTGTTTATGGTGGAAGTAAAAAGCCTGAGACACGGGTCCAGATAGCAAGTGCAGAAGTTAAGAAGGAGGAGGAGGCACTCAGGGCAGAATTATCCTTCCTAAAGTCCCAGATAGCACAGATGTCAGAGTCCAGTTCGCCAGCACAAGAGGAGGTGCAGAGAAAGAGAGCACCATGCCAGCCGCGGGAACAGCCAACGCAAGACAAGGAGGTGTGTCCGCGGGAACAGCCAAAGCACGACGAGGAGGTGCATGTTCTGGTATGTGAGAGTCGAGCTGTTGTTAACGAAAGCAGTGAGCTGACAGTACCGACCAGTGCAGCTGCACCGACAAGGCGAAAAGGAGTTTGCAAGTGGTACAGTGTCCGCAGGGGATGGGGATTCATCACGCCAGATGATGGAGGTATTGATGTATTTGTACATCAGACCAAGATCTTCAGAAAGGGATTCCGGAGTCTGGCGAGAAATGAGAGAGTAGAGTTTGACAGCAAACCATCGGCCCAGGGCATGGAAGCAATTTATGTATGCGGCATTGGCGGTCAAGAGTGTAAGGGCAGCAGAAAGCGACCCATGGCACAGAGGAAGCCCAGAAAGATAAGATGCTACAATTGTGGAGACCTGTCAGACCACATGGCAGCCAAGTGCCCTCAAGGCCCGCTTCCGAAGAGATGTTTTCATTGCAAGTCAACTGAACATTTGATAGCCGCCTGTCCCTCAAAGAGCTCTTTCCCGAGACGTGCTACCACAACCAGGTTTCCTTCCGGGTGCAAGCCAAGAGATGACCGTGACAACTGTCACACTAAGGGCGCCGAGAAAATTACCCGTCGTCTAGGGGAGGAAACCCGTCCTAAGCAGATAGGAGGGAGTGCAAATCAAGGTTCAGCAGAGGAGACTCATCAAAAGCAGACTGTGGGGAATGTAAGCCACCGTCCACACAAAATGAGTGCAGAACACGTCAAGAGCGATCCCCCTACAGATTCGACAGCTACATGCACTGGCAAGCAGATGTCACAAGCCAGCAGCGACGCGGCACAAGTAGGCGAATCTTCTAGACCACAGCAACTGCCAGCCCGACAAAGCACAACTAGGGACATGTCGACCAAGACAGTCCCCAGCCGGGTTGTACCGATGACAGAAGCTCAGCCTAAAGCATCGCCGCAGAGAAAGAGTCATACGCAGCACCAACGATCTAAGAGGCTACGATCGAAGCGCCAGAGGTGGTGATGTTGTCGGGACGACAACAAAATCAGGAGGGAGATATGTGATGGGCCGGGAAGACACCCCTGAGGCCCCACCCCAACTTCAGTTCAAGGCATGTTTGTCGCCCATATATTTTCGGTCGGCCCACGTGACTGTCAGATCACGTGACGGCGCGAGCCTGGGTTGTGAAAAATCTGAAGTAGAAGATTGATGAAAATGCCATAATAATGCATTTAAATTAAGTTGTGGTGTAGAATTGTGTTATATTAAATAGCTGTAGGTTTTATTTGTGTTTTCGCTATTCCTAAGCGATAATCGCGTGTGATATTTAAGTAGTCAAGATTAATACGCCTAGCGCAGTAAAGTGAGTGATTAGCCTAGTGCCTATAAAAAGAGATAGCGAGCTACCAGCGGACCTTTCCTAGTATCAGCCGCCAGAGAGAACAGACGACAGAGCCAAACTGTAAATGCATTGAGCACGTGAGTTAATTTAATTTAAATTAGAATTATATTCAGCACGAGTCTGTTTTAATGTTTAGTGAAATAGATAGATGTGTTTCCAAAGGAAATGTCTTTTTAGGACATTATGATTTAGTCTTGAAGAAATGATAGATGAGTGAAAA
Organism: Oreohelix idahoensis; assembly: GCA_024509875.1. NCBI lineage: Eukaryota > Metazoa > Mollusca > Gastropoda > Stylommatophora > Oreohelicidae > Oreohelix > Oreohelix idahoensis. Next base: position 8,280 of record JAMPIV010005914.1, read on the forward strand.
TAATGTTTGATAGGTTTTATTAGGCACGCAAAGCCTAAATCCAGATGTGAGAATTTAGTATCAAGTATTTCATCCATCAGACCGGGCAAATTTAGTAGGAGAGTATTTTATACATGAAACTGGACAGAAATGTTATCAGAAAGGCAGATATAACACGCCCCGCGTGGTAAACCTATTAGTTACGCCATGTGACAGTATTTTCCCAGGTTTAAGTCGAGAATAATTATATTGTATTCTTTATGTAAGAGTAATTTAGTGTATTTCACGTTTATTGATAATTCTACTGTATATTTAATGGGTTACTGTGAGGTGAGAATATGTATTTAGATTTCTGGAGAGCGCGAGGCCACTACTTTGTTGAGACATGTGTTTCTCTGGTTGCTCCCGGCGGAGCATGGAAACACCAATGTGGCTGGTGTCTATCACAAGCCGACAAGAAGCATTTTTATGCTATGGCAGTGATTTGTTTCGGTAACGATGTGTTTCGTGTGATGAGATTCCCAGTCGCACCAGTCGTCACATACGACATGCTTCCGAATGCAGTAACGAATATTGAGATAGACCAGTTGTGAGGTGGTGGTTTATTCTCGTTATTGAGAGTATTTGTTGTACATATAATTGAATATTATTTTATGTCCATTTTATGATTATTTAATTATGGTTATGTGAGGAATGGTTGTGAGAGCACGTGGGCTCACTTCAAGGTATATATTTCTCTTCTCCGCTCCTGAGGGAGCATGGGGCCAACAGTGTGGTTTGCCTCCATATTAAGTATTCATATGCTAGGGCAGTAGTGTTTCGGTAGCAATCTGTGTTACATGGTGAGATTGCCAGCCCCACGCACAACACCTTACTAGTCTCATTGGACGACATGCATGAGTGTGTGTGTGTGTGTGTGATAGCTGAGTGTGTGCTCTTGCAGTAGTGGTTTCCGTAGCAACCTGTGTTACATGGTGAGATTGCCAGCCCCACGCACAACACCTTACTAGTCTCATTTGGACGACATGCATGTGTGTGTGTGTGTGTGATAGCTGAGTGTGTGCTCTTGCAGTAGTGGTTTCCGTAGCAACCTGTGTTACATGGTGAGATTGCCAGCCCCACGCACAACACCTTACTAGTCGCATTGGATGACACACATGAGTGTGTGTGTGTGTGTGTGTGTGATAGTCGAGTGTGTCAGGTGGCGGCGTAGGACAGTTTGACAGGTGAGAGCGTGGTGTTTCTCATTCAGTATTATATTATGATTTTAACTATTCTGTGCTTTGTTTGCTTCTTCAGATTAGCATCGGGCACTGTTGGGTGTTTTGTTTGTTTGGTTTGGTGTTATGTTCGCTAGTTTATTTGTTTAATGTTTGCTTTGTCACTGAATGGGCTGTAAAAATAAATATAGCCCCTGCCTCTAGAATCAAGAGTTTTATTGTTGTTCGGGTCGGTGCGAGTGTGACAAGAGAGTGATATCACAATCACAACATAATCATCATCATCATCTCGCCCACCCTACCACAGAAATATAAAAATAAAACCTAGGTACTTCCCTGAAGGCGAAGCATGGCTGAAAAGGAAGTCTAATTTTTTCAAACCCATCCATTGTACTCCACGTCTTACCGCAGTTCCCCTCAACTTCCTCAAACTATGATTAATGTGTCCAGGAAGAGATCCGAGCTGAGACGTTATTCAGATGTATAGGCAAGGTTCGTTAGAGAAGATGTATAGAGAGAGACTCTAGAAACATCAATAGAGACGTTAGCAGGGTTGTGCGGAGAGACGCCAGAAAGGTTGCATAGACAGAGAGACATTAGTAAAACTGTTTAGATCAGTTTATATAGTTTTTCTGGCATTTTACTGTCAGAAATTGTGGCCGACCCGATGCCATATCAGTCGGTGATTTTCTTCCCTGGTTCTCCCTTTTCCCACAAATTAATTGTTGTATTTCCACTTTGTCAACCATTTTCAGAACAACATAATTCCATTTATTAGAAATTGTAAATTCCGTAGCGTCCACGAAAATGATAATGAGTTCTAAAATGTAACTAGAAACAACACCAAAGAAACAATACAACAGCTGGGAACAGACTGAATGGACTAGAATGATGTCCACTCGACGAGTGGAGGGGTGCTTGCGTCACAGACTTTGTCCGCGTTCCTCGGTTTTATGGTGATTCGGTTAAATGGCAGTGAGGATTATAAGGGTTCTACTGTATTTCTGTGTCCATCCCGGTAACGGGCCCTCCCAGTACATCGGTTAGCGAGGCAGTGGTTTGTTTGGCTCCTCCTGTGTCCACCAATCTTGTCTGTTGCCACATTGAATTCCAGCCTTTCTCGTTTCTTAACCTGGCCACACACAAAACAAACAAGCTAGTATTGCTTCCTTCTGATGTTGTAATAAACTTCATTTGCATACTGACCTCTTTCATGTCATCCTCCGTACTCTTTTTCATCATCATCATCATCATTATTACCATTCAGAATAATATTAAGATAGCTAATAAGAGTAAAGACGTGGAAAAATCTTGAGCGAATGAAACATGACATCAAGGCATAGCAGGAATTTCTTAAGGCCTATGCTCTTTGGGAAGCTAATAAATTAATAGTGTTTCTAACAGGTTGTCTGATTCAGTGGTTCTCAGCCTGGGCCATTTGGGCACCCAAGAGGCCATGCCGTATTTCTCGGTAGCCACAGTAAGATGTAATGTACCTTTTTTCTTTCTTGCAACTAACAGCGACTATGAGGGGGCCACAGATGTAAATGAGGCTTAGAAGGGGGCCATAGTAAAGAGAAGGTTAAGAGCCCCTGGTCTAAGTCTTTGTTTTCATGGTTTCTTAACGCAGTTATTATAATCACTTAGAAACATTACATTGTCTCTAAAATTGTAACGGAATGTCAATTAGTCAGCTCGTTATCTGAAAAAAATGACCTAAACTTTCAACAACAACAAAAAATTAAAAAACAAACACGCCCCACACTCCTTCAGCTACCGTGGAAGCTTGTTTGTCCTGTGTTGTAAGATCACGCTCCGTACCAGTCTGACCGCATTTTAGGTCACGAACAGGTCACACAGTCAGCAAGCGACACTCAAGCTGCCCAACTTGGCCGAGAGGATTATGTTCGCCTGCAAACAATGTAAATGTTTGTTTCTGTTGCAAACTGTAGTTTTTCTTGTTTTTGTTTTTAAACACCAGTCTTGCGTTAACTTATGCACTTGATTTTTTTTTTTAAGAAAATAAATTACAAACGTTAGCTAGCCCAGAATTTGTTTCTTTTCTGTCTCCGTGTAACAAGAACTCAAATTATGTAGATTAATTCGTGACAGAGTTGTTCGGATTGTCGAAATTTCGGATAATATATTACGGAAAGCGAGAACTTCTTATCCAGGGAAAGAAAAAATTGTAAATGAGTTCGAAATTTAAACTAAAAACAACACCAAAGAAACTATACAAGAGCTGGGAACAGACAGAATGGACTGGAATTATGACAGTGGAGAGGTGCTTGCGTCACAGACTTTGTACGCGTTCCTCTGTTTCTTTATTCATTTATTTTTGTGTGTGTTGGTAATTCGGTTAAATGGCAGTTAGGATATTCGGGGTTCGGATAATTAGAGTTCAACTATATTTTGTAATGTCTATCATTATTGTCTGTTACTATAATGTATTCCAGCCTTTCTCGTTTCGTAACCTGGCCTAAAAACAAAGAATATTGCTTTCCTCTGATGTTGCAATAATCTTCATTTGCATCCTAGCCTTCTTCTGGACATCCTCTTTACTCTTTTTCGCCATCATCACAAAACTTCATCTCCTGAAGGAGCAAAAAGTTCAAAATGGAGCTAAGATCTTCTGCCCTGTGCCATCCGCACAAGATAGGTCCATGTCTTTATTCTTTTCCGATGAGTTAATATTATTCTGTTAAAATTTCTGTGGCCTTGTTACTGTAGAAATTCGTTACAAGCTCTTCTGTTAATGGTTTCTCTTATTTTTGATTGTTTGTGGTGGGTGTTGTGGTGTAGTACCCCTGACAAGGTCGATGTCAGTAATGTCGGGCTTACAGTTAGTGGCTGACAGGTGTGTAAATATAATGGGCGAATGTCGTGAGTTCTTTAGGTTTGTAAATATCTGATGTAAACCCACACAACAGTAACGTTGGGTCAGGAAATAGACCAACTAGTTTTCAACTTATACACAGTTTATTTACGACAGTAACGTTGACATCATGGATAACAGATCACAGCCAATCACAAGGTATCATAGTAAGTAAATCCATAGATAAATTGAGTGCAACACCAGCAACTCATTATAAATCGACATAGCATACAATCCGTCAGAAAGTTGAGTGCATCACCAGCAACTCATCATAAATGGTAATAATATATATATATAATCCGTCAGAAATTGGTTGCATACACAGCAACTCATCATACATGGTGAGAGTAAATATAATCCATCAGAAATTGGTTGCATACACAGCAACTCATCATACATGGTAATAACAGGAAAAATCCATCAGAAAAAAAGGTTGCATAAACAGCAACTAATTGTACATGGCATTAGCAAATATCCTCCATAGGAATATTAATCATATCAAATCTCTGTCATCCAAAAACACTCTGGACACACTAGCGAGACTATAAAAACCGTCTCGAAGCTTTGCCAGATACCTAATGACCGAGATTATAGTTTCTCAATACAACTCAGTCAATCTTCACTCAAGCGCGAACTAACAGTTTGAGATGTGAGCTCAGCTCACCCGTATCTCTCCCCCAACTACTCAGAACATTTGAACACTTTCTTTGTGTTTAAAAAAAAAACTAACACATACTCAGTTGAGCGATGTTCAAAAATATAGTGTACCAAGCACCCAAGTAAACAATCATCTCATAACTTTAAACGTGCTTACTAGCGTGTCTATAAAATATCAGACCCGTACATACAAATCCCTAACACTTAACTCCCACTCGAAAACATGACTTAACAGGCCTCCAATGTTTTTATTTGCTTGTTTACTAATTCCCCATGCCTTGCTTCCATGTCGCAGTACTGGTTTTATGTAACAGGGAAGAATTTTGTTTCTTACTTCCATCGACCAAGATTTGTTACTTATACTGCTGCATATCTGTATTTCTAAGACGTTATTTTCAATCTAACGTGATTTATCTACCCAGATATTTGAATCTGTGGACTTGCTTCAGAACTTTTTCATTTATTTTGCTAATTCAGAACCCCTACTCATGTCTCAGAAGATGGTGGGACCAGAGAGCCATTTGGCTGGGGCCTCACCTTTCGTTGGGGATGTGGGGGCTTACTTCAAGCCTTTTTATATGCCTTTCTTTGATCATTCATTCATGCATTTACATTTTCGCTCTTAATAGAGCATTGTGCCTCCTCTACAGTGGAGCCCCCTTGCAGAAAGCCTGCATCAGAGCCCTTGTGCTCTTGTAGCGATGGTTTATGTAGCTTTTTGTTTTACGTGATGAGGTTGCCAGCCCATGCACAGCTTCATGTTAGTCACGACTTACGATATGCCTAAAGGTGTAGAAGTCCTATTCTTTGTCTCATTAGAGACTCCCAGGACCTACACAGATGATTTCCTTCACATTAAAACATATCCCATATGAGTTAGGAAAGGCAACGGCAGCAAGCAAGGTAACTAGCCACCCCCACCTCATCCAGCTGAACCTAGTATAGTGAAGTCTCTAACACTTCACTCCCCTACGGTATTATCTGCCATGGGACCACCACCTTTATCTTTTATTCCCAAACTATCAGGGAGTCTCATACCATGTCAGGCCCCCATCCCTTCAGCTTATCTCTCCAGCTGTCACCTTTTTCCCTCGGTCTTTGTTTCAGGTGGCTGAACTCGTTTGTCAGTGTTCCTAAAACGTCTTATTCAGCGTGGGCAACACACACAAAAACAAGCACACACACCTAGACCCCTTGTCACGACTGTGCTTAGTTAGCCATAAGTGTTTATACTTTTATTTTCCTTCATCTCGTGCATCTCTCTCTTTTCAACGACTTTTTTTCCTTAAGGGTTTTGCCTTCTTTCAACCTAGACTTAAGTCTGTTGATTATATCGGAGCGCACTTTACCATACAAAAATAAGTGAACTCTGATAACTGAAGCAAAGTTTTGATAAAAACTAAGTTCTGAAAAGGGACATAGCTTCCATCAATTAGCATGAAGAAACCATGAAAATGGCTAGTTTTGAAAAGCACTGCTAATTTGTAAATTGTTGACACATACTAAGTCCTGAAAAGGAATAAAAGTATATATCTACTGGCGTGATGAGGCCCTGAAAAGGACGTGTCTTGAAAAGGATTGTAAGCTATGCCAAAGCTGCCCGTACTTCCTCAGTGTTCAGCGAACACCCGCCGTTTAGGGATAAGAAATACCCACAATGTGACAAGAAATGGGTTTATATTGTGCAAGTAGCCACAGAAAGAGCAAAGGTCGAAACAAATAACAAGGAGAAAATATATGAAAATCAAAAATGCCGTTATAAAGCAAGATTAAATGGAGAGAACAGAAGGGGACAAGAAAGAAAATATTTTGTCTTTACAATCTACGCACTGTAACCAAGCGATAATGTGAAGAAAATAAAACACACACGCACACATAGCCAAGGTCGTTTTCAACGGATGTAGAGCCCTATGTCGCTAAAGCTGCCCGTACTTCCTCAGTTGCTCAGTCGAAACAAGGGAACCGATTATAGGCCATACACGTTATTCACCCAAATCAGTGTTACAAGAAATGTGGTACAATTAACCCTAAAGATGCCACAGATAAAGAAGCATGTCGTAAACCAGATAACAAGGAAAAATATATGAAAATCAACCCGTTATAAAAGCAAGATAAAAATGGTGAGAGAAAACCCAAGGGAGGACAAAGAAAAGAAAATATTTTTGTCTTCCTTACAATCTACGCTCTGTACCCAAGGATTAATTGTGAGAGAAAATAAAAGCACACAAAGAGACACTCACACATAGATAAGGTCCGGATTTCCAAACGGACTGTGCTCTGCCTTCTTGCTATCCAACAGTACACGTTTATTTCAGTCAAATATGTTTCTTACAATGGCCGTCAATATGACGGAAGTTAAATGTCACCCACTTGGATGCACCACCTCAAGGAACGGATAGTATCCTTACAAATGTTGATCTTTCCATGGTACTTTATCCATATTGAGAGATGGGGTAACCTTTATCAAAAATTGACTGTAATCGCTTGAGTGATTCAATTCTCACACACCGCAGATTTAGTGGAGTGAACGTACAACTCAACTGCATTCTACATCATACATGGCGCCGGCAGTTCATGACCAGCATTTGTAATTGTTTGGAGGCATCATGAATTGGAATTGCAAGCATCGGTTGGATCGTCCTCACGTGTTTGTGTATAGCAGATGTCACATTCCTCATCAAAGAGTGCATCATGCTCTAACGTATTTCTAGGAATGTTGCTTCTTCTGAAGTCTCCCTTTGCTGCTCGTAGTGAATGCTCTCAACTGACGAATGCGAGTAAAAAGCTCTACTGCAGCGCGTTGAGATTCCATGCTCTTTTCTGCAGACTGATTTGCTCGTTTGTGACTGACGCTGAAACCATAAATCGAAGAGTTCAGGACCACCACTGGTGTAAGACAAGGTGTATCCTATCACCTTACCTCTTCATACTCCTTATGGACGATGTCATCAAGGCATGTAAGGAGAGAACAAGAAAGTATTCAGTGGGGTACTGGAAGATGAGACAGGTCTATATTTCGGAGCTGGCATTTGCTGATGATGTTGCCCTGATTGCTAAATCAGAGGCACATCTCCAAACCAACCGGCAAGTCTGGAAGGAAGAGCTGGAGAAGAGAGGGATGGTCATAAGCAGCTCTAAAACAAAATCCATGGTGATATCACGAGAAGAAAGAAGACATCAGATTAAGCTAGGTCCTGGAGCAGGTCGACCACTGTAAATACCTCGGTATTCTATTAATAGATCGAAAGGGAGAGTCATGATCATACAGAGCGTCTGGTCTTCGAAAGGGAGTGCATATCAAAGAAGAGTTGGCCACTCGAAAAGCAGCAGCTGGGAGACTTTTTCAGGCCATAAATCGAAGATTCCTCAGCAAGAGAGAGGTTGGTAAGAAAACGAAGATGGCTGTATACCGCTCCACCTATGTCCCAGTCTTGACATATGGATGCGAGTCATGGGCAATGACTACAACCCATAAAAGCCAGATCCAAACCTCAGAAATGAGGTATCTGAGGAAGGTGGTTGAAGTAACAAGAAGAGACATGGTACGCAACCAGACGATACGTCCAAGGCCTTAAATCCTACCCCCTGCAGACCCAAGTAGAACAAAACAGTCCCAAATAAGAATGTTTGACCATGTCTGAGCAGAATTGGGAGTCCTTCTTTCCTCTTATCATTTGCAGATCGTTTTGCAGCCATCTTATCATTTTGATCCATAATAATAAGTCTGCAATACTTTAAATTAAAATTTTGTCTTGAAGAAACAATCAAAAACTTACATTTTAAGGTTATTTTTAACAAAATGATGATTTAAGTCCGTTTCCGGAATGAAACTGGGTTCTACAATCAAAAAATTACATTTTATTCATATAACACTGTCACTCACTTTGTGTTGCACAATTCACCGACTCTTCTTCGTTGATTGTTACTATTTTTGAGAGAGAACATATAAGGGAAACAATACAATTAATGTCTAACTTTCAACCACAGTTGCATCCCTTAGATGTGACCGACGTACAAACGGCGAGAATTATGGATGTTGAGGATTTAAAACATCAGTTAGAGCAGCGAAGTGAGGCAAAGGCCATCCTGTTCCAAAAATCTCGATCCTTGATGATCTCTACCGACTCTGTTGTTGACTTGTTCTCATCCATAGTGCCACGCGGACTACTATCTTTCTTTCTTCTTTTTTTTTCCAACCACTTTTATTAAACTATACATAGGGTTTATATATTTGTCGCGTTTCAAATCTTTGATGTTCCAAATCTCCATGTTGCGCTCATCGTAGAAAGCTGAAACTTTGCAGAAGCTCCTGGTACATGTTCATCTTTTAAGCCTTGTCCGGTATTGACACAGCTTATTTTATATAAAAGCTGTAAATAGAGTAAAATGAGGTGGAAATACGTTCATTAGAGTAAGGGAAATAATGAACTCACCTAAGTATTACCGGGCTCGAAAGGAAAGTAAAGAATAGTAATACTGTTCCTTACCAAGCATGTCGTAAACGCGACTGAGGATTGGGCATGGGGCCGGTTTCACCATCCTGTAAAACAATTTTAAACCATTAAAACTTAAACATGCATTGATAGGTCAACAGGAAAATAAAAGCAAACCAAGGCAGGAGGTTTCTCTGGCAGGGAGGCGAAGCTTAGAGAAAGCGTTGCTGACTAACCTTCTTTCTTCTAGGAGAGTCTCCAGATGTGGCACCTGGAATGTTCGAACATTGAACGAACGAAATGATGAGGAAAATATGGAAAGAGCATGAGCTCTCCACGGGAAAGGAGGACTTGAAATGTGTTTGTTGAAGGCCTATGCGCCTTGAGGAGCTAAAGGGTATTGAAATGAATTGAAATAATGAAATACGAATATAAATTATGCTTCCTATTTGGAAAGAGCTGGTGTCGGATGGTTAATGGTAATATGCCTTTTTAATCAAAATGTTTCTTCAAACAATTAGGTCGTGTACGAGGTCAAGTAACTAGCGAGTCCTTTGTTTTAACTACAGCTCTAATAACGATCAACTTTCTCGCTATCTTTACGTTAGGTTCTTAAATTAAAACTATTTTTTTTTGCAAAGATTTCCATCACTCGACAGAGATTCAGAAAAAAAAAGTAATATTCAGTTATGACTTAAAATCATAAAACAAGTAAAGAAAGAAAACTGCACTTGCGAAGCAGAAAATAAATTCACCATACATTCAACTGAATGGAATAAAAGTGGATTGCCAGTTATTTTCATTAAGCCAGCGGTTCTCAAAGTGTGGTGCACGAACCCCTAGTGTCCCCGAGACCCTTTCAGCGGGTTAAAACTATTTTCATAATAATCTAAGACGTTATTTGCCTTTTTCACTCTCATTCTCTCACGAGTGTACAGTGAGGCTTTCCAGAGGCTACAAAACGTGTGATGACGTCATCGCTCTGACGGCTAATGGAATGTGTGCTTGTGTATTCTTTTGTTTTCTAGACGTTTCTAAGGTAGTAGGTTTAGGATATAAATATGTGCGTTATCAAATACGTTAAATATCTATAGAAGTACCCCACAAAAACAAAAGCTCTTTGGGGTCCTCCATAATTTTTAAGAGTGTAAAGGGGTCTTGAGACAAAAAAATTTGAGAAATGCTGCATTAAGCAGTAACTCTTCATATCGTACACAAAATTATATGCACTTTATAGTTATTTGTTCCCTGTATTCCTCCATTTCTCGCATTCTCAATTATTATTATTCTTTTTTCAGATGTTACTCTCTTTTCTGGTGCTCTTTTTATTTCCTCGCCACATGTCAAATATAGGTCAGCTGCCTTCTCTTTATCTTATACAATCACATTTCTGTATTCATTAGCCCTTCTTAAGCATTCTTTATTTGTTATTATAGTGTAAAAGGAATTTCTTAATTAACATACTTCTGAGAAATTCCATTTTTGTCGTGTCCCTAGATTTTGTCATTTGTTTCTTTACTCTTTGGGATGCTTTCACTCAGTAACATTTTTTTTTTTTTGGCGTTAATGTTTCAGCACTCGTTTACTTTGTGGCTACCATTGGCGGATCTAGAAATCGTCCAAGGGAAGGGAGATACACCACAATGATTAGGCCTCCCCCCCCCCCCCCAACCCCGTGCTCCTTACTTACACATATTTTTAGACAATTAAAAAATAAAATTACGAATTTTGAAAAAAAATGTGACAACTTAAACTTTTTATTATACAGTAACTTAAAAATATTCGTTTTTAGTTTTGAAAAATATAACTACAGTATTTATTAAATAATTACATAAAAGTAAGGTACAACAAGCAGAGAAGAAATAAATAAAGCCAAAAAGCTTCTGAAAGATGGACAAGCAGCTGGTCCAGATGGCATTCCAGCAGAGACCTTCAAAAACAGATATTGATACCTCTACATAGATATTATACAAACTACTTGGTAAAGTCTGGGAGAGAGAAAGAGGAAATACCAGCAGAATAGAATGAAGGTTATCTGGTCAAGTTGCCTAAGAAGGGAAATTTACAGGAGTGCACAAATTATAGAGGAAGATTGTTATTGTCAGTGCCGGGAAAAGTATTAAACAGAATCATCCTTGAGAGATTAAAAGAGTCCATAGACAAGCAACAGAGATGAACAAGCAGGTTTTCAATAAAACAGACCCTGTTCAGACCAGATAGCCACACTGAGAATAATAGTGGAAACAAAACCTAGAATGGAATTCACCGCTATTCATCGGATTTGTGGATTATAAAAAGGCATTTGGCAGTGTAGATCGAGAATCGCTCTGGAAATTGATGAGGCATTATGGAGTTCCCATGAAGATCACTAACGTATTAAAGAAGACCTAAGAAGGCATGACATGCAGAGTTCTACATGAAGGACAACTTGCAGAACCTTTTGAGATTAGAACGGGAGCGAGTCAGGGATGCCTCTTGTCTCCATTTCGGAGTTGAAAGACAATATTATCAAAATAAGAATACGAAAAGCAAGAGGAGCTTTCATTGCATTGGGAAACATATGAAGAAATCGCCTGGCCCGGCGCTGTGCTGCGGCCCCGCTCATTCACCGCAAACACTTAACGTAAATGTCAGGTGCCCCCACACGGTAGTTAGCTCTGCGGAGCTATTCCGCAAGTCATAAATCATCTAATGAGAATGCGGGGAACGGATAGGGGATCCCGACAATGCAAGAAAAAGACTGACATCCCGAAGTAGCAACTATTACAAATTTTGTAATTATTTTTATGTTTTATGAAAATGAAACTAAAAAAAAGGGATTTTAGAATACGAATTGCATAATTAGGGAGTTATTTTATCTCGTTATTATGAAAAATAATACGATGCCCCCCCCTATGAGGTCCAATCAAGCACACAACCACTTCATTGACCAGATCAAACACCTCCATGTCACCCCCAGAACCATAGAACTGAAATCACCATCAACCTTCGACACCAAAATAACAGAAGCGACTACCCCGCAAAGAAAAGACAGATGTAAAGCGTAACAAGAAACAAATGAGGACCCTCTCTCCTACCAATACTATCCGACCCCCAACTGGTCCATACGACGAAAATCCAAACAAAATACGAAGTCACCCACCACGGGATTAAGCAACGAGTCCCTATAAAAACAGTAACGCGAAAAAGACTATTCTCACTAGTCATAGCAACCCATAGCCCACCCATGCGTAATGCCATCCAACAGAACACACCCACGTCCAATACCCAAAAAATCCCCGAAATGAAACCCTTCACCTCCCCCTCCTGCCGCCTCCCCCCCATCCCCCCTCCACTGAGCCAGCCGTTGACGCACGGCCTACACGGTAAACCTGTTGTCGATTCCCCAATGTTTTATTCCTACAAATTAACATAATGGAAGAAAAACGGCTGCTGAACCCTAACCCACCTTACCTATACGGGGCCATACCCCACCTCACTCTTTTCAAACGCCCCGTGGCACAACTAGAGGTCTCCACCACCAACTTAACCAGATCAACGTGGAAAACTCAAATGAGGGATATATACTAGTCAAAACGGCACAATAAATTCACCACACTCCACCCCCCCACCGCATACTTCGTCCCTACAATCTACCCGTAGGAGCTCCTGATCTTATCATCCCACCATATGTCGGTCCCCCCCAGTACTTGGCATCAAAGCGTCTTACACAGCACACACCCACACACATGGGCACGCGGAATGCGGAAACAGCACATAGAGAGTGCAGATAACCTATCGATAAAGTCAGTCATTGTACAGAAAGTTAGACGTCTCTTCGAGCGCTTCTTCAGAGTATAACGTTGTCTCCTTCTGGTTAGTTCAGAGGAGTTGCCTCACGTGTTCCATACCACAGAGATCATCGGTCATTGACTACGGCGGAGGAGCACGCACGAGGGAGAACCGATCCTCATCACTCTCATAGCTACAATCACGCTTGACCCGAGAATTCTCGAGACACTAACGTACAGTTCGTATCAAGGACCTATTGCGCGCTTGTGATAGTCAAGTTACACGTAAACTGTTATCCTGGCACTCTTATGCATCTCAGTTAGACGGGTGAGCGGGGGCCACGAGCGTCGGAGACATCTTTTACTTCCAAGAACTCGCATTGAGCATCACTTATCAGAAGACACTTTTAACGAGCCTAAGCTTATCATGCTATTCGGATTCTCTCGCGAGTCAGCTAGGACTCAGAACCATGTACAACAGAGCTGTCAGTAGCGAGAGAACTTATACTTGCTACATAACATGCATGTGACGCTTATGGATTTTCTTCACGCAATCACTCAAAGTTACGACTAAGTAGATTGCTCTGTATCATGATAACTAGCTTAGAGAGAGGGATGTAATAAAATATATTTATAAGCTTGGGATACACATTTCTTAGTCATTGCAGATGAGCGTAAGCAATGTAATGTAACTCTATCTTCTTTTTCTGGTCCAAAACTGATCGTGCTCGACAAGTTAGGAGTTAGACATAGGGATGTTCGGTGAGTGAGTGTGGGGTATGGGGTGGTATGCCGAGTGTATAAACTTGCGCCCCGGCGGCGCTAGTAATGGAAAGTCACCCATCCATGTATGATATCTTATGTGTCTCTACGCCACACGTAAGCACTAATATGTAAACGAGTGCGTAGTGAAACATTAACGCCCTATATCACTATCAGCAAAAGAGAATAGATTAACACACACAGTCACACACAAACACTTGGGAGACTTGATCTATACTAATGTTCTTCTCTCAGCGTGTTATATCTTTGGAAGGGGGACAACAGCAGAGAGGTCTATGTGCGATCCGATATCTATGGTATTTTCTACACACTGACATCTGTCTAGAGAAGGCGTTAGACTTGACATGTTAAATATCGTCACCAACTACGTCACATACTATGAAAGTTTATATTGAGTGCATACATATCAGTTATCGCTTAGAGATTTGTGGCGAGAACTGATTTCAGTATTGGTATCTGACATTGTACTTCTCGAACATAGACATAGGATACTCTTGCGGATCATGACTGCGAATTCGCACTCAGTGATATGGTGCGACTGGCAGGTTTGCGCTCGTAGCTCACATGAATACATATAACCAAACAGTGTACCTAGTCTTTTCTATATAGAGAGTCTTCTATAAATTATACTTGTACTTCTAGTCTTTACTGTGGGGGATTCTCAGCGTTTTAACCCGGGAAATCTAATTTCTGTGAGTCTCGCTATATAGCTCAGCAATAATTCTCCTGGAGGGGTCAGATATATCTATAACACATATACTTGACGTGTACGTTGGATGTTCTCATTTAGTGGGTGGTGGATCAAGACCCCTTTAACTCTTTAAAAATGTTTGGAGGACCAACTATAGAGCGTGGGGGTTTTGGTGGTGGGGGGTCACTTCTCGATCTATTCATACATACTCCTGTATGCTGATCAACACGACCAACACTGGACTAGTGAGTACTCTATGAACGGAAGAACTTAGACAGAACTCGTATCTAAAGCCAGTATCAAAAGGAGCACACTTGATACACGCACAGAATATCCATATACGCCTGTCAGTAGCGAGGACGCTCACTCATCTAATCACGTCTTGAGTAGCGCGATGCAGACTGGCGGAAACTGTGCGTTTGTGCGTCCCTCGTGACTCACCCTAGCAGGAGTGTTATACGATTCACTGAGCTCATATGATATTAGCGATAATCTACGAAGTGAGAGCTGCTCTGAGACGATTGTTATTACGATTATCTTTTGGACGTGTGCATACATGTATTCAAGCACAAGCTTTATAATGTGGGACCACGAGACGCGGAAGGGACGCGCGTATGGGTAGACCATACGTTCCACTTCGTGTAATTGAATATTCAAAAGAAAGTCCTCCGGCGTGGCTTCTAAGTACATAGACATGCAACTGAGCGAATCCACATCTTTATTACAGGCAAGTTGAAGGTACTCGGTGTAAGTTTCCATGATTTGCAGGCGGGCGGCGCTGGCACTTCTGGGCTAGAGGACAAGGCCGCATCTCCAGGGGGAGTCTGTGAGGGTGTCTGGCATGTTGTCATTCACAGCTAGCTAACTAGAACTAAGTACACAATACAATATATGTTAAATAGTACAACATCTAGGCGCAACACCACTGCTCGACAAGTCAGTTGACGACGAGATAATCTAAACTTCACATCACAACAAACTTAAACAAGAGGGGGAAATAAGGGTAAGAACCAATATACACGTCATAGACAGTAGCAGCCTGATATACAGCCGTTCGCTCATCTCGTATTTAGCAGCCATGATACACATATAAAGACAAAAGAGGCGGGGCTTGCTAGTAGCGATACTTTGAGACACTATTCAGTCACGACCTTATTTGTGAGACGCTGTGGATGTAGACAAACAGTGGGGGTGTCAACTTCACTGTGATCATTCATTCCAACCTGAGTCCCTACTCACTGAGTGGTTACAATAAGATCGGATATATGACCATCCTTAACCGGATGGATTACATATATGTTTATATCAGCGGAGATCTTCGGCGAGAGCTTGCGCTTGTAATGGGATTTACACGGCGAGAGATAGCGTGCGATCCAGTGCACACCTATTCTCGGGAGCGCTAGTGCACATGAGCACTATTCACTCATTCTATCTTACGACACGTCCTCCTCATCATCCTTGGTCTAGTAGGGTTACAGTGCAGTCTAGGAAAAACAGACGACACCGCGTATGAGCGCCACGATGCCGCATCGAGAGTGTCGTTCGGGTCATATGTGATCGGAGTCGCATCACTAACACAGGTGACAGACACTATCTGGAGACAATACAGCGCTATATAGACAATCTACCAGCATGGGGTAGAGTAGCCACTAATTCCGTGAGTCAAGCAATAGTGTGAGCATTATATGATTACACCAGGATTGGTCTCGCGGCAAAGAGAAGCGAGCGCAACACAGATCGTTCTTAGAGAATCTTAAGGCAGGGGAGCGCGGCAGAGAGCAGTGCTCGACGCGAGAGTGACATCACAGGACACATGGCTCTCACACGCGATAGGCATACAGGCACCTTTTTAGTACATAGGGGTTGAGGTCTTAGCTTGAACATTTACAGTCGAGGTCACTAGATCGACTCAATCGGACTGGAGTGAACTTATCACATTGTATTCAACCGCTGCCCACCAAGGCCTAACAGGCAGCTATTACTGACATGACAGTTATAATAGGTTATGAGTTGCCTTAATAATTGTGAGAGAGACTTATGGTCAGGGGGGGGGGGGGGGGGGGGGGGTGGGGGTGGGGGGGGGGGTGTGGGGGGGGGGGGGGGGGGAATGATAGGGGGGGGGGGGGGGGGGGTGGGGGGGGGGGTATGGTGTTGGGGGGGGAGGGAGGCGTGCTCTATGGAGGTACAAAGGGAACAGGAGACACTGATAGTCGGAGGCTGACCAGGGGGGTACGTGATAGGGGTTAGGGGGTATAGGGGATACAATTAGCACTGATAGATATAGTGCGGATAAATACATAAAGGCGAAGCTAGGGGGGAGGTAAAAAGAAAGTAAATATAAGCGGGACAGTATAAGAGGTGGGTGATAGGGGGTGGATAGGTTACATGATGATGATATAGGTATATATTATAATATGTATATATAAAAGGTAGCGGTGAGCAGGGTTTTTCGTCTCGGATCATGGGGGCAGATATTGTGTCAGTGTGGGGAGTAGCGGGGTAGGGGGGGTGAGTGCAGGGTGTAGGGCAGGTGGGGGCTTCGGTAGCGAGTGATCGGGGGGGGGTGGGGGGGGGGAGCGGGGATCTTCGGGGGTCTCTTAGGGAGAAGTCGGGGGGGTGGGGGGGATATGCGTAGAGTGTAGTGGATTAAATAGAATATATCGGACATACTCGGAAACGGGGATGCACGTATATATTTTAACGACATATACTCTATACTCTAATACAATAGTATAAATATCCAGTAGAACGCATATACAGGATCTACTGTGTGACCTGTATGTATGTCTGTCTGTAAGTATGTATGAAAGTATGTATAGTATAGTATATACATGTACTGATCTTACAGTAAGTGTCAGTCAGACTGACTACTGACTTTGTCTATTGAAAGAAATTGAGTAAAATAGTACGTCTTTCAATGAACTGATCGTGACGCAGTACAGTTCACAGTCAGAACTTTCTGTCATGATCTGTAAGTATGAACAACACTGGGGGCGGGAAGGATGGGGGGATAAGTGTCAGATCCAGAAACAGGACAGGTCTGTCTTTACAGTGTGATGAAAGATCATACCAGAATCTGACATACAGTGAAAGATCTGTCTTTCTAGTAATGTCTTTCTGGGGGGGGGGACATACATTACATACCATACAGACATATCATGACATGACAGCAGTACATGTCAGACAGTTCAGATCATTACATGAGTCTTACATGTACAGACATACAGTCTGACTGACATATACAATTACCATACTATACAGAAATACTAAACCCGTACGGAACGATGACTATCGAGTGAACATACTGCACATTACAGTACATACTTACAGTCAGAGAGGAGGCGAGTAACATGTACAGAGGCATGGTGCAGCACATGACAATGTAGCGATACATATGGGACCACTACAGTGTGACATGACTATCAAACATTACAGCACATTACATAGACTATAGCTATGACTTAGGGGAGCAAATCGCGTGAGTGGGACAGGGTGACGGGAGACATACCAGGGATAGTTCGGACATACCGTCCCCAGCCCCGCCCCAACGGATACAAGCTGCAGACTTACATGGGCATTACCCATGACAGACATGTGACATACATGATGGGGGACCCCATGACAGTGTACATCCTGGGGGTTTACACCCTAGCAGTACTTAACTACCATCCCCCTTACACCCACCCAGTGACATCACTTACGGCGTACCCTCCCCCCATACCCAGGGTGTGTTCAGTGGGACATTATCCCCCCCCCCCCACCCCCCCCCCCCCCCCCACCCACACGCGACAACCCACCCAGGACCAGTACCACCCACCCGCTACCCCCCACCCCCCCCCACCCCCACCCCCCCCCCACGCCCCACCCCCCCCCCACCCACCCCCCACCAACGTCCCCCCCCCCCACACCCACCCACCCACCCCCCCACCCCCTCACCCCCCCCCCATCCCCCCCCGCCCCCTCCACCCCCCCATCTGGACCCCTACCCCCTCCCACCCCCCTCCCCCCACCACTCCCCCCCCCACCCCCCCCCCCCCCTCCCCCCCCTCCACCCCCCCCCCCCCCCCCTCCCCCCTCCCCCCCCCCCCCCCCCCACCCCACACCCCTCCCCCACTCACCCCCCCCCCACCCACCCACCTTGCACCCCACCCACCCTACGCACCCCCACACGACCCCGCCATTCCACCCCCCCCCACCCACCCAACCGACATACCATACCCCCCCACCACCCACCCCCTCACCCCTCTCTGCCCCCTGTACCCCCACCCCACGCCCTGACCCAGCGGTCGCACCAGCACCCACCACCCACCACCCCCCACCCCCCGCCCCCCCCCCATCTCCCTCCCCTAAACCCCCCCAACCACGCATACAACAGCCCAGTCCCTGCCCACCCATCCCCCCACCCCGCCACAGCAAAGGAGGGTGCCGACGTACCACCTACATCCCCCTCATACATCCCCCCCTGCCCCCATCCCCCCCGCCCCCCGCCACCCTCCGGCCCCACGCTGGAACCACAAGATAGCCCACCACCACCCAACTCCCCCCCCAAATAGCCCACGCCCAACCCCCTCCATACTGACACCTCACCCCCCCACCCCCCCCCCATCTCCCTCCCCTCCGACCCCATCGCACCCTCACCACCCCCCCTCCCCCCCCCCCCCACCGTCCCTCCCACCCACCATAGCCCCTCCCCCCACCCCCCCCCTCGCCACCACCCCGCACCCCTCCGCCCACCCCGACCCCCCCACCACCCGTTCCCCCACCCCACCCTCCCACCCCCTCCTCCCCCTCCCCCCCCCCCTACCCCACAGCCCCCCCCCCCCCCCCCCCCGCCAGTTTCCCCCCACCGCGCCACCCACCGTACCGTTGGACCCAATCACTAGCCCCCCCGCTCCCCCCCCCCCCCTACCGCCCCACAACGCCCCCCCCCCCCCCGACGGCGCCCCCCCCCCCTCCCCACCCACGAAGCCCCCCCCCCATTACATTCACCCAAAGAAGCCCCCTATGTTGCCCCACCCTCCCCACCCCCCACCCAACATCTAAATCCATTTGTTTTGCAATACTTGGTTGGGTACCCCCATAATGGAGTCACAATCCCGATTATCCAAAATAACCCAACCCCCTTGAGAGAACTACCCACCACGCTCTTCACTAGGTGGGAGTGGGTGCCTCCATCATCTGCCCTAGTTCCAACCTGCGTCGTCCCATGGGTCCATGCGCGCGCCCTTGGGCCCATATGTCACCACCATAATATGGATTATCCCGGGGAAACCCCCACCCTTCAATTCTTGCACCCAGGGGAGTATACCTACCCCATTGGTGCCTGGGTGGTTACAGCCCCCCCCCACCGCGGGATGCCCCTCCCACCTCCCCCCCCAAGTAGAGGCCCACCTCCCCCCCCCCCCCTGCCCCCCTACTGAGAGTGCTCCCAAAACGGGTACCAAACCGTCTCACCCCACCCCCGACCCCACCCCCCTGACCCAGGGTAGATAGGTGTGACCCTCCAAGGGATGTCTACATGGTTGGCGTTGGAGTTACCCCCTCCCCCCCCCCACCCCCCACCCCCACCTGCCTTCCCCCACCCCAGTCGACGGCTGTCGCGCCCGTAACCCATGAAGGTATAATTACCTGGGATTCCCCACCATGTGCCCCCCACCCCGAGTGTACACCCAGAATTCATGCCCCCCCACCCCTCCCCCCCACCTCCCGCCTTCCCCCCCCCCCGCCCCCCATGTCGACACCCCCCCCACCCGCCCTCCCCGCCCCCCCCCTCCCCCCGACACCCACCCAGCGGCTCCGGCCACGCCCCCCCCCCCCCCCATACTCCCCCCATGATATATGTCCACGCGTACATACCCATGCCCCCCCCGCATCTTCGCCCTATTTCCCCTGTAGGCTACTTGTCCCTCCCACGCCCCCCCATTTTACCGATAATGGCCCCCCCCTCCTGTAAACTGTTAGCCCGCTATCATATGACGTGGGTAACTGAGTACCTCTTATGACGCCATACAATGGGACTAGACGTATGTCGGTACGGTATATATCGGCCGCCTACCCACCACTACCGATTATCCCCCCTACCGTTACATCCCCCCTCCCATACACCCCCTTAATGGCATCCCAATGTACATAACACCCACTCATTACCCATTCTACAACTCAACCATTCACCAACCATGTACACCAATCTGATAGATTAATCATACCCCTCCCGCCACCATGTATGTTCCGTCATGCACACCATTTGACCACACGTTGTACATCCCCACCTCACCCCATTTATGTATTAGTATGAATACATAAACAATTAGTGTCATCATTCCATAGAAGAATTCGCGCCACCACAAATGTCCTTCTGGTCAAAACCGTTCCTATTTGCATGTACATTGGCACCACCACCCATCATATCCCCCTCCACCACTCCCCCCCAAATTTTAGTCCTACAGCCCACAACACTCGTAACACCTCAGTCATATACTACCCTCACTCCCAACTATGGTCTCATCCCAACCCCCATGTCTCCATCCCAACTCCGTTCTACAATCAACTGCCAGTCCACAAACCCACACCCACCTACACAACCCCCCCTCGTCGCCCTGAGGTTTATAAACACGATCCTCTGTAAGTTTTGTCCGACCCCCCAAGTTCATGGAGGCCTAACTGTTCACATGGATATCGCCAATTTGTCCCCACCCCACCAACCCCCACCCCACCCACCCACACCAAACGAGCCACACCCACCCACACCACCATAAACAGTAGTTTTTGCTTTGATGCCCACCCATGTTGTGTCTAATCCAAAACAGTGGACCCAAACGTGTAATTCCGCTACCCAACCTCACCAACGTTGGGGACCCGAAAAACATGCCTGACCCGCCCCCAATACAAGTAACCCCATAACCTGACGTTTACAATGGAAGCCGCCACCTTCTTCCACCCACCCCCGCGAACACTGGAAATGAGCACCACCCCTCAGCCCCCCCCCCCCCCTCAACCCCCAACACCTCCACCCCCACACCCCTGATCAATACCACTCCCCGATGACCCCTATTGCCCCACCCACCACCAACCCTTGTGACACTACCGAACCCCCACAACCCCCCCACCCCCCAGACCCCCAACCCCTATATACACCACATACCTTGGTAAATCCACATTCTTGGGAAGACCCTGAACCATACCCTTCACCACCCCGCAGTAATTTCCCAGGAAATCAGCAACTAGACTGTATTACCCACCCCACCCCGTCCCACACCTCCCCCTTATTGTGGAACAAGATTTCATGTAGGACCCGTACAACCCGGATTTTGTCATCCCCCCCACCCCTACCACCCACAGCCCACCCCACCCCCCCCCGAACCTACCCCGACCACCCCCCGCAGATTTGTTAATGGTACCACCCGCGTAAATTACACTCCCCCCCTCCTGCCCCAAGCCATGTAGGCACCCCGGATACTGTTGTCCATACCCCCAACCCGTACATTACCCCACGACCATAAAGTATCATTTCCACCCAACCCCGCATACCCCAGCCAACCACCCCCCCAGCATACAAGTGCGCTGATAGCCCCCAGGGGGGAAAGTCCCTATACACCCCCCCCCCTACGCGTGTGGGCGAGGATGGACCTATATCATGGGACCATAGAACGCCCATGTCTGGACTGTGTGGCCCGTATGGGCCAGACCCTGTCAACCCAGGCAGGACAAGATTAGATTTTTATACATTTTTTTCATCTTTTTACCATACGTTCCTGCCTATTGCCTCCTCATTCGGTTGCTCCTTTCACCAGATTACAACATACTCCTAGAGTACATACGTATACGATCCAATTATGACCATCATACTACATTTACTATCAGCCAAGCCTTTAAACTTATCTTGATCCACCCCCCGTCGATCCCCCACCATCCCTAGTGTACCAATATTCTAATTCACATCAGTGACCCCTCTAAGCATACCTAGGACATAAGCAGAAAGTGACTGAAACCTTTACATACATTACTGTGTCTAACCAAGATAACTTAGAGTTGTGTACACCTTGGAGGTCTCCCTCGATAGAGCACTGCATACATCCTGGACCCCACAACGCTACATGAAGGACATATTTAGCCATACAGACTCAGAGTATTACATTGACCCCCCACCAGAAAAAAATTGTTGTAATTACAGTTATTCGGGACACTACATTTATTCTTACTTGATCAGAAAAACAAATCTAACACGACTGCCAACCTAAACATTCTACACATACAAAATAAAAAAATACTTGACACAAAAAAAAACCAGTGAAAAAAAACTTTACTTCCCCCGAAAAAAATTCAACTAGGGCAAACATAAATAAAACAATATAGCAGTAGCCGTTTTATCTTACAATATGTACAGTCCATGAGCTATTATTTAATTTCCAGAAAAAAAATCAGTAAAGAAAAAATACAAAACAAAATTAAAAAAAACATTCTTACATGACATTATTTTTTAAATAAACATACCTGAAAAACTAAAAAAACAAACTTCTCAAAACAGTACATACATACAACAAAATACTTTAAACATAAGTAAACATAAAGAACCAAAACAAAAAAAAAATAAATAAACAAAAAAAATTTACCCCAAAAAATATTTTCAAACCAAAAATCTCAACCGTAAAAACAAACCAAAAAAAAAAAAAACATAAAACCCACCAAATAAAAATAACTCACATACACCCATTTGTACCCCAACAAACATTACCCGGTACTATACTAGTCATTAAATTATCGAAAAAAACCTCAAATCAGTCTTAAAAACTTTGTGGTCCATACCACCTCAACAACCACCCACAACACAACAAACAAAGGCGCAATAATAAACATACATTAACAAACGTATACCAGCATACCCAATTATAAAAACATAAAAACAAAAAAATAATTTATAATATATATAATAACCATAAACCCAGCCAAAACATACCGACAAACCATCGAAATAAGATAAAAACTCAAACCCCACCGCCACACCAAAAACATTACAACAACAACCCCACCAAATTCAATCAAAACAACAATAAAAATATCTACCATACCTCCCCATAAAAAAGCACCAAAAAAAACAAACACAAACATAATACATTAATACAAAACCACCACCACAACCCACTTTCACCACATTACAACCATTTTTATTTAAAAAAAACCATAAATTCATACATACCATACAAAACATTAATTTTCACAATAAGAAAACTTGAAAAAACCTCAGCAACATAATTTGAAAAGAAAAAAAACACACAAATACCAAACCCATAATACAGATAATAAAAGACTCAAACTTTAACATAAACGAAGGGCCCAAGGAAAAAATAACAACCCCCCCCCCCCCCCTTTAATCTGTACAGCTTAACATAAAAATAACCCACCCAATCCAAAAAAAACATAATAAATAAAAAACAAACAATTTACAAAAATAAACAAAAGACTTAACATTACAACATATCAGTTACATACATGACCAATAATAACCATACACCATACAACAACCATTTACCCATTCCCACTAGAATCAGACAGACTGAGACTCATGTCAGACATGACCTGACAGACCGACCCAGTGTACTTGATTCTGTACATACATGAACAGTACATGTCATGTCTGAAATGTACAGTGACAGACATAAAGAACAGAACTTACTGACAGAAATGATCAGTACATTACATACGTGATCCTTACATACTTCGACGTAACATGTATCGATACTGTACATAATAAACATGTATCAGAACAGTACATACATACAATACATACATAACATACATAATAAATACGATTCACTGTTGACATACATTCATACACGTCATACAGTCAGACATGACTTACATAACAGACATTACAGACAGGACTAACAATACATACATACAGACTGAACAGACTGACTTACACAGTAATGACAGACATGAAAAGAAGTGATACATGACACTGACCCAGACAAGACAGACTGTTCATACATACATGACAGACTAGGTACCATACCGACTCTGACCGGAGACTAACAGTCCCAGGAACCACAACTATACCTCATCACAACCCACAAAATCCCATTGCCATCCCATTTATATTACACCATCCCATCCCTACTAAGCTACCACGAGTATAGACATAGTGTTTCTATAGCTAAAAGTAATATAATAGAAATTGGGTATTTGCACGACTTGTACCAAATTTAATAATTCTGTATTAAGTAAAATCTGATTTCAACCCTGATTTTAATTGGTCACAGTTAGATCACAACCTCAGCGGGGGTGTTGCAATTTTTATGACTGTCTCCTCTCTTACTAATTTTACACGACGATCAGAGTGCTATCTCACCAGCCGTAACTAAGTTGTGATACCAGTAGTTCTTTCAGACACTGGTACTTCACCATTTTCTGCAGAAATTCTATTTCTGTAATTGTCAGTACTATACTTATCCTAGAGCCACTAAAAACCTCACGCTACAGCACATGACAAGAGGACTTGGCATGTGTTTGCTGAAGGCCTATACTCGTTGAGGAGCTAAAGGGTATTGGAATGTTGAATGATTGATAAAAACAACGCTCAAAATAAGAGGCACAAAGTTTTGATCAACGCATATGTCATACATACTTTATATTTTAATCGCGATAAAGATGTTCATTGATTTGGGATTTGGCAGTGCCAAGAACTACAGAAAATTAGTCCCGTCGATCTCTGTCTTAGCGAAATGTCCTCCCCACCCCCTGTTTTATGCGCGGCTCGAGTACAGTCCTTGTGTCGCCTACCTGGCGCTGCCTTTTGTCTCATTGTTGTATGGTGGTTCCCTTTATTGTCTTTCACTGTCTCGCCACGTAGAATAACTTGCAAACTACGTTTGTAACCTTTATAGTACTTAGTACTTCACATTGCTCAGTCGTACCAGAACATGTTTTTAAGTTCGTCTGTTCGTACGTACGACCTAACTGATTACTAACATGGGGGGGTGTGGGAGGGTGGGGGGAGGGAAATTTACTGGAGCGGTTGACATGATACACACATACTTTTATAAGTCCCAAGAAACGGACGGCGATCCGCTCCCGAGCGCCCACACCATTGGATCCGCCCAATGGACCAACAAGATATGTTTCCGTAGAAATATATGTTCGCGATTTAGCGGTGTCGGTATGACGCTTTGTGTGTGTGAACCCACAAATTTACAAGATTGTGTATAAGGATAAACGTCCATTTTAACCGTATCAATAAACTATTACCATCAGCTTTTTCGAGACAAATGCCGAATAAAAGGCACATTGCACTGTTAAATCATTTGAAACTTTGGTTTATAGAGCTTGCAGGGCCTTTCATTTTTGTCATCATTTATGCATCTCTATACTGACTTTATGCCTTATAAGTTTGACATACATTTTTTGATACAAATGACTCTGAGCTTTGATAAGTTTGTCTACAAAGATTCAAGATGACCATAAGCTATGACTAAGTTTGACTAGGCTAAAGATCATATGAACCATATGCTATGTATGTTTGACCTACAAAGGATCAAATGACCTTATGCTATGATAAGTTAGGACTATCAAAGAATCACAAATGACACATAAGCTTATGATAAGTTTGACTACAAAGATCAAAAGAACATAGCTATTGACCATAAGTTTGACTACAAAGTCAATATGTCCATAGCTATGATAAGTTTGACTCATAAGATCATTAATCTGACCTTAAAGCTTATGATATAGTTTTGACTACCAGCGATGCACATGACCTCAAAGATATAAATGGTATGATAAGTTTTGACTACAAAAGATCAAATGTACCTAGTAAGATATGATTTAAGTTTTTGACTACAAAGATCAAATGACCATAAGCTATGATAAGTTTGACTACAAAGATCAAATGACCATAAGCTATGATAAGTTTGACTACAAAGATCAAATGACCATAAGCTATGATAAGTTTGACTACAAAGATCAAATGACCATAAGCTATGATAAGTTTGACTACAAAGATCAAATGACCATAAGCTATGATAAGTTTGACTACAAAGATCAAATGAAGTTTAAACATAGAATGGAAAGGAATGAAGTGAGCACAGGAGAATTAGTGACGTCATCAGGAAATGCAGCAGAAAAAAGGACAATTTTTTTTTTTCTCGCCATGATTTGGCGGGTTACTTTCTCGTGTGTTTCTATTTCCTAGACACTAGGTTGCTTGTTTGCCTGTTTGTTTTTAACACATGTACAAGAAATGTGATGTGTCTTTTCGTTCATGGAATACCCGGTTCAACTTAATGTGGGTTATAATGTGAGTATACAGTGTTCATTATTCCTAGACAGCATAGCGTTTGTCATGCATTCTTTGTTATTCCGGAATGGAAACCTTATGACAATTTGTAGTATATGGCAGTTCATCTAGAGGGGGGGCTTAGATGTAATAAGTCCTCTTCCACATACGGCACCTTTTTTTTGAACTTTAGAGAAGACTTCTGCAAAACTATGTTGTTACATATGTTTTATAGTGTGGTAAAGGTTGGGCGATATGGATGATGATTGATGATTGTTTTGAGATTATATGATCAACTTCCTCATTTGCACTTTACTCGCACTAACGCGACCACGTGACTATCAAAACAAGTAAAAATCTGCTGTCCTAAAAGCTGCAAGGGCTGTATTTAATGTGTCTACCATACCCTATCGGAGTGACCAATGAGCACAGGCGCTGAAGCAAACAAACATTAAACAAATAAACCTGACAAACCAAACACCAAACACACACGCCAGCCTGTTGCTCGATGGCTAATTGTGTCAAGTCCTCTGTTCCTCTGCTACCGACAACAGGGCTAGCCTGAACTTCCTTTCTCTCTCGTCTCGTCTGAATCTTCAAATTGGGCCTGTTGTGCGCTACGCTATCTCTTTATATAAGCCCCTCGTAGCGAATCACTCAACTTACTGCGCGGCGCGTAGGTAAATTGCGCCACGCAAATAACTACTCTGCCGTTAATGAGCTCTATGAGAGCATTAAGCAACAGCAAAAGAGTATGGCTCCCACAAGCTATCAATACATTATAACACAACGACTATTCAAAAGTATAACACCAATATAAGTTTTAGGCTTTGTATTGTGGCCTAAACTAATCAGATCTTCTATCAAGCATGTTTCAGCCATCCCAGCCGTAGCCTTGCGCGGCACATCGAAAATATAATCATGGGCGTATAAATTATAGCCTTGAACATGAAGGGGAAGCCGGGTGTGTCTTTAACGGCCCCATCACATATCTCTCCCTCCTGATTTGTTGTTTGTCGGTCCCGACAACATCCACTACTCTGGCAACTTCAGGGTGCGAAATCTCCTCAGATCGTTGGTTGCTGCGCATGACTCAGTTCTGAGCGGGCGATGCGTTGGGCTGAGCCTTCGGTAATAGGAGTACAAACCCGGCTGGGGACACTCTTGGGGTCGTCATGTCCCCTCGGTTGTCCGTTGTTGGCTGGCAAGTTGCAGTGGTCTAGAAGATTCAACTACTTTGCCGTCCGCGTCGGCTGCTTGCTTGTGTGACGATCTGCTTGTCCAGTGCCATGTAGCGCTGTCGACACTTGTATGGTATAGGGGATTGCTCTCTGACCTTGTTTTTATCAGGTCTTCCTGTTTTGTAAGTGGACGGTGGCCCACCACTTCTCCCCACAATCTGCCTTTTGAATGAGTATGTTGCGACACTCCCCTCTATCGACAACACCAAGACGTGCACACTCCGCTCTATCTGCACATTAGGACGGGTGTTTCCATTCCCACTAGACGAGGCGACCAAATTTTTTCTCGGCCACCCCACCAGGCGACAGTTGAGTCAACGCCCATTCTAGTTGAGAGCTGTGTGCACCCTAAAGGGTTTAACCTAGTTGTGCGCACGTACACGCCTATGAGGACAAGAAGCTCCGTTGAGGGACAGGCGGATATTCAAGGTATTGTGCTGTATCTAGACATGACATCTAAAACATCGAGTTTTGGAAGAATCCTTGAGGGCAAATTTGAGGCTGGCCATTGCTGGGCCTGAGAACTCATCTCACAATTTGATAGCACTCCTACAAACCCCTGGTAAGATCTTTCTCTGTTGCCCATGGGTCGACTCCTACTTCCTTTACATGTCTTGACACGCCAATGTGCGCGCGTGCCGCGCGCTGAGACGGGCGCGAGTCAGTCCATGCCCTGGGACAGATGGCTTTGGCATGTCAAATTTCGTAACGCGTTGTTACCTAGAATCACACGTCTACCATTGACATCCGTGCGCATAAAGGACGCCATCTTTCACACAGGCCTCTACACACTGCTTCCACAAACTCTCTGTGCCTAGGTGATGAGGATTTGTCCTTTCCATTCAATCAAAGCCAGTACCAGCGAGTGCGCGCGGCCTATCCACGTATACTAGAACCTTCACAGGCACGCATTTGGATCGAAGCCAATCTTGCTGTGCAGAGCACCGGGCACTGCTGGGTGGTTTACACTATATTATATATTTGCTGCGTTTGTTGGCCTGTTGCTCAGTGTGGCACTACGTCAGGCCATGATACCTGCCGACGACCGCAAATTGTACTGGGTGGGAGATAAGATGATGATGCTGTTCAAATGATATTTGATCACTACATCTGAGTGCGCGCATCCGAGTCCGCAACCGACCCGATTCAACAATTAAAACTGCATTATTCTTAAGGCAGGGGCCTGTAATTTATTTCTACAACCCTATCATGCGACCTGAGCACAACTGAAGCAAAACACTTAAACATAAATATAACCAACAACACAAAGCACCTAATCAAACCCCCCAGCTCAGTGCTTCCGATTGCGTAAGATGTCGTCAATTGTCTTACTAGTTCCTCTTCTAACCGACACAGGGCCTAGCCTAACTTTCTTTCTCCTTCGTCTCCGTCTGAATCTTCAAATTGGGCGTGTTTGCCGCTCGCATATCACTTTATATAAGTACCCTCGGAGCGAATCTACTTCAACTTACTCTGCGCGGCGCGTCGAGTTAATTTTTCCAACCCCGCGACGTCCTAAATAACAACTCCCCTTTAATTGTGCTTCTATTAGTGCATGAAAACACAAATATGGCCCACTACAACTATCGATTTATATCAAATATTCAACACCATTATATGCTTTTAGGCTTTATTGTGGCCTAAACTAATATAGTCTATCTATCAAACTTTTCACATCCCAGCGTGCCTGCGCGCACATCGAAAAGGGTGGGTGGGGGGGGGGAGGGGTGAGGTGTAAGGGGTGGGGGGAGGGGGGGGCGGGGGGATAAATATGCCTTGAAACATGAAAGTGTGGAGGGAAGCTCGGGGGTTGTCTTTACGGCCTGCATCACAATATCTTTGTCATAGTTTTATTTTAACTCTCTGCCTTTTTCAAGTTTTGTGTTAAGTTTTCCACTGTTCTTATTACCAATATTTCTACTTTTTGCACTTATAATTGCTATCTCTCTACTCATATCTCACAAAACAAATTCGGTGCAGCACACTTCGACTCACTCCTAGACACTCACAACAGCTATCAAGACTCTCTCTCTATTCTCATATCGTAATCTGAACTTCATCCTCATCTCGTAGGGGGGGGGGGGGGGGGGGAGGGGGGTGGGAGGGGGGGGGGGGGGGGGGGGGGGGGGGGGTTCTAGATATAAACTCCCAATCTCTCTACTATCACTTCGGCAGACTCACTCATATCTATACATCTTCTTCCCGTGCCTTAGCCACCAAGACCGCCCCCTGCCGTCCATCGGTCCAACAGTCCGTCAGCCTTGTTGGCGTAAATACAGTGCATCCTTATTGCACACCAGCAGATATTGATTTTGTATCACTCTAGTTTGGTAGTTCTTCCGCAGCCATTCAGCGCTTCTAGCTGCTGTCTTTATAAGTGGCAAACCCACACCATATATACGGCTCCCTCAGCCGATGTTTATTTCAGCGTTCATGCGGTCTTGTGTCTAGCACATCGCACACGGTGAACATACCCCTTGTGTGTGCATAGCATTATCTCTTCAACTGACGAATAATATCATTCGTAGCTCTCATAATCCATAGTCCAAGTTCTTATATATCAATACACTACTCTCAAACATCATCACGATTCGTCACGCACTCTCGTCTACATGAGGCGGACTACATCATCTACTATCACACTCAAAATAGCACAAGCCCGGGTACGGTTGTCGTCGATCCCCTAGCTGTATAGTCATGGTGCGATAGTGTACCAACAGTGGGCCACAACCAATCGATCTAACGCCATCAAGGCACACCATTTACATCTGTTGTCTACCTTCGCACACCTGAATTACTCTTGCAGTCCATCAAGAGTTTCAGGACACAAGAAAGGGGGGTCACCCATGTTTTGTTCGGAAGGCTGACCGATCATCACGATGGTTACCCACTCATAACACCTTGATCGCCGGACTTTCAGAAAAGCTTAGGCGAGTACCAGAGACAAAATCCCCAGAGCTATGCTGCCAGTGGAACGCTTTTCGAACCCACGCCTAGGGCTAGGAATTCGAACCAAGCTGATATCATGTGAGGTTGGATGACTAAGGGTCCTGGCCACCAGCGATGCGAGGAACCCTGGTCATCGCATGGATAGAGGGTCGTCTTTACAGCGCGAGGTATCTAGCCACCCCTTCTTCCTATAGTAACAACCACCCTATATTTCCTGCATAGATGTCTTCAGTACCACCCAACTACCCCCCTCTGACACCCGACTTTGCTAGCTGGGGATGGACATACGGACAGTACTTGTAAGCTGCCGTTCTGACCCCTTGTCTCAGTGTGGTTGGACCATGCCTTGAACAGTCCATCGTATACCCGCTTGCTCCCACACCAACCGGAGATCCATGCCTCACAAGACAGGCTCACCCTTCAATCGCTTCTCACACATGGTCCCTATGACATGGAGGACAAACTGTATCCTTGCGCCCGTATCACCTCCCGGTCGCCCTTGCCGCCCTATGCGTCCCCACTCAGGTATACACTCCTTTGCTCACAGTGACGAGACCTGCTGGAGACAATGTCGGGCACGACAAGTTACGAAAAAAAACATACAACAGGCGCAACAGTATGCCTTCCATCTGTGCCCAGACAGAGTGATAGTTGACACGACACCAAGCTGTGTCAGGCGACGTCCTAAATCAAACAGACATACAAGGGATAGACACGGCGCCTTCCTGTACATGGCCACAAACCAGCCACCACACCGACTTCGCTACTTCATTGTAGATTCAGGAGGGCGACATCACCAACGCCATACCGATACGTCCATGCGCTTATGGTATGGACGTGATATAGTGAACTACGCACGACCAACGGACTGATAGCGCTTGACTGAGAGAGTCATCGGATAATTCTTTCTATCACAACCTTCCACGAAAGAGAATAGGACCAACGCCACTAGAACATGACTACTTGGTTAACTATAACTATTTCCCCTCAAATGCTAAAGTACTGTGTACCCACACATCCACAAATTCCAGTTGTCAACGCACACAATGGGGACAAACGAGTCGCGCGGCCTGCGGAACGCGCCCCCGCCACCTTGTGCGGTGCGGAAAAAAGTCTAACTACCGTTATTCACTTTCAGCATACGCGCCACCTATCAATAACCGAAATTGTCTGGCTACACGTTTATACACCTCACAAAATACCTGCCCCTTATCCGCAAAGTTGTCACATGCTGAGTGCCATCACGCAACAGGTCAGGGACAGAAAAAACCAGAATTAGCCCACATCATGGTTAACGGTCGATTGAGACATGCCTTACAAGTATGTGAAGTGATAAGTAAAGTGGGGTGGCCAGATGAGTTGGAGAGAGATGATCACGATTTGTAGTAGCAAAACATCAAAGTGGAAAGAACTAAGAAATAGAAGGACTAAGGACCAACTGTAACTACACCAGCCCCATGGGTTGACAAACAAAGATTCCGCTAAATGTTGACTAGGACCCCCCATGACCAAAATGCTTTTGCGGCCGGGACCATAAGGGAAGCGACTAGTCCAATGTTTGCCAACCGCCAGGAACACAAGCTCATTATGACTTCTAAGGAGTAGGAGCGGGCACACCACCAGGGGGGGGGGGGGGGGGGGGGGGGGGGGGGGGAAACACACAACACCGAGGGACTATATCACACACCCAACCCAATGTGGGCAACACAAGGGGTGGTAAATAAGAATTTCACATCAATTTCAACAGTATATAAAGGAAAAGGTAGCAAATCATGCTGAAGGAATATTCCAGAAGGAAATAAACAAGACTGGATACACTCAGTAACACTAAAACACCCAGTAATGAGGATGAGAAAGGAATGACAAGATAAGAAAAACAGAATGCGAAGTCCCCCATGTTAAAGCAAGCTATAATAAGCGAACAGAGATTGTACAAAGCCAGCTGGCACCAAGGACGAGTGTCTTAAACGCCAAAGCCCGCGTCCAACACTAAGGCATTTCCTCGTAGCAATCTCTTGCCAAAACAGGCAGACAATGCGGCATCACTGAAGAAATTTAACAAACGGCTACGGTATACCCAGATAGAGACTAAATTCATCACTAGAAAACAAGTTGGACACGAGACACCATATATACATTAGAAACGAAGTACTACGAAGCAAGTCGACACTCTACATCCAGACAATCATCAGGAGGACCGGACACCCAAGAGTGTGTCGATGAGCCAGCACATTCCCTAGAAACTTTTGAACAAGGAAATACCAGAGACATCAATTGAAATTGTTCCCATTGAGGGTGAAAACCGATCTATGCAGACTGTAAATATCAGGACATGATCAACGAACACAGAAAGAAATCATCTATCACAGGCAATCTAAAGGCGAGTTAAAGAACGGTTAAAGCTTCAGCGTGCCCTTGATGTAACTTAAATTCGCAGACAGCTCATGATCTAAAGCACACGACACTGAGACGATGCAGCAGAATCTATTAGAACCTCTCTATTTGCACAACATGTGGAAAACGGGGGACAACACCATCAGAGTGGAACAAAGGAATAATTTGTCAAATTGCCCAAAAAGGGAGAATGCTTGGCAATGGTGTCAATAATTGGAGAGGAAGATTCACTCTTCTACTCAGTTCCTCAGCAGAAATAACTAAGGCAGGATATTACTACGCAGAGAATTTTTCAAAGGACACAGTAGACTACAAATTGCAGGAAAGAACAAGCACAAGATACAAGCAGGATTTAAAAAGAATCATAAGACTGTGACCATAGACCCATATATTCACTCTCCAGGCAACATTATAGAGCCAGTGCAAGCTCTAGAATGGCCAAAGACAGCTTTACATAAATTTTTAGCATTGATTTTGGAAAGGCAGCTTTTGGACACAGGTTGATACCATGAGGTGGCCAGTTTTATTGAAAATACTGAGGAGCGTTATATATGAGACTTCTCCCAAGCTTGCCATAGTGGTCAACTCATAAAAAGTCCCTCTATATGGAACCCAGTACCACATTTTACGTGTAGAAATTGGAGGGTATGGGCAGAGGTGAGCAACCTAACCTTCCGGAGGTGAAGACAGGAGTACGACAGGGATGGCCCCTTATCAACCACTCTCTTTTTGAACACATAAGGTTTTTTTTTATATTTAATTCATCACGTCAATCTTATTTTTTTTTTTTTTGCGAGATCTGGGTGAATGCGCCAGACACACAGAGGGCAGTAGTCCAAGAGGAAATAAAAATTAATAAGGATGGACTACATTTCTTCTAGCAATGGAAGATCTGGAATATGCAATTGGACAGAATGACATTTGCACTGCCTGGGCAGGCACTTTCACATCAACCACATCCCCAGGAAAAAAACGGATAGACTTAATAAATTTAAGCCCAGCAGGTGGGCTTGAGAACATCAATTTTAAATTTAAAGAAGTCCTGAGGTCATTGAAAACGCCTCAATGTCAGAGCAACCCTGAGCCCATATCAGTAAGGAATCAGCAACTGGTACAGACAGATACCTTCACATACCTAGGAAGCATAGTTAACACCAGACGGTGGGGCAGGCAAAGACATGCAAACATCGGAGCGCAAACATCAGAATGAGAATAAGGCAAGAACAGCCTTCTTTAGCCTAAATAACTATCTGGAATGTCCCACCCAATACAGCACAAGCACAAAAATAAGATTTTAAGATTATATAACCAAGAGTTGCGGTGCTTTCATGTGCTTTCTCTATGGTGCGGGGCGGGAATGCTGGGGAGAGTCCACAGAGAAGGAAATGTGTCAAAATTGTTCCTCTTTTTTTCCCACCCACTAAAACATGGCAACTTTAATGCGCTGGGGAAGAAAAAATTCAATCACCAGCATCTTTTGGGGGGGGCCGAATCAACCCATCCACAAAAACCAAGATTCTGGGCTTTACTACTCGTCTAGCCAAGCAAGGGGCATGTTGGAAAACATGCACACCATCAATAGCTGGGGCAGAACGCTGGGAGCTTTGGGTTTTGTACCATGTCCTCAGAAGAGTCAGAACCGATTAGCATGCCATCACATAAGAACAACTATGCCCTTTTGGACCACTGATAAGGAAAAGCGAAAGAGAGGTCCGACCAAAAACACTCATGGCGGAGGACGCCTGTGGAGGCTGAGAGTGGCCCAAAGAATGAACCAGAGTATTTTGGGTGGTTGTCCGGGCCACTTGGTACGAAGGATGGGGCCACCGACGTGCAAAGTGGAATCAATTTGTTTTGTTGCCCTACAAGAGACGCGCACTAGGCGGTGATGTACCACTGAACTGCTTATGACGGTCGGTGTGGGGTTTAAGGACTCGAAGAAGAAGAAAAGAAGACTGGGTAAGACAGGGGATATTTTCCTGTCACCTACCCCCGGTGCTTTATCTCATTACCATACTCCTCAATTCGGACCTAAAGAGTCATCAAGGACCTGTTAAAGATGAAGGAAACAAGAAAGTAATTTCAAGTGGGGTTTCACTGGAAGATAAGACAGACAGCTGCTGTATATTTCAGACTGGCATATGCGATAGCATGTTGCGCCATGATTGCTAAGTTACAAGGTATGCTCGTACGCATTGCTGAGGGGAATAAGGAGGGATCACCTCACCGCAATCCCCCCAACCATGCAATTCCTGGAAAAGCATTGAAGCATAGAGCCTGGAACGAAAGAAAGGGTGATGGGCTCATAACATGCTCATAAGCAACTCTAAAAAGCCTAATCCATCGGTGAATTCATTACGACGAAGGAAAGAAGACACATCCAGATTCAATGGTCTGGGGAGAACAGGTACCTGGAGCAGCAGGTCGAATGAACAACCTCCCCACTAATAACATATACCTTGGAGCTATTAATTAGAACCGAAAACGGTGAAAATTGAAGAAAGTTAGGCCACCTCGTACAAGAGCAGCAGGCTGGAGACTTTTTGCTGGGAGCAAACCTTTTGTATTCCATTTCAGCCCATTAAAATCGACGGATTGCCTCAGCAAGAGAGAGGTGAAGGGGTGGTACCAGAAATGAATACTGTAGATTGCTGGCCTGTATAAATACCGCTCCGCTCCACCTATGCACCCGAGGACCCATAGACTTTTGCACAACATGGATGCGCGAGTCATGGGCACTCGACTACCCACCCAGAAATAAGCCAGGATCCAAACCTCCCAAAACCACCAGAAAATGAGTGTATCTCTGGGAGGAAGGTGTGTTTGAAGTTAACTAGAAGAAGACACGTCAAGGCCTTAAAATCCTCCACTCAACCCGTGCGGGACTTCAACCAAGTTAAAATAAGAAACATGTTTCCTTACCCAACGCTACAAGGATGTTTTAGGGCCATTGACTGCATAATTTCTGGAGAAAGATTTGGCTACCACGCCACGAACAGAGCATGGGGAGCAGCCGTCAGCCAGGGAGAGATCCAGGGATTCCGTTCTCTCAGTACGAGCGACCAGCACTAAGTTTTTAGGAATCTTCTGTCTAGGGAGGAAACAGACACACGGAAAAAACGATTAGAAGCAACATCGTTTGAAAAGGTCCACGAGGAGCTAAAATTGCGCAAATCCAGATGGCCTACTTAATTGTAGGAACTGACTTGGTCCGATGCCAGGAGACACACACCGATAGGAATAGACTTGGCGGCTCATCTCATCCAAAAACCTCTGAGCACACCTACAACGGTAGAAAGGGGAAACCGATGACCTAATGTTAGGGCAAGAGATGTAGAAAGAAGGGTATTGACACTTCTATCACAAGTAGTGTTTAGTGTTCGCAAGACTAATCAAAATAGAGCGAAAACAATGCTGCAAATTTGGTCTGAGAGCACGTTTAATTTCGTATAATTACTAAGAATCTGCTGACAACAAACGTAACGCATACTTAGGTGTGACACGGCGTGGCATTTTTTTATTTTTGCTTTGAAGGTTAACGCAAGGCAGCAAATATTAGCCAAAGCAGATCCGGTTCGTTAGGGGAAGTGGGGTAAGGAGAAAATGAAACATGGCGATATCGGAATCGTATCTGCTGGAAAGTAAATTTAAAGCTACAAGCGCATGCTGTGTATAATACTATCAAAAGTGCTTTAATTCTTGAAAGGATATATGTATTCATGGAAATCTAGAGTATCGGAGAAATTTAAAGTTTTACTTAGTCTTCACATCTAGGACTATCAAGACGATAGACTTTAAAAAATCCTAGTTAATACACGCCCTAACTGATTTCGATTGAAAGTATATAAAATGGAAGCTCCTAATCAGGAAAATAAAAGTAGGTAGATAAGAACGGGATGGATTGACGTGTTTAGTGGTACGGAGGAAAAGTTTTCAGGATATTTGCACACATGCACTCCAGAACGATGGATTCTTGAGGACAAAATTATACAAAACCGAAGAAGCTCTCCGATACGCCCACACTTGCCCTATATAAAGAAGCAGCGCTAGGTTTAAAACCACATCAACTGCTGGTATCAACAGACTAGCTCGGGCGTTGGCGTAGCTGGCGATGCCTTTTTAGGGCTTTATGCTAGCAGATAGATAATGTCGGTCCTTTTTATGACTTAGTATCTATCAACGCTGATCGGGTTAGCAGTCAATAGAGTTTTTGGATGGTAAATGCGCTCTGATATAAACAGATAGGTTGAAAGGAACGCGCCTCGCCAGAAGAAGGCAATAATCGAACAAAAAAAAATTAAAAACACACACTAACACGAAGACAAAAGCTGCTAAGGCTGATACTTTCCTAGATGTATGCCGTGCAGACTGCTTCACTAAACCAAGTCTAAATCTGTGCTTATATCTTCTTCTTCTTCTTCGTTCGTCCTGAAAAGGACGGTGATTGCGTTGTGTCTGTTTACGCCTAAGCTGTGATATCTGCACCTTTCGGTCGACACATCCGACTTCTGCACGGCATTTTTTAGGACCGGGTTTGCCTTCCCATTTCGATCCACACTCGCTCAGCCAGACTACACAGCTGCAGACTGTTTCCAGGACCACCACGTGGAGGTGGAGTGCGGTCTTGACCAGCTCTGGTTTGCTGGTCCTGACGCAGGCAGTCAAGCTACGAGTCACTGACTGCGGTCTCTATTGCTGCGTCTTGAGGTCCCTGTGCTTATATCGATACTAGAGGGTATGTAGGTTTACTAGAGATATTTGTGTAAATAATATCAATTTTATTTCAGGTTTTGTTTAGAAATTTGAGTCTAACATACCTAACATTTATCTATATGGGTAAAGCTTGATGAAGATTGAAACCAACCATATAACCTAACCAGTCCTTGTCAGGGCTAACCTAACCAGTCCTTGTCAGGACTATATAACCATGCTTGTACTTGTCTGGGATATTGTAACCTACCAGCAAGTACATCACTGACTTGGCATGTATAGGTGGAAGGAAAAGGTCGCATCATACCCATTTAATCATAATATTTGATTTATTTATGTATTATTTGAAAAATGTTCCACAAGTAGACACTTGTCTTATCATACTATATCTGACTACACTGAACCATGTATCACTCATCCAATATACATACACTGAGACGTCCTCGCCTCATGTACAATTGAAAATATGGCGGAATACCATCACCAACCAAGATCTGCTTACTCGGAGCAAGCAAGAGGACATGCACACCATCATAGCTTGCAGACGCTGGAGTTGGGTTGGCCATGTCCTCAGAAGAGACCCCGATGCCATCACAAGAACAGCTATGCTATGGACCCATGAAGGAAAACGAAAGAGAGGCCGACCAAAAACAACTTGGCGGAGGACTGTGGAGGCTGAGATGCAAAGAATGAACCAGAGTTGGGGCACTGTACAAAGGATGGCCACCGACCGAGCAAAGTGGAATCAATTTGTTGTCCTACAAGACGCCACCAGGCGTAATGGCCACTGACTGCTTTGACGGTCGGCAGCTAAGAATCAAAGAAGAAGAGAAAGAATAGCCCAGAATAGCCACATATTACTCCTTGTTCCAGGTTCAAATTTGAGTCTTTGAGCTGAAGCCACAAGCTATTCAATCCCGCTGCCTATACCCCAAAGGAGCACAGTGGTTGAAGCTTTAACAGACCTTAGTTCCCCCTCAGTTATTGGGAGGGATAACGGACAAGACTGTCAGCTACAAGGGAGTGTGTCACAACCTAAAAGGACATTGTTGTTTTCCAAAAGATGAGTAAAATAAAACTCATTCCAGTGACTTATGTGAGCAGTCAAAAGAGTCTATGATGAGAAAATTTCAGTATATGACCGGATAGTTAAAGCCTAGTGCCAGAAATTTTGTGGAATAACCCTGATTTCATTAATTCAATTTGGAAAAGCCAATATTATTTGATTAAGTTTAATATATATATATATGTACAATCATTTGATATAAATATACGTTTCCATTAATCACCATCTTCCAACACTCACCAGTCATTACAGAATTAGACAGTTGTAAATAAAAATGATATATAAATTGTATTCAACAGTTTTTTTCATTCAGTAAAGTTGAAGTGGAGTTTTGTTGGATTTTTATCACTTGTGGTCACACAGCAGGGTGGCGCAGTAAGTTCTGACTGTTCTATTTCAGTTCCAGATACTTTCGCAGCCGTGACTATCGAGTGATACCAGTGTACATCTCTGTCACTGGAACCTCACACTTTCTGGAGAGAAACCTTATTCTATTTCTTCTCCAACACTATCGCCATACTTATAAAAACCCTTACGCTACACTCGTTAAGCCCCCACCTCTGATTTACTCAATGGAATTCTTATTATTCTGGTATAGCTCAGTTTAGAGTGTGTGTAGTAAATTGACTGAGACAAACATGCAGTAACTTTAAAATTGATTAAATCGAAGTTAAATTTGTAAAATTACAAATAACAAAATTTAATAATCACTTAAGTTTTAACAGTTTGATAATAATTGAATAGTTTAGAAGAAAAGTTTCATCATTGATGGATAATAGAGACGATGGAAAAAACATTCACTTTGGCAGCTTATATATGGAACTTAGCTGCCAATGACGGTTCTGCTCCTTCTGATGGGTTGGTTCTTTTTACACTGCTCACGCTCGTCGCTGGTTTCCCAGAAATGTCAAGGAGAGTCTACAAAGTTGGTCTCTCGTCTTAAAGCTTAGGCCACTGTTCCCTTCTTGTTCCAGAGATAGTACTTTCTGCTGGTACCACCAATAACTGCGATAAAGAATAGAAACGAAACGCTCTTCTGAGCATTGCGTTTCCCGACACATACTTATGTGTCCCCTTTCTTCTACCATCCCATTTATCTCAGAATTTACCCCCGATGAGAATTAAATTTAATCCCTCGGGATAAAACTTTCTTTTACATTTAAATTGAATAGCTTTCGCTTTACATTACATTTAAATGAAAAGGTTAATAGTACCGATAGAATATGTTTACATTTCCACTGATTGAAAAGTGTTCACAAAATAAATTGAATATGTTTTCATTTATGTTTACACTGATGTGTAAAGGTTGAAACTTCCCTTCATTTTAAAGTGTATATGTTAACATCGATATTTACACTGGTTTAAAACTGTAAGTATTATGCTTAGAATGTACATCCTTTCTTTAATCTTTTCCGCTGTCGTGAAATGACGTCTGTTTAACATCACGAATTCTAATAACTCTGGTCCTACGGAGCGCCATACATAGTTAAAAAGATATGATACACCGACCAATGAAAACGCTTTTTGGGTCCTGTGTTTACAATTGCTGGGAGAATAAAGATGGCCAGACCTATTTTGTGTAACATGATTAACTTCGGAATTTTACTACAAAAGAATAGAAGAAGTACCACTTGGCAGAGGTTATCAAAACAATATTAGCGATGTTACTCTACCCGTAAGTAGTAATACTTTTACTAATACTATTATAGGACGGGAGAAATCTTAGGTTAAATGCATTCGAAGCTTCAGGTTGGCCTAAGTTTAGCTGTTTAAACTATGCATAACAGAAAATGCAAATAGTAACCAAAAAGATTATTATATAGATATATAAAGCCTAATTCGAAGTATAAGGTAAGCTTTAATTGACTAAAATCGCATCAGGAATAACGAAGATAATTTTAAAAGTAGTTTTCCTACATTGTACAAAAGACCAAATGGTACCCACATTTTAGGATAGTTATTGCATTCCTAGGGGGATTTCACCTCTTACGTACGAGGTCAGACTATAAATAGACTTACCTAACAAACTCCGGTCAGTCACGATTTGAAAAAAACACAGAGAGCGGGGAAAGCAGAGCATATATTAATGCCAGCGTATGCCTTCTGCAGTTGTTAGCAGACCTTATTCAACCATTGAGGGCTAGTCTATGTGTGTACCTGAGGGTAAGAACGAATATATATATATATATATATATATATATATATATATATATATATATATATATATATATATATATATATATATATATATATATAGTTGTGTGTAATTATATTGATTAATCCAACTGTGCGATACGATGTGTATAAGATGTGTTAGGAATGGACTGTGTCTTCTGATGAAACTTACTGACTCATGTGTACTTCTAGAGGCAAAGCCCGCCTTCGGAAATATTTAATATATTGAGAAAGATGGCTAATTGTGTCTGTAAGTTGGGAAAGGTATTTAAAGAAGTATTTCTTGAATAGAATGAGACACCTATCAGGAACATAAAGAAGGATGAAAGGCATTGATTCACAGTATCGCTTGACATATTATTTAATAGTTTTACTCACAACCAAATTATTGTATGTAGGCGAATCATGGGAAAATACTTATAATTCAGAAGGTAGAAGTAAATTGGGATCACTTTGAATTGAAATGATTGTTGGTAACTACGCTATACCTGGTGCATCTGCCAGCACGCTTATCTGAAACTGTCTATCGTCTCCATCTGTGTCATAAGAGGGGTATGGATAGAAAAATACAGGGATTGCATTTTAATTCATTGCAGATTTAATCCTTTAACACAAGTCTCAAAATCAGAAGAGGCTGCTCTTACAAAAGTTGCAACGTATGCAGTGCCAGTTGGTGATAGCAGGCCCGGCATCACGTTCGTAACTACTGGAACGAGTTCATCTGAATTTCGTATCCAGCATATAAGGGAGCCATCTGCAGTGACAAAGATAAGTTGCTTAATGCAACTGTGCAGCTTATCCAGATTCAATAAAGGCATATACGCTTCAGTTTGTGATGACTAAACTAGTAGAGTGTTTCTATAAACTTATAGTAATAATAATAAACAA
This sequence comes from Oreohelix idahoensis, assembly GCA_024509875.1. Classification (NCBI taxonomy): domain Eukaryota; kingdom Metazoa; phylum Mollusca; class Gastropoda; order Stylommatophora; family Oreohelicidae; genus Oreohelix; species Oreohelix idahoensis. Next base: position 50,379 of record JAMPIV010005914.1, read on the forward strand.
TCCTACAAGTGAATGATCAAGCAAGTGAAAGTTGTCTACAAGATGATAGACATTTTGACCCAAGAGAAAAACATTTTTAACTATTATTATTTATTTAATGTTGTAAAATATTTGAGTTTAACACTTTTCAAACAGAAAAGAGAAACTGTTTAATTAAATTGTAAATATTCACCAGAAGACTTTATTAGATTCTTTAAGTTGAATTATAGTTCTTGTTGGTGAATATAGTTATATAAATTACCCCTAGCAGAGTCAGAACCATATTAAATACCATAATCACAGAGGCGGATCAGGAGAGGTAGCAGTTAGGAACTCAGAGTACTACATCACCATCTTCTCTTGGAACTTACATAGCTTGACCCTACCTTTGTGTCTATACACCCTTACTCTCTTCAGAGAAGGGGGTATTACTGATAAGACCAGACTCTTATCTGGTACTATCCTGGTATCATCTGATACACCTTTATGTCCAGGATATCTTATTCTTTTATAACATCTCAAACCTCTCGCGACATCCTCCCTGCTCCATATGGAACTCGGGACTACTTTATGCTTTTAGTTCTCTTTACGAAACTAGCAATAAAGCAACCACCAGCCCGTGCAGTAGTGGTTCATGAGTCATCATTCTATAGCTGAGGTTGCCAGCCTCAAATGACTGGGACAACCACTAGCGATTTTCACATATTAAAATCCACATGGTAATATATACATATAAATGTTAGTTTACATGTTAGTAATAAAATATAGTATGTAAAATCACAACTTATGCCAATCCTGGCTCACAGACTTTTTGCTCAGATGAATAAAAGGCACTGGCAGTTGCCTTATCACACGTGTACTTGGGGTCGTTAATTTGAACTTTAATTCCCTTTCTGACTCCTTGTGTTTCCTTCAGTTTCCTCAGTCCGGTTTCCTTTTTAAAATTATAGAGATTTCCTGCGCTGTTTTTGTAAGTCCAACAAGATTCTCCAGGAAAATTTCCGGCCTGATAAAAGGAATTATAATTTCTAACTTTGGCAAGGTCTGGTGTCTTTGGCAAACGTGAATCTTACAGTGAAAAATCACTGAAATGTGTCAGGTTATATTCACTGTCTTCCCCAGCTTTGTTTGTTATGGAGCTCAAATGATCAGCCAATCTGATTTGAATAATTTGCATGACTCATCTAGTGCAAAATTTCAAATATTGCATTTCTGAAAATGGGCTGTAAACATCCGATTGCCCTGTGTAACAACGCACAAACATGTCGTTAGACTCATACGACAACGTGTGTAAGATGTAACAAATTATTACTTTCGCTAAAGTGATGTCTTATCTGTTGCTTGAGCACTCACAAAATCCGTCTCTTTACAACCTTGGCGGAGACGCACCGGTGCCTTATCAGTGATTAAGCAGATTGCGCGGGGCAATTTACGTGTTAATCTGTGTACTGATATCGGCCGTGCCTGCGATTAACCAACTTGGTTGTTGATAATATTCTCTCAACGCTCCTGCAAATGTTTAGCATTATCATCCACAAGGAGTGTCAAATATCTGACCAAAATAACTTCTACTTAGCAGAGAATGAAAAAACGAAAGTGTGACAAATAGAAAGCGCGGAATAACATCAGTACCGCAAATGTAACTGATTATTGCCGTAGTGAAACAGAGATTAGGAAGAAGAAGAGGTCGCCCCAATCCATTCTGTGACTATATATGTATGTATATATATATATATATATATATATACATACATATATATATATATATATATGTATGTATATATATATATATATATATATATATGTATATATATATATATATATATATATATATATATATATATATATACTGAAGCACATTAAAAACGCACCACTATTATATATACTGATGCCGAGAAGCTGGCAAAAAAAAAGTGTGGGAATGGATTTTCCCCGTGTTTGCCATGCGGTAGAGAGCGAATGGCTGCTGGAATGGAAAGTGCAAGATTCAACCCATGGGTGTGTGTACAGACTACATGAAAACGATGAAAGTTACACGTGCAACACGATTCTCAACAGCTATGACCCTGAAAATGTGTACGCGTTGTGGCAGTATACTCGGTATAAAAAGGCCGTTGAGACAAAACACCCAGTACATGTGCTTGAAATGCCACGACTATCTGAAAACGACCGCCAACGAGCCATTGGTATGTTGGAGACCGGAATGAGCTCGCGGGCCATTGCCAGAAGGATGAATTGCCAACACAGCACTATTGTACGTCTCAATGAACGTTACGGAACCACTGGCAGTGCCCGGGATAGACTTCGGAGTGGCCAACCACGAGTTACTACCCCTGCGCAAGATCGTCATATTGTGCTGAGTCACCTAAGGAATTGACTCTCCCGGCAAGTCAAACAGCAAGAGCAATAGTGGGTAGACATGGGCAAGTCTCTCGAATGACAGTCATACGACGACTCAGAGATACAGGCCTTACTGCAAGACGACCTTATGTTGGGCCAAACTTGACTCACAGACATCGTTAGCAGCGCCTGCAATGGGCAGAGCAACATATCAGATGGACTAGACTGCAGTTGAATGCTGTCCTATTCACAGACGAGAACAGATTCAACATATCCTTTGCAGATGGACGTATGCGGATTTAGCGACGGTGTGAAGAGCGCTTTGCAGATTGCTGTGTCAACCGATTTCGAGGTGGCAGTATTCACATTTGGGGAGGATTCAGTTTTCACCATCGCTTGCCTCTTCACGTCTTCCGTGGAAATGTTAATGCTGTGACATATCGAGATGAGGTTCTGGATGCACTGGTTGCTCCTGCGTTCACAATTTATCCAGACTTGCAGCTTCTCCAGCAGGATAACGCACGTGCATTTTTTTTGTATTTTTGGTTTTCTCCCTTGCCTGCACAGAATGCAATGAATTTCATAACAATCAAATGTACAAATTAATGACCAGCATGGATTCATAGGAAAATGAATAAAGATTCCAAATATGTAAACTTGTACACACTTATATTTACATTTCACACTCTGTTCCTGGATTATACAGGTGGTGCGTTTTTAATGTGCTTCAGTATATATATATATATATATATATATATATATATATATATATATATATATATATATATATATATATATATATATATATATATATATATAATATATATATATATATATATATATATATATATATATATATATATATATGCGTGGGTGCGTGCGTGTGTGTATGTGTGTGTGTTTTTTTTTGGACAAACTTTTGTGCTTTGAATTTGTGTGATGAATATTATTTTCTTAATGTAGTTGTTTATCCCTAATCGTTCTCAGTTACTCATACAGATAACATAAGCTGATTTTTTGGGTAATATAGTGCTTTACTATGTTGTGTAGCTCCCTGGGTAGGTCAACTTTTAGCAACGTTTTTAGAAGTAGTAGGGCAACTGTGTTTTTAAGTACTTCACTACACGTTTCTCTATTTTATTATTACTTTTTCCCCCATTTACTAGCTTGTTTGTTTCAGAACAAAAACAAAAAAACCCTACTCATTTTTTTAAAATTATGCTTGCATACTGTAAATGAATGCTGTTATGGTAACTTTATAATGTTGCATGCTTTTAAATTAATGCTTAAAGCATCATGTGGGAATGAAAGGATATAGTATGCAAGATTAATGAGAGTGGAAGGGCAGAATGTTAGACGGGCCTGCGCGCCCAATTCTTTACCCTTCGAAAATAAAGTTCGTTCGTTCGTTCGTTCGTTCTAACTCGCCCATACAAATGTTTCTCTAACTCCCACATACACTTCCATTCCATTTGATAGGGTCCAGTGATGCGTCCCAAACTGTTCAATGATTCTTCACAACTGATGTGTTTTAATAGACGATTTTTGTCTAACAGAACTGTGACCATATAACTCAGTCTGAGTTATTTTCTTCTCCACTTTAGAAACATTATTCTTGATGACGTAGGCCAAGATGGCGGCGTGGTAGGCCGCACTTTTGTGTTGTGTATTTCATGTCGTCGTTTTGGAGGCTGCATCTGTGGTAACAGCCCTTATTAAGGCTGTATGAGTTTGTAGTGTGTTTGGCTTTTTCTGGATTATGTTGCTAAGTATTTTAAAGATGAAAACATCAAGTTTGCCTATCATGTGAGTTCGCTGTTTGTGTTGATACAAGCAGCCAAGATGGCGGTTTTGTGATGTGTCGATCGGACAGTGTTTCAAAACATTACAGATTTATTGAGGGCTATTGTTACTGCTCCAGGTACATTTTTGTATGTACCTGCAAGGATACTTGGAGAGGAGATGGGCACCGCCAAGCAAACCTCTTGCCCACTGAAATTCTATGATGGAAAGTCAACTCAGTAATAATTTGCCGGATCGGCCGATGCCCGGATTAACAGCGACCGCGCTCTCAATGCCCCTTGAGAGTGATAAGTCAGCGAATGGGGTACAAACACCTGTTTTGAAACTTCCAAGAGAAAGCTTTGTTGTTGGAACTTGGAATGTACGCACGCTATATGCGTGTGGAAAAGTCAAAGAACTAACGCATGAACTTGTTAGATACTCGTGGGACATCCTGGGCCTAGCAGAAGTCAGATGGACAGGATTAGGTGAATCAATAACGGATGATGGTCACAAAATTTGGTTTAGTGGAGATGAGTTTAAACATCAGCATGGAGTAGGATTTATCGTACATAAAGATAGATTGAACTCTGTCATCAGCTGCACCCCAATAAATAGCAGGCTTATCACCATTCGTATTGCAGCACATCCAAAGAACATCTCCATCATACAGGTATATGCCCCCACTACTGACTATGAGGATGAGGCAATTGATACATTTTATGACAATCTGGATGAAGCAATTAAGAAAATTCCAAAGAAAGATCTTCTCATCATGTTAGGTGATTGGAATGCTAAAATAGGGCCAGATGCATACGGTCACTGGGCTGGTACAGTGGGGAAATTTGGGACAGGAGAAACCAACGATCGAGGACTAAGGCTACTAGAATTTGCCAGTAACTATAAACTAACCCTTGCAAATACACTATTTCCTCATAAGTTATCAAGAAGAACAACGTGGCATGCCCCAAAAACTGAGATACATGGCCAAATTGATTTTATTCTTGTATCCAAAAGATTCAAGTCCAGTATTAATAAAGCCAAGACTAGGACTTTTCCTGGCGCCGACATTGGTAGTGATCACGACATGGTATTGATGACGCTCAAGCTTAAACTTAAAAAGAACTATAATCAAAACAGATGTTCTCAGTTAAGATTCAATTTAGACAAACTGAAAGATCCAGAAATCGCGGGAATCTTTGAGGCAACTGTTGGAGGAAAATTCGCAGCTCTCAACTTTTTGGAGGATGATATCAGCTCAATCACAGAGAACATGAAAGACGTGCTCATTGAATCAGCAACAGAAATACTTGATAAAAGAAAGAAAATAAACAAACGATGGGTTACAGATGACATTCTAAAGTTATGTGATACACGGCGGGAAATGAAAAAGGTTAAGAAAGAGGTTCCTGAAGCAGCATGGCAATACAGTATGGTGAACAAAAATATTAGGAAGAAAATGAAACAGGCCAAAGAAAAATGGGTAGCTGATCAATGTGAGTCCATTAATACGGGGCTAATAAAAGGTAACAGCAAGGCAGCTTTTGACACATTAAGAAAACTATCAAAACCTCAACAGCCCAGGGTAACTGTCATAGAAGATAGCAATGGGGCTCTGCTCAATGAAAAAACAGCTGTAACGAGAAGGTGGACAGAATATTGTAAAGAATTATATAACTGTAAACTTGACACTGACTTAGGCATATTAAACAACATTAAGTGCGAAAACAGGGAACTCGGAAATGCAGCAATATTACGGGAAGAAGTGGAAGAGGCTATATGTTCGATGAAAGGAGGGAAGTCACCGGGTGTGGATAATATCCCAGCAGAGCTCTTGAAATATGGAGGACCAGATATAGTAAAAATCATGACAACAATTTGCCAGAAGATATGGAGTACAAAAAAATGGCCAAAAGAATGGACGCAGTCATTAGTAATACCGCTTCCAAAGAAAGGAAATCTAAAAATGTGCAAGAACTACAGAACCATTAGCCTTATTAGTCATCCAAGTAAGGTGATGTTAAGGATACTTTTGAACAGAATAAAACAGAAATCAGAAGAAATCTTGTCAGAGGAACAGGCTTGCTTTAGACCAAAAAGAAGTACCTCAGAACAAATCTTCAATATTAGATTACTTATCGAAAAACATCTCCAACATCAACACGATTTATACCATAATTTCATCGATTTCACAAAAGCCTTCGATCGAGTCTGGCATGAAGGCTTATGGCAAGTAATGAGAAAATTCAATTTTGATACCAACATCATAGATATCATACAAGGACGCAAGCAGTGCTGTTTTTGTAAGCAACGACATTGGAGAATTTTTCAAAACAACTGTAGGAGTTCGCCAAGGATGTATCCTGTCACCAGTGCTCTTTAATATATATCTAGAACATATTATGCAGGAGGCTCTCTACGATTATAAATCAACCATATCGATTGGAGGCCGACCTCTGTGCAACCTACGTTTTGCTGATGATATTGATCTGATAGCTGGATCAGAATCAGAACTTCAAGACCTTACCTCTAGACTGGAGAAAGTAACAAGAACGTATGGGATGGAAATTAATATAGAAAAAAGCAAGATATTGGTGAATAGCCATAAGAAACATGTTCCGACCAACATTACGTTAAATGGGCAAACGTTAGAAGAAGTTAACACCTTTAAATATCTCGGGTCCACTATATGTAGTGATGGAAGATCAATTAAAGAAATCAAGACAAGACTTGAGATGGCCTCAGCTGCCATGACAAGGTTGAATGTGATATGGAAAAGTAACATCAGTTTTCCTGTGAAGATCAAATTATACAAATCACTTGTATTATCTATTCTCTTGTATGGGTGTGAGGGATGGACACTCACTGCAGATACGGAGCGAAGGATTCAGGCTTTCGAGCATAAATGTTATAGAAGAATTTTGCGCATTTGCTATAAAGAGCACAAAACAAATGTCTATGTTAGAGAGAAGATAAACACCTATGCAGGCCACCAAGAACCACTTTTGTCAATAGTGAAACGTCGAAAGCTTGCCTGGTTTGGGCATGTAACTCGTCATGACTCCCTTTCGAAAACGATCCTTCAGGGAACAGTCGAAGGTAAACGGAGAAGAGGAAGGCAGAGAAAATCCTGGGCTGATAATATCAAAGAATGGGCAGGACACGGTTTTTCCACACTTGTACGCATTGCTGAGGATAGAGAGCAGTGGAGGACCCTGTCTGCTGATGCTTCCACCATGGCACCCCTACGACCCATGACGGGTTACGGGCGGAGATGATGATGATTCTTGATGTTACCTGTTACGATGTTTAGTGATGTTGATTTTGTAGCTCCTCCAATTGTGCATTGTTAAATCATCCACGACCTTTAGCTCCGTCTGGAGCACAGTCTATCATCAAATTCACATCAAGCCGCCATGTCCTGTGCCATCCTTTAAGGTCTTTAAAAGTCTTAGTTATACCTTTCATGTTTGTCTCGAGTCTTAGTTATGCCTTTCATGTTTGTCTAATGTCTTAGTTATTACTTTCATGTTTGTCTCATGTCATAGTTATACCTTTCTTCTTTGTCTAATGTCTTAATTATACCTTTCATGTTTGTCTCATGTCTTAGTTATACCTTTCATCTTTGTCCAATGTCTTAGTTATCACTTTCATGTTTGTCTAATGTCTTAGTTATACCTTTCATCTTTGTCTAATGTCTTAATTATACCTTTCATGTTTGTCTCATGTCTTAGTTATATCTTTCATCTTTGTCTAATGTCTTAATTGTACCTTTCATGTTTTTCTAATGTCTTAATTAAACCTTTCATGTTTGTCTCATATCTTAGTTATCCATTTCATGTTTGTCTCATGTCTTAGTTTTACATTTCATGTTTGTCTCAAGTCTTAGTTATAGCTTTCGTGGTTGTCTCAAGTCTTAGTTATACCTTTCATGTTTGTCTCTAATTCCCTTCTCCGTGTATTTTTTGTTCTCCGTCTAATTCTGTTAACCGGATGATTCCGGAGCAAGGACTGCCTTGTAATGCTAAGAACTGGTTTTCATAGTGTGTGTGTTCTATTCAGCACCAGCATCTTTTCTTCATTTCTTTCTATGCGGGTGTTTTCCTACTTCGTTTCATCTATTCTACATTGGTGATTTTGTCACATCATGTGTATTCTTCTATTCTGTACAAGCACCCTTTGTTCAAGTCTGTAACCTCTTTGTTGCTTATTTTTTTGCTCTACCTGTTTTAGAGCCATGCAAAAAGACTGCCTTAACAGGTGAGTTGATGGTTCTTATGTCTGTGCTGGATTTGTTTTCTTTTAATTTCCCTATGTTTTCCAATGAAGTGAAAGCTTCTCTTGCTTTTTGTACCCTTATTTTGATGTCATTACCCACTACTCAAACTTTGCCAAAATATACTGTTCAAAAAAAGAAACGCATAGCTATCCGAGAGCGCGTTTTTATGAGTTTGTAAGTAAAATTTGGTGCTAGGGTATATAAAAACCAGCCTCAAATGTTCTTTACAGTGTCAAATGCACGTGTTGACCTGAATTGCGTTCGTTTTTGTAATCGTTACAACGCAGTGGTCAATAGTGTTTATGACGCAATTTTTGACCACAGCTCATGTTGCGCGCACGTGAAAGCAACAAAATTTGGGGTGAACACTATTCACTGACAACGCAACTGAAACCCTATAAAAGGATAACACTACACACAAAAAAATTCAGTTCATTTTCAAGCAGACATTTATGGCGTCTCTATCGATAAATTTAAGGAACATTGCTATTGGCCGACTGCATACAGGCGAAAGTCAAAGTCAGGTTGCCAGGCATCTAAACGTGCATCAGAGTACCATCTGTCGACTTTGGCACCGGTTCCAAGCCATTGGCTCAGTTGAAGACCGGCATCGCAGTGGACGACCCAGAGTGACAACAGCAGCGGAGGATCGCTTTATTCGGCTTCGTCACCTCAGAGACAGGTTTACAACAGCTTCCTCAACTGCCCAGTCATTGCCTGCAGGACGTCTTGTGTCTGATCAAACTGTCCGGAATAGACTGCATGACGCTGGACTTTGGGCACAACGACCTCACCGAGGACCTGTCCTTACGCGCCGCCATCGCCAAAATCGACTTCTTTGGGCCACCCAGCATCGTCCCCGGGCAGCTGACAATCAATGGAGACGTGTCTGGTTTAGTGACGAATCTTTCTTTTTGTTGCAGCATCATGATAGACGGCGTAGGTTCTACCGTAGGCGAAATGAACGTTTTGCCCAAAATTGCGTTGATGAAGCTCCGCCGCACGGTGGTGGAGGTGCAATGGTGCGGGGAATGATCAGTTACAACGGAAGGAGTCAATTCGTGCACATTGAAGGAGGCTTGAATGCGCAACGATACGTCAATGAAATTCTTCGACCGCATGTCCTTCCACTTTTGGCGGCCCAAAGGTCTGTGTTTCAACAGGACAACGCCAGACCCCATTGTGCACGGTTGACCACGCAGTTCCTGACTGCCAACAACATTCTCACCCTTCTTTAGCCATCCCTGTCTCCAGACTTGAGTCCGATTGAGCACCTGTGGGATGAGCTGCACAGACGTGTTTGTCGCCGAGACGTTGCTCCAGCCAATCGTCGTGATCTGTTCCAGGCACTCCAGGAAGAGTGAGCAGCCATCCCTCAGGCCCACATCAGACGTCTGATCGCATCCATGCCCAGGAGATGCCAGTCGCTGATCGATGCAAGAGGAGGCCACACACCATACTAACGGGAAAGCCCGTACGCCAAAAAACTCTCGTGACCCAGATGCAAAACAACTGTCAATTGATTGGGTGAACCCTAAGGTATTCTTGTGTGCAATTTGAACAATTAACTCATTAAATTAAAAAAGTTATTGAATGTCAAAATTGTGGCTATGTGTGTGCCTTCAGTAGCTATGCGTTTCTTTTTTTTAACAGTATACATGTTCAAGTCGATATCTTGCACAACAGGCCCAATCACCTGTTTGTCTTACAGTTCGATAGCATGTTCACCCTAAAGACATTGTGCTCTCTGGGTCACCTCTACACTCTATTAAGGGTAGAAGAGGTTCCGATTAAGAAAGAAGAAAGTCTATATCTTGTAGGGGGGTTCTCCACGTGCAGACTATCATCTGTCTCATTTATTCTTATATAAGAATTCTTGTGTCTGCGCATTCTCATACCCAGCTGTTGTGACCTCGTATTCGGTACTCTCATCTATTCTTACATATGGTTACAGTTGTGGGGCAAAAGAGCCGGGTCATCGACAACATCTTTTCTAAATCTTCACATTTGTTTTGTCAAAGTTCACTGAATTCCACATCTATTGGTTGCTGTTGTTGATTTCATAATCCAATGTAAAGTCAATAAGAAAAGAAATGACGATGATTCATCGTTGCTGCACCAGATTTTTTAAAGGGTTCAGTGAGTTGCACTTCACGAAGAATTCTATTATAGTTCTCAAAATCGTAATGGATGTTGTTGTTGTTTAACTAGGGCTGCTGAACGTCTCGTTCTTTAGCAGTCAATACCAAGTTGAAGACTCTTTGGTATTATCTACACTATAGATCTAGGTTTTTTCTGTGGCTGTTCTGCCATTCCGAAAAGTGTTGAGTTGGTCATGAGCTCCAGTTTCTCCCACTTGGTTTGCTTTTAAAGGATCGTCACATCTGGTCCCAAGCTAGGAGAAAGAAGTGCCTGGCATACTGTGCATTCCTCGGCATCCAAGGGAGCTCTCCAACTATGCAGAGCTAATATGCTGTTCTCTAGTTCTGGGCTCTCCCAAGGAATTGTCACGTCCTGTACAGAGCCACTTCTCAGCTTCCCCTGCCTATCACTGGGTCCATAGTGAGATCCTTCTACGTGCAGTCAACCAAGTCAAAACCAAAGAATTACGCCTGGGGCTCAAGTGACTTCTCCGAGCTTAGTGTGCAATGCAGGGTTGTTAATAAGTTTCACAACAGGGGGGAATGCCGAGAAGTGTAAGGATTATTTCAAAAGTCAGTGAGGAAGTAATTAGCCTCACAGAAGTAGGTTCACTTCCACGTAGGTATATTGTAGCATTGTGCATAGCTGGTGGTCATATAAGGATCGATGTAAACGGACACAACGCAACCAACGTCCTTTTTAGGACGAACGAAGAAGAAGAAAGAAGATATAAGGATGACTCCAGACATGCCTCCATGCATATCATAATGGATAAATACTGGCAACACGCTGTTGCAATACAAATTGACAACACGCTGTAGCAATACAAATTGGCAACACGCTGCATCAATACAAATTGGCAACCGTATAGGAAATTCACCTGCAGAAAACAGGACGTTTGACAATCTTGTTATCAGCTGACATGTACTCCTTATGATGTGCAAACATATTTAGACACGTACCCGGAATATAAGTTGATCAACATAATGTAAACAACATGATATATGTCGATAATACAGTTCTAATAGCAATAAGTGAAAAAATCTATAGAAAATTATTGATATCATAGTGGCTCATAGTTTTTTTTTTGTTCTCTTCTAAATGTAGCCTAAATAGAAAACCATTAGAAGTAATGGTCGCCTCTCCGAAATCAAATTATCCAGAACGCAAAATCAAAGTAAATGGGACAGCAATATTCTTCCAAGTATAATAGATTTAAATAGCAGGGCCCACTGATAAGATCAGAGGAGAAACGCTTTGAAATAAGGAACAGAAAACCCAGCAGCATTCTCTAAAATAAAAAAGCTCCATTAACAGCGTATCTTTGGCAATGGAAGTTAGTTCATTAATGTTGCACAGATCCGATCCTGCAATGGACACTCAGTGAACAAAGAAGATTCCTAGCATTTACAGATACAGGGCATGTCCTACGCCGATTTAACAGATTTGACACAATATGTCCCTGCGCTCACAAGAGATCTGCTTTCGGGTTGTTCCCGTCAGCTCTGGAAAAAAAAATAATAAAAGCGCCATACAGAACAAGTTGGGGTGGAAGATTCTATTCAAGATCATTCACAGAGATAAAATTCATGAATATTATATATTTCCACCTTAGTCTTCAGTTACTATTGTAGTTAATCTCACAGGAGAGAGAGAGAGAGAGAGAGAGAGAGAGAGAGAGAGAGAGAGAGAGAGAGAGAGAGAGAGAGAGAGAGAGAGAGAGAGAGAGAGAGAGAGAGAGAGAGAGAGAGAGAGAGAGAGAGAGAGAGAGAGAGAGAGAGAGAGAGAGAGAGAGAGAAATTATAGTTTGAAAATTAAGAACATCGATATAAAAATTGAGAAGATTTTGATGGTTATATGCTGCTCTAAGAAAATAAAACACTGAAGACTAAATTTCCCTCTTCATGCCTTGGAAAACCTTTGCAAATCCTGAAAATCTTTCGTTGAACGAGACAGCTACTGGATTTTCACTTTGTGTGTGTGTGCTCTATGCATATTTTTAACTTTTCCGGTCACAGTGGCGTCAAAGGAAAACAGCTTTTCCAATAGATAATAGATGGAAAAAGAAATAATGCACTAAATATATATATATATATATATATATATATATATATATATATATATATATATATATATATATATATATATATATATATATATATATATATATATATATATATATATATATATATATATATATATATATATATTCGCATGTACCTCGTTTGAACAGAAACGTTCATGTATATTTCCCTCGAATCTTCTATTTCTCCTTCTGTATTTAAATTCATAATTACATACTGTATATAAAATGTAAAAATATATACAGTATGTATCCAAACATAAGTACAGTAATAATTATGTATTAAATATTTACGTAATACAACTAAATTTTACAAAACTGTATAGCTATTACTGTATACTTTACAGTACTGTATATCATAATTTTATTACTGTATTACAGTTTGGCGTACAATAAAATGTGGCCGTGTATGTTTATACGGCACTAGTAGTTATATTGATTTTATTTAGTCAGAGTTAATCCTTCATATGTTGTGGTGGTTCAGGTGCTAACTGGCCTTCCGCCAGAGATGGTGATACTTGACCTTTTGTTATTTTTTTTTCAACCCAGGAATGTTCTTCCCTTTATGTTTGGTGATACGCAAAACAGTTTCAGCATAACAACGTATATCCAAAAGAAATTACTGTAAAGTTCCACAAACAGCAATGTAGAAAAATTCAATTAAAGTTCATTGATGTCATTAGACAAACACTGTAAATTTCCCAATGATGATTGGTTATCCAAGATGACAAAATATGTAATCCAACTGAATTATATATATATATATCCAAATATAATAATATACTGATTTGTCTACTCAAAAACTTGTCTTGGTATCCTCAAAGACGAAGTTCTCCTAACGCTATCTGTAAAAAAATCCTCTAGTCTAAAATCATGGTATCATTGGAATCATAAATCCTGAAATCTCTGCCTATCGCCCACAACTATTCTATTTATACTATTTCTTCTTTTTTTCCCGCCTTTTTTTCACACGACCCGTCCTTTTTTTCACACGGTACAATAATCTACATTTGCACTCCTTTCCTCAGCTTTTCGACCTTTTTGCACACGACATTCTGTTATTTCGACTTTTTTCACATGTGTGATCTTTGCCTACTTAACAATTGGATTAAAAAAAAAACCAGATCACACAAACATTCATTTCCCACTTTCGCGCTTATAAAGCTCAATCATTATTATCTGGGACTGACCTACGTTTGCCCTGTCAGAGCAGTAACTGCCAACTGAACTTTGAATGAATACTGCATTTTGTGTAAAAACGTCTTATTTGCTTTTAAGGTCTGTCATTCTTACATGTAGCATATTATAGCACATATAAATGCTTAGCGTGGAAGTAGGAGAGATAATGCTAGCGTGAAAGGCCAAGCGGTCACATACGTCCCTGGCCACACAAATGTATCCCAGAGGCAGACATTTGCGTACTATCAACTAAGTACCTCATGCTAGTGACTGTTATAAACGACTAACCTATTGGTAGAGTCTCTTAAAGAGAAAAAAAATTAAATTTTTTTTTAAATTTTTTTGTTCGTAAAACGAGGTATCCCAGTATATTTGTAATGCGTAAAACGGGGGATACATAAAATTTGTTAATACACTTCGCCATTGAACAGTATTGATGTACACTACTTCTTAACAATATCAATATGAACAACGCTGTGCGTTAGTCATCACCATAATGATAACATACTTAATGATAACATTAAAAAAAAAAAATCGCATACGATTTTCATGGGTTGTGCAAACAACACAAATAAAAACAAAACCAAAAAAATAATTTGGCAATATTTAACAGAATTGACTAATATTCATTAAGTATTTAACAATCTTAAATGTAGTAGCTGCGACGAACATCAGCCTAACAGCATAGAACTAATGATCAAACATCAGACCGTGGGACGCAAAAAAAAAATGTAATATACGAGCTCGTATATATATATATATATTATGACATGGGAATATACATACATGGCAATGTTAATCTATAAATTTATTATTAAAAAAATATGAACTGGAGCTGTACGCTCTCGTAACTGTCAATATAGAACGTGGTAAATATAATACAATAATATGATACAGGCGACCCCAATCCTGCCACTGCGGTCAGTGATTTACCAGGATGTATATGGGTCTTAAACACCAAAAAATCTGGACAAGTTTGGTGAACTGTCTATGTGTTCGTCGCACAATATAAATATAGCATTATTAATCTGGTTACATGGAGTTACAAAGTATTTATTAAAAAGTGTCTCTAATCTCCAACTTATGTAATGGTCGTTACTATGAGGGAGGACAACTATACCGATACAAATAACTATCGGGTGTTGGAGTATGAACTATCTCAGTTACCCTGAACCAAGTACCAAACTGTTTATAGGTTCGTCAATCAAATATAAAATCTGCATACAAATGCAAGTTCATAATAATGGACAACAATTTGTCAAGAAAATATACTGTAGCGTTCCGCTTACAACGTGACAAATGGTGAGAAAAATACAGGTACATCAATATGTGATGTTTATTTCTGAATACAAGGTATAATGGACAACAATTTGTCAAGAAAATATACTGTAGCGTTCCGCTTACAACGTGACAAAATGGTCAGAAAAATACAGGTACATCAATATGTGATGTTTATTTCTCAATACAAGGTATAATGGACAACAAGATGTCAAGAAAATATACTGTAGCGTTCCGCTTACAACGTGACAAATGGTCAGAAAAATACAGGTACATCAATATGTGATGTTTATTTCTCAATTCAAGGTTTATCAACATGTGAATATATCCGTTACCATGTTAGCGATTTCACATGGAATCGTCATGGTGTGCATGTAACAATGTAGTATTTCGCCAATCCGCGAACTGTGTTGATTAGCATATAAGTTTTACTCAACTTGCAAAATATTTGTATATCACCAAGTCAAATTTTAGGTGAAAATATATATGTCTCAGTTATTTAGTGGAGTGGGGTGTAAATTGGGATAAATGACGGAGTAGGGTTTATCACCGTGGGAGGGGAACGAATGTCAGTCATGGGAATGTACTCGGGGGTCTTAGGGGCGTTAGCTGTGTCGGTGGGGGTAACAATGTCCTCATTATCTTTTACCGATGTCCACTGTGGACATCTCATCTTCTTGTACACATGGTATTTATACACTAAACCGCTTAAAATTCATAACACCAATTATGCTAGGCAAAATCAATAGTCCTGACACTCTAGTGTATCGGGTCATGACCTCTGGTGTGTCTCACTGGACTCAGGAATGCGAAGAAGTATTTATAGAATTTGATAGACACGTTAACATAAGTAAATTCCTGTTGAATAGTGGGGAATGCTCGAAACGGGGCGTCGATTTAGAAACGCTCTGTCTGTGATGGAGCATGTCGCAGAAGGTGACAGGAGATGGACAGGCGTTTAGATGTGTAGGGAAGAATAAATTTGACGTCTGATTCGTCATATATCTGTGAGAAAGGGTCGTAGTTCTAGTACAAAGGGTTTTTGTCGTAATAGCATCATTAAGAAAAATCGCCAAAATACATTCTCGATGCGATTGAACATTATAAAACGGTCTTTCCATAACACAAAAGGAAAGCGGTGAGTTAACACATTAAAAAAAGAAACTCTCATGTTTCACAAAGGAAAAATATGTGTGTGCGTATAGTATGTTTGCTTTTGTCACTAAATTCATCAAGAAGGGGAAGAAAAAAAAAGGAAAAAAAAACTGTTGTAAAGCATAAGTCCTGTTGTAAAGATTTTCAAAGGCAAAAGTGGTGTAATTTGTACAGTGGGTACTCTTCTAATCATAAAGATTTCGTACCTAACACTTGGAAAAAAAAATTTTGTATAGCTAGAGAACTGAGATAATTTAAAGTTCTGTTTAACCTGGATAACATAGTGATGTAGATCTGCGAATATTTGCGAAAGTTCTTCAATTTCTTGACATAGCGGTGTAAAAGATGTAGTCCTAATGACAGTCCATGTCGTCTAAGAATCTTAAATAATTATATAACATTAAAACACAGTGGCGTCACGCCATAATAACTTGTTAGTATATGTGGATGTTGCAGACGTCATAACTGTCAATATCGTCAGTATCATCAGCAGGATCTTGACTGAGGCTGACATCTTTCTGAAAAAATAAAATTTCCTACCCCCAAAAAAAATGGATACTAGTGACTTTAGATGATGGGGAACGAGAGAGAGTACTATTGTAGAGAGAGTACTCGTTGGGTACTATAGCTGGGTGAGTACCTTTTTGTTATTAGAGAAGATTGATTCTCCAATAAACCAATAATCGTTGAATTGGACGTTTACGAATTTGACATGAGGAAGTTAGCGATTTCCATCAAGATAACTTTTTTCATCGTCAATCGTTGATCACAAGAGGATGGCGTATTTCCCACTGTCGAGTGGGTGGTGGCTGCAGTTGTCGAGGGTAAGGGTGAAGTAGTGTTGAAATGGTGCACCTCATGCAGCGTGTTGTGGGGCTGTCTGCGTTTTCCACGCAATTTCATACGTACTTGCTCTTGAGGTAACCGGACAAATTTTGTTAACGGTCGGGAGTCATCTGTTGTTCCATAATGTGGGCGCTTCGTTGCTGTGTGAAATTCAGTGTTGTCTGGTCTATAGTAATGTTGCTGTACAATAGGCTGGCAGGAATCTATTATGGTGTCAGGGTGTTCTGGATTAACTTGCTCAGCCTTTAACCTGGTATTTCGATATTCCAGTCTTTCGCGTGACTCAGCGAGGGAAATATCGTCTTCTCTGTCGGATGAGCTTGGTTCAGTGACTGTGCTATCTTGGGAATTTGTCTGCTTGGCCGACTGTCTTACTGCTGTTCGAATGCGTCTAGACGATGTGTGGATGTTCAATGGGTCATGCACCTGACTTGACCTGTAAACATCTGTTTGTGTTGCGACAGAAATCATCTTTATTTTATTCACTTGCAGTTTGTGCATTTCTCTAGGTTGACTATTGATCATGGGGGCCCAGTGCGTCTCATTTGATTTCACAAAACCGACCTGGTGATGTCTGTTAAGTGGTGTTCTCCATTGTTTTAGAGGTCTGATATGTGCCCTTAGTCCATCTTCTGTTGTTATTATACAAGTTTGTTGGTCAGTCGTTGTAACATTATTTACTTCCCATATCTTTCGTTGTTTGATTCCGTTGATAAAATTTCTAACAGCTATGCGACAATTTCTTTTATTGAGACTGTTCCAGTGGCTGTCGACAGTGGCTATGCGACCCGTTTTGTTGCTGTTGTCTCCATACTTGATCTGGGATTTTCTATTGTAGATATGTGGTGTGCTCTCTGATTATCTCCGGCAATATGTATTGTTGCTCTCTGATTCTCTCCAGCAATATGTACTGTTGATCTCTGGTTCTCTCCGGCAATATGTATTGTTGATCTCTTGTTCTCTCCGGCAATATGTGTTGTTGATCTCTGGTTATCTCCGGCAATATGTATTGTTTATCTCTGGTTCTCTCCGGCAATATGTGTTGTTGCTCTCATATCTGTGTCTGTTCATTAGCCATCTCCGAAATGTGTTAGAATCGCCCGTGAAGGGGGTTATAACAGAGCGAATTTGGTTATATTTATTATAGTGATCTACATTGGATAGCGTGTCTGTTATCCGTTGCAACGCTGTCATTGTGGGTTCGGCCTCTACAGGTAAGGGTATGTTAGCAGGATGGACGTTTGCCTGTTGCATTTCCTGTTGCGCCTGTAGCTGCAGTGCATATAACGTATGTTGTTGTTGTTGCTGTAGTGTATACAACGCCTGTTGTTGCTGCAGTTGTTCTTGACTTTGATCCATTGTAGTGATTATGCCTGTCTGCTTTCACCAAGAAAAAAGGGCAGGTCACTTCGCCAATTAGTGTAATATGTGGCCGTGTATGTTTATACGGCACTAGTAGTTATATTGATTTTATTTAGTCAGAGTTAATCCTTCATATGTTGTGGTGGTTCAAGTGCTAACTGGCCTTCCGCCAGAGATGGTGATACTTGACCTTTTGTTATTTTTTATCAACCCAGGAATGTTCTTCCCTTTACGTTTGATGATACGCAAAACAGTTTCAGCATAACAACGTATATCCAAAAGAAATTACTGTAAAGTTCCACAAACAGCAATGTAGAAAAATTCAATTAGAGTTTATTGATGTCATTAGACAAACACTGTAAATTTCACAATGATGATTGGTTATCCAAGATGAAAAAATATGTAATTCAACTGAATTATATATATATATATATATATATATATATATATATATATATATATATATATATATATATATATATATATATATATATATATATATATATATATATATATATATATATATATATATATATATATATATATATATTGAGTAGAATAATATCAGAAAAATATATTCTATTTGATATATATATATATATATATATATATATATATATATATATATGTATATATATATATATATATATATATATATATATTATATATATATATATATATATATATATATATATATATATATTTATATATATCCAAATAGAATAATTTTCTGATTTGTCTACTCAAAAACTTGTCTTGGTATCCTCAAAGACGAAGTTCTCCTAACGCTATCTGTAAAAAAATCCTCAAGTCTAAAATCATGGTATCATTGGAATCATAATTCCTGAAATCTGTGCCTATCGCCCACAACTATTCTATTTATACTATTTCTTCTTTTTTCCCGCCTTTTTTTCACACGACCCGTCCTTATTTCACACGGTAGGAAGTAGGAGAGATAATGCTAGCGTGAAAGGCCAAGCGGTCACAAAAATAAGTATTTCATATTCATATACAATTCTGTATAATATCGAAATTTTTAGTTGGCCTGGAACATATCTGTTGGGGTGTTCAGTTCTAATGGTAAAGAACTTCATTACGCGAATGGTTGCAAAGGAACAAAAATGTCAGAAAATGTTCTTCAAAACGAACTCCAACAAGTAGTGTTTAACTGGTCACTTACTGGCAGCACACAAGTCTGTGATGACTGTACATATATTTTATTTAACGTGACACATACGGAGTGGAACACACAAGACGATCATGGTTACAGATTACAGATGCAAATGTCATACTTTAAAGTTGCTGATCATACTCTTAAATTCTTGGAGATTCTTCAACAATCAAGTCCTCTTCTATCCAAGTGAGCTGAGGATCACTTCTGTTACCCTCTAATATACATTTACAATGAAGTCCGTTGACCTTCTTCCAAGGACGTCTATCGTGGTAAACGGATTCATGTTCAAGGATCAATCTTTGATATCATACCCGTAAAATTCCCAGACTTTCTTCATACAATACTTATGTAGCATATATAGAATCCAGACAAAGTCATTCACGGCAATACAATCAGGTTAGAGTCTTCTGTTGACTAACCTCTCCCAAAATCCATGCCATGACTTTGGCATTGGCGAAACGGCATATTAAAACATGTGAAGCATACAAAATCAATTAACTTCGTTTCCTCGTAGGTATCCTCCCTCTACGGTAATTCAAACAAGGCAATCGACTCCGTTTATCCATTCTAGGAATGACATACTACGATGGATCCCCGCTAGACCATGACTAGGAGCGGCCTGATACTTCAATTAAAAATCAATAAACATTCAATGTGAAATGGGGCGACACTTACATGATACTTCCACTATTGGCTTCGACATGAAGACCAATATATATATCAATAGAAATAATGGCTTCCACCAACTTGCCACGAATACAAGAAATATTCCACGGACATCAACATGGTCCGTACTGCCCCCATACAAAACATGACGTCACAATCCCTAAACTAGGTTACCCGTGCGTCCAAAGCAACTCACACTGCATTGTGCACGTCAGTGCGTGAATCAATCGAACGCACAAATAATATAACTATATTAAGACTGGTGCGTACATTTGGCAGGACCGAAGACTACCCCCTTAGGTAATAAATGTACGTAACAGCTCCCTTATTACCTCCCCTTAAAAAAAATTAATTCTATTAATTTTTTTTGAACTTAGTACCCGAGAGAGGTGAGTCAAAACTACAACAAGATATCTGAAATGCATAAAGTTATACCATATTAAGAAAAGAATATTAAACGAAATCAATATAACTAAATGATAGTATGCATTAAAGCACACTTCCACAATCGACCTACTTTGGAACGATGTAGTAATATTCGACGTAAAAACAAGTATGAAAAATGAAAAAACCATAAAAAAAAGATGATAATAAAATTCAACTAAGTTTTCAAAAAAAAAAATTTGAAACATATGATTTCAAAAATGAAAATGAACAGCAACACTGATGATGATCAATGACAAGAGAATCAATAAAACAGAAAAATTGAAAATACAATGTGCAAAAATGAAGCAATGCAAAATTAAACACATTAAGAATCAACACCCTTAATGTTTTCTAACACTAGTACGGTTGACTAGTGATCTAACAGTGAGATATCATAACTAAGACCCGTGAATGCAGGTATTACGTGACAACTAAGAAAGTTAGTATGTGTGTGATCCATAATCAATTAAATAGATTAAATTGAATTATTCTAATTTATATATTTCTTAATTACTAACAAATAACCAGTTACTAATATATTCTAAGTAATTCCAATATCACTATCAATATGTCAATGTTCAGTTACAACTAGTTAGTAATCGACGAGACGATGTTCTCAATGTTCCATACACGATAAAATATATTCTCGAACACGATATGTAGTGTAATATGTTCCATAGGAATAACAAATGTATATTTGTCGCTCTTAACAATGTTTCCATTCTAATAAAAAGTTACTGTAGTACCAATGATCCCGTACTAATAAAATGTTACTCTAATACCACTGTTCCCGTTCTAATAAAACGTTACTATAGTATCAATGTTCCAGTACCAATAAAATGTTACTACACAAGAAGTAATGTTATAATCTATAAGTAAGTATATCCTGAAAGTTATACTTATACGAATACTTCAGTTATATAAACAGTCTTTATAGATGTACAATCAATGATAATGTACTAAGTTATTCATGTTATCGGTGAGGATGTTTCAACATCTGGAAGTGGTTTAGTTTCGACAAGTTCGCTTGGGCATCTCGACAAACAGTCTGCGAACACATTCTTCACTCCAGGAATAGCTCGTATTTCAAAATTGAATGGTTGAAGCGCTATAGCGTAACGCGCTGACTTCGATGATTTAACGTTCTTCGTGTTCAGTGCGGTAAGAGCTTTTTGGTCAGATTCCACCACAAAGTGTGAGCCGAGGAGGTAACGTTCTAGTTTTGTGATTGCCCACACTAATGCGAGGAGCTCTTTATCCAGAACGGAGTATTTGAGTTCGCTCTCCGTAAGTTTTCTGGACACGTACATCACCGGAAATAAGGTGCCGTTATATTCCTGCATCAAAACTGCAGCAATAGCGTAAGAAGATGCATCACTGCGAAGAATGAAAGTGAGATTTTTGTTAGGCAACCTCAAAAAAGGTTCATTTGAAAAAAATCGTTTTATATAGTCTAACGCCGTTTGGTGATCCTGCGACCACTTTATTACATTAGATGTGCCTTTCTTCAGTAGAGACGAAAAAGGTGCAGTTATAGTAGACAAATGATGGATGAATTTTGAATAGAACTGTATTAGTCCTAAAAGAGATCTAACTTGTTTTTTTGTCTTAGGTGCCGAGATGTTTAAAATTTTAGAGACGTTACTGTCTTCTGTATACTGAAACCATGACCTATGCGGTGACCCAGAAATGAGATGTCATGAAAACCGACAAAAGCCTTTGAAGGTTTCGCTGTTAAGTTATAATCCCGTAAGGTAGAAAGTAAAGCTTTTAATCCATGAATATGTTCATCCCAAGAGTCACTGAAAAGACAGATGTCATCTATATAAGTAATGACATCGGGACGACGAGACAATATGCGGCGCATCATGCGTACAAAGGTAGCTGGCGCATTCATTAATCCGAATGGCATAAAATTCCATTGAAAAAGAACAAGTAACTAGTACAAGAAAGAGATGATGACTGCATAGGCTGAGTCATCAAAGAATGTGAAATCAAAATCAAATATCCGTAGGTTACTATCTGCGTGACGCAAAATCGGGAACCAATTGTAATCGGAGAGAATGGTGGTGGAAATACACACCATTATCCCGCTCGATAGCCATGCGAGCATCTCTATTGGTCCTGAAAGTAACCACGGCGTCACCATACCTGTTATTGGTATGAGGTAACAGACGCACGAACCTAACGTCTGCCGTGTGGTTGAGAAAATCTCCTAGTGCTTGCCAACTAGTTCGCTGTGGCAGATTTTGCACAAGGATGGTGCGAGAAGATGCACCTCTACCAATATAAGTGGTACCATAGTCACAAGAATGTGAACAAGGTTGATGGGTAACATTAGTCCTCTTAGGTATATTATAATATTTCTTATTTATACCTGTAGGATTATTCTTAAATGTACCATACTTTTGTACTTGATTATTATTACTTATGCCAGACAAAGGTGTAGGTGTACGGCATGTCGTAGACACCTGCTTGCTGGGCAAAGTTAAAATCTTACAGGCAACCTTATTGGTATTAATTTTCCCAACGGAGTTACAACCACTCTTATTTTTATTAGGAACATCATTTTCCTTTTCCACAAACGTAACTTTTTTCTTACGATCAGTTGCCTGCTGATCAAGTCGAGGGAAGGTATATGTCCCCCGGAATGACTTACTAGTCTTCACAGGTTGCGTTGAAACCTTAATATCCTTTTTAAGAATGGACGCATGTCGTAAAGGCTGTAATGCATTAGCAACAGTGGCGTAATGAACAATGGAATCATTTTCGATGCTAGATTCCAAAATCTTATCATTGCATAGCAATTTAGCAATATGAGCATATGAAACAAATCTAGGAATAGTATTAAATGCACAGGCATTCTGTATATTCTGCTTTTCCCATTCGGCAATTTGCTCTGGTGTACACTCTTTTATACTGTGTATTCGACCCAATATGACATCACTAATTGGATTCGGAAGAAGACAGGCGTGGATCTTTCCTGAAAAAAATGGTGTATTTAATTCAATAATGGCTGTGGGGAATGTTTCCACTGTCCCACTAAAAGTAACACATTGGATGGTCTCTCCAGTTGCACAGGCGGGGTCGACCAAAGAGTTCCGCACTCCCACAGTACTGCAGCCTGAATCGAATAAAAGAGAGCATGGAATGCCATTTATAAAACCCTTATTTAATTTAAGGCTTCCTGTTCCATAGTCAGTAGCTGACGTGGCCGTACAAGCCGCTGGTAGGCTTGGTATAATTTGCCCGCATCGCAGCGTTGTGATCGCCTTGGGCTGGAATGGGGTATTACTCTCCTCACAAGACTTGACCTGTTCGAAATCCAGAGAACATGACATAGCACTATGTGCATTAACATTATTATCCTGTTCCCTGTTTGAATGTGTATCACTCAAAGCAACATTAGAGTGTTGTCGTGGCTGGTTCGAAGATCTATACCTTCGTAGCGATCGATTTTGGTTATTATCCCCAAAATTGCTAGTATTTGCATTTTGTTTACGTTAAAATCACGGTTAGTATGACCATTACCATTGTGCCATTGACCATACTGTCTATTTTGATAACCTTGTCTGTTATTGAAAGATTGTGATCTAAATTTCCCATTATGATAATAATTATTGCTTTGATTATTTCCAAAATTATTCTGATGAAAATCTCGTGATCTGTGAGATTGGCTAGAAGATATATCATATAGAGAAGTTTGACAAAATTGTTTCCCTTTAAAAGAATTGTAATTCTTGTTATTTCCCTTTCTGACTTTTCTATCTCTACGATTCATTATCATTTTTTTCTGTTTTTCAGCTTCTATTTTCAACTCTACATAATCTGACTTCCACTTCTCATAATTCATTTTGACTTCTTCTAGCTCTCTAGCAATCCCATTCATAATATTTAAATCTTTAACTTCGAGTTCTGCAGCAGCAGTTTGAGTTAGATGTTCAACATCGATAGTGTGTTTACTGACATGTTCTTTATTAATGGCCTTTTCTTTTTCAAGTGCCTCAATGGCATTTTGATGGCTATTCGTAAGTTCCTCAACCCTTAATTTCAAAAGAGGAATCTCAGATGTCAGTTCTTGAATCTGAGCCAAATGAGCATGACAGTTTGTCTTCATAGTCATATTTAACTTATCAAATTCTCCAATGACCTTATTCTCCTTGTCAAGTAATATTTTTACTGAGCGTACTTCATTCTCTAACTCATTTTTCTCCATGAGTAATTTTTCAATATTTATCTGTTTTTCCTGAGACACTTTCTCCTGTTGACATAGAAGATTCCTAAGTTCTTGATTTGCCAAGGTAAGATCTGCTACTTTCTTATCCAAAACTTTCATGTTTTGTTCCATCGTTTTTTCCATATTACACTTTTCTCTCAAAAGAGTTACCTCAGATGTCAGGCTCTGAATTTGAGCCACGTGTGTATTGCAATCTATCTGCAAAGTAGTATTAATAGCAATAGGTTTATTTGCATCGTCACTATCTTCTTCGAAAAATATGTTCATTAAGGAGGTCACCTCATTATCTAACTCTCTTTTCTGACCAAAAGAGGAGTCATGAAATTTCTTATTATCCTCTATCAACACCGTCACTTTATTCTTCATCTCAGCATTTTCAAAATCCATAGCCAACAACTTCTTCTCATATTCCCCCTTTTGCTGTAGCAGCTCATTCGTAAGGGCAATCTCCCTACCCTTGTGCTTCGTTATGGTTTTCTTCAACTCATCCACCTCAATAACACTACTGTCTTGAGTAGTTATTTTTCCTTCATCATAAAAAATGGTTGATAATAATTTAGCAAGTCTCACTGCTTTCTCTTGTGAAAAGCCATATTTGCACCTAAGAAAAGCAAAATTCTTGAGATCCTGGGTAATTTGAAGTAAGAAATGTTCAATGGCATATTCCTCACAACTTGAACCCCATTTACCTATTCTATCTCCCTCCCGGAGAAAATGATCCAAAATATCCATTATGTCTAATAATTTTTTTTCTCACTCTAATAAGTGTTACTCAGTTAATATCCAATTAATTTACACTCTAATCAAAGGTACACGTTCCTGTCCAAGAACGGTAAATTCAAGTCATATAATAGGCAATGATCTTAATAATTAATAAAGTAATTTATAACATGTAATGGTGTGAAAGCAATAACGTGAAAGACAATAGAAACATTACCGACAAGACACGATAATCAAAGACGAGTGAACACAATCGTAGAAATCAACAAAATTAGAAATGTATAACTAAAATAGAATATCGTAAAAATTTACGATGACAACTACGATCAGATACTCAACAGGACAATTGACAACACAGTGTAAAAACATAGGTGCTACGCACAAATAATTACTTTTTCCAAAGTCTTTGTATGATCATTTTTCGTATGTATGATCATTTTTTGACTGAAAGGTGTATTATGTTTTTTACAGTCAAAGGGACATAACCCGAGATATCGAGACTACAATTTTTTTATGAGTTTGCCTTCTCTTGTATAGAGACACGTTCGGTCTATAATTTCTTGAACGAAGCGTGACCATATCTCCTTATTTGGTAGTATCAGTCAACTGTTGTAGATGTCTGAAACCTGTCTTAACGCTTCTGTTCATGACCATAAAAGGCGCGACTGTGTAAGACTTTTATCTCGAATGTTCTTAGAATCGTCTTATGTGAGCGGCGACTCAGATATTGGAGTTCTGCGCATGTCAAAACTGGTAGTTCGTTTGGTGTGTTCCGCCCAGCTCGGGAGTTGAGAAATGGTCTGAGCAGCGAGCGGACGCAATGTGCGTCTTGTGATTTTCTGAGGGAAATACATTGTCTTTGTGAGTTAGTTAGCTAACTAGACTATTTCCCAGTATTATTCAAGCCTGCCTGGAGGCATATGTTCGTGGTTGATTTCCGAAGAAAGGTAATTCCTCTTGTATTGAACTTTATGCTATCATCTAGAAGTTCGTCATTTTGTGGCTCCTTGCTCGCCTGTGTGATTCAAAATGGAGAGGTACTTTGACTAGGATTTTCGCCACCGGTATCTTTATACCTGAACTAGTTATATATATATGGGTCGCTCTAGACCAACAAGACTATTGTCTGTGTTCCAGGATTCGTTATATCAGAGATCACGTCCAAGTCAGATGGTTAGACTTAGGAAGGTTATAAGGGTCGGTTTGACCTGTATTCCATGTATGCTATTCACGTGCAGACAGTAAACGGACTTATTGTACACATCTGATCTGCTAGCATCAGGAAGGGAGCATTTATTATTGTCTATGAACATTGATGATCTGCAGCTGACACTGTTGCAGAAGTTATATGTATGAACCTTAGGCACCCAGATCTGTGATATATATATATATATATATATATATATATATATATATATATATATATATATATATATATATATATATATATATATATATATATATATATATATATATATATATATATATATATATATATATATATATGTGTATATATATGTGTATATATATATGTGTATATATATATATATATATATATATATATATATATATATATATATATATATATATATATATATATATATATATATATATATATATATATATATATATATATATATATATATATATATATATATATATATATATATATATATATAATTTATACAGCTTCATGAACCAGAACTTTATGATATCGAATATACAGAAGCTATCTGTTTACAATAGAACTATTGAGTATTGAATCCTACATGACTATCAGCTAATATGATTTTGAATGCTGCATTCGTTAAACTATGTTGGTGATGACAAAATATCATGACTGTTTTGTGGCGTGCAATAAATGGTATAAAACATAAAGCGAAGTTACCATTTTCATGACTCTACACATCATGTTGCCTGTGTTGTACCCTGTGAACTATTCTACTGCAACATACACAGCAACACTATAAACCAGAGAAGACACCTACATCTTGCACTTTTATACCAGGTGTCGATAGGGGTGGTGATTTGTCGTCAGCCTAAATCCACTTTTGGTGGTCAGACCCTTTGGCTTATCATTCCAGTTAAATCCACCCTTATCATTTTTGGTGGCCAGTATGGGGATTATACAAGCACTTTATTAAGTCTTGTTGCTGTTAAGATTGAAATAAGATAATTAATTATTTCAGGTTCTGTACTCACATTTTAGACATCATGTCTACATTTGAGTACTTTATTGAGCAGGGTAAAACCCTTGGGAAGACTGGTGATAAATTAGAAGATTTTGCGACTGTTCAATATGCCAAGGCATTGAAGTCGGAGGAAAAGAAAATGAAAGAACAAATTGAACAAAAGAGAATAGATGCTGAAAATTTAAAACTGCAGATGCAGGTAGATGAAAAAAGATTACAAATGGAAATGGAAAAACAAAAAAGAGAAGCAGAATCTCAGGAGAAGAGGCTTGAAAAAGAAGCTGAAAATAAGAGACTTGAAATAGAGGTTGAAGAAAAAAAGTTACAGGCTCAGGCTGAAGAAAAAAAGTTACAGGCTCAGGCTGAAGAAAGAAAGTTACAGGCTGAGGCTGAAGAAAGAAGGTTACAAAGAGAAGCTGATGAGAGAAAAGCAAAAATGGAGCATGAAGAAAAACTCTTAGCTTTAGAGTTAGAGAAGTTAAAGTTATTGAACACTGGTAATGCTAATGATGCAAATAAGGTGTCAGATAAGACTAATGCTAAGGATTTCAAGCTTAATCTACCAGCATTTAATCCCTCAATTGATGATATAACATTTTATCTAGATAGATTTGAAAGTGCATGTAAGGTGCATAATATAGATAAAACATTATATGTTTATCATCTGTCCAAGATACTTAGAGGTGATGCTTTGACTTTGTTGAGTATGGTAGATGTGCCGGACAAAAACAACTATGAGGTTGTCAGGGCGGCATTGTTAAAGAAGTACCAACTTAACGAGGACGGATATCGTCTTAAATTTAAAAACATGTTACCAGAAACTGGAGTTGAATTCTCTGAATTCATCTCAAGCATACGTCTTACTTTTTTACGATGGGTTGAGTTGTCTAAGACAGAAAGTACATTTGAAGCCCTTATGGATTTACTACTTAGAGACAAGGTCATGTCTTCTGTTAATGAAGCTTTTCTTTCTTTTCTTCATGAGCGTAAGCCTAAAAACATAAAAGAAATGGAAGAATACTGTAGCCAGTATGTTACTGCGCATCCTCACATAACCATTAGCAACTCTAAAGTAAAAGAAGGTCTGCCAGTTGCTTCGGCAGCACCTTATGGCCCAAATTTTATGCGTAAATTTCAGGGTAGCCAGCAAAATTTCAATAACAAGAGTAACCGTAATTATGCCCAGAACCATAGTAATCAATTCCAGGGTTATTCTTCTTCCCAGAACTGGAGACAACCTAATACTACACGGTATTCTACTCCGGTTAACTTTAGAAATTTTCACAAAGGTAATCGGCATAGAGGGAAATATTTTTTGCAGAGACCTCAATACCAAGATAATAGAGGTTCTCAACAGCATAGAGATGGTAATGACAGTTATGGAAACTGGAACTCAAACCAGGATAAAAATTACAGTAGGGACTTTAATGATAATTGCAGAGGCAATAATGGTCGCGGTAGATCGCAACATAAGAGAAAAAGATATCAACAGACGAATTCTGTTCAACAAAAATCTCAGGGAGCAGATAAACAGATTAATAGTGATAAAGACCATAATGCTATCGGATGCTCATCTTTTGATTTTGGTAGAGCAAATAAATGTATCCAATGCAGTACTTTATTTGATCCGAAGACCGTTAGTACTCTAAGCTGTGGTCATCCTTTGCCCGCTCTTCCTGCTAATGTTGCTCATGATGGGAGAGGTTCTCTTATATTACATAAGGGGCTTGTAAATAGTAATCCAGTCTCAGTGTTGTTTGATTCTGGATGTACTACTGTTGGCGTTAGGCAATCTCTTGTAGATCCATCCTGTGCTACAGGAAAGGTCATCAAATGTGTCACATTTGGTGGCACGTTGGAAAAGTATCCTACTGCCATAATACATATTGCTACTCCTTTCTTCACGGGAGAGGTCCACGCGTGTCTACTTCCAAATCCCATTGCGGACCTTATTATTGGTCGTATTCACGGAGTTAGGGAATGTACCCCACAGCAGATTGCTGTTTGGGAAGAGCAAAACATTGAAGCTACCAATGCGTTGGTCACAAGAGCACATGCTCTGGATCCACCTCAAACTTCATTAACTAATAATGATGAAGTAAATTACCAAGATAGTCACTTGACTATTACACGTGACTCATTTATCAAATTGCAAGAAGAAGATCCGTCTTTACAAAAATTCTTCATTCTAGCAAAAAAAGGTGATCCTAATCAGAATACTAATAGAAAATCTTGGATTTCTATAAAGAACGGCGTACTTGTACGTATGGTACAAAACTCGACTACGTCCACTCATTCACAAATTCTTGTGCCCAACTGCATGAGATTGCAAATATTGCAACATGCTCATGACTCGCAATGTGCTGGACATATGGGTTTTTCCCGTACAAAGTCGAGGGTTCTTGCGGCTTTCTTTTGGCCATTTGTGAGCAAGGACATACGAATTTACTGTCGTTCTTGCAAAGTATGTCAGGAGGTCAAATCTAAAGGACCACGACATGCTGCGCCTATCCAGGCTGCTGACATTCATATTCGCCCTTTTAAAAAAATGGCAATAGATATTATCGGTCCTTTTAGAATTAAGTCAGCTAGAGGACATCAATTTATTCTTACATGTGTCGATATGTGCACACGTTGGCCAGAGGCAATACCTCTCAAGAGCATCTCAACTGCTGATATCGCAGACGCTCTTTGGCTGATATTTTCTCGCTTGGGTTTTCCCGGAGAAATATTGTCAGACCATGGCACTCAACTTATATCAGACACTATGTCACAGGTAATGTCTATGCTACATATTAAAAGGTCTCTCAGCAGTATCTATCACCCAATGTCTAATGGGTTAGTCGAACGTTTAAATAGGACTCTGAAAACTTTACTTGGTAAGATAACTGAGGATCATCCTCAGGATTGGGACAGGGTCTTACCCGCGGCTCTCTTTGCGTATAGAGAGGTCCCCAATGAACATACAGGGTTTTCTCCTTTTGAACTTGTCTTTGGCGCGCAACCGCGCGGCCCTATGTCTTTACTTCACGATCTAATCACTGCCGATAATATTAGCGATGAAACTCAATCTTCTTATGAGTACGTCATTGCTCTTAGGCAAAAGATCATCGAGGCATGCAAACTAGCAACTTCTTCATCCGAATTAGCTAAAGAAAAGGCAAGGCAGTTTGCAAATAAAAATAGATGTCTACGACAACTTTGTCCAGGTGACAAAGCTCTCGTTCTACTTCCTTCAAGGGAGAACAGACTTCTAATTGCATGGAAAGGTCCATATGCAATAGTCTCCAAAATTTCTGATGTCGACTATGTTGTCGATATTGATGGAAAGCATAAAACTTTCCACATAAATATGCTCACGGAATTTTATGAATGACCTGACTATTTGCAGCCTATTTTCCAGGCAACGGACAATTCTCAAGCACCTCATGGTCAGTACTCATCTCTGTCAGTTATACAGGATGAGGAAACTACTTTTTCTGATGTCAATCTTCCTCTTCCTATGGTCCCACTTTATTCTACGGAATCTTGGAAAAACGTGACCGTTTCTCCAAATCTTTCCGCTGAGGAACATCGACAAGTTTCTTCGATGTTGCAAACATTTCAGGATGTTCTTACAGACATCCCAAGACACACACATGTCATTGAACATGACATTGTGCTAACTGATCATAATCCTATCAGAGTCAGACCTTATCCAATACCTATCCATTTCCAGTCTCAAGTCGAAAAAGAATTGGATGAAATGATACGTTTGGAAATCATTGAACCATCCACTTCAGCATACTCTTCGTCTATGGTTATTGTTCGAAAGAAGGATAATAACATTCGCATTTGCGTAGATTATCGCAAATTGAACCAAGTTACGAAGTTCGACGCTGAACCTATGCCTTCATTAGAAGAGCTACTCAATAAACTTGCTTATTCTAGATTCTTTACCAAACTAGATTTGTCTAAAGGTTATTGGCAAGTTCCGCTAACTGAACGTGCCAAACCTTTTACAGCTTTTTCTACACCTAGGGGTTTATTCCAATGGAATTTCATGCCTTTCGGTCTTATGAACGCCCCTGCTACATTCGTACGCATGATGCGGCGAATTCTCGCATATCGTACAGATGTCATAGCATACTTAGATGATATCTGTCTATTCAGTGATTCCTGGGAAGATCACTATTTGGGTTTATACGAATTACTGTCTACTCTTCGCGAGTATAACTTGACTGCAAAACCCTCTAAAGCCTTTATAGGATTTAGCGAGATTTCTTTCCTAGGTCATCGTGTTGGTCATGGTCTTTTAAAGACAGAGGACCACAATGTTTCAAAAATACTTAACATTTCGGTCCCTAAGACGAAGAAACAAGTACGGAGTCTATTAGGTTTGATCCAATTCTACGGACGATTCATTCCGAATCTGTCCTCCATTATGGCACCGCTTTCTACTTTATTGAAGAAAGGGTCGCCTAATCTGATCCGCTGGTCTAAAGAATGTCAATCCTCATTGGACCAGGTTAAAGCCCTATTTTCATCTCCACCTATTCTTAGGTTACCTACTATTGAGAAGACTTTTGTTCTTCTAAGTGACGCCTCGTCAACATGGGATTGGGGCAGCACTAATGCAGGAGTATTCTGATACTCTGCATCCGGTGATGTATATCTCTAGGAAATTAAATGCTGCAGAAAAGAATTACTCGGTTTTAGACCGTGAGTTATTGGCTATGGTATGGTCTATTCTGAAGTTACAAAGATTTCTTCTAGGCGCACACTTCATTGTGGAAACCGACCAGAAAGCGCTTACTGCTATTCAGAGCAAAAACTTGAAGAGCTCGAGGTCCACTCGTTATGCCATAGCTCTTCAACCATTTCATTTCTCGGTTCGAGCTATCCGTGGTTCGGATAATGTGATGGCAGACATTCTGTCCAGATGCCCACACGATTCCACATGATTCTTCTGTTATATATATATTACCTGATTGATGCGTGATGCCATATGATGATGGATGGTATCCGCATGTCTGGTTTTGTGTAGTGTGTAGATGTGTTCAGTCAAAACAATGTTCATACAACAATAACAGGGCAATCCACATAGGACGTCAGTAAACTCACGACGTATAAAGTCAATGAGTCTTGAAACAGCCGTTGACGTTTTTCTTCATTATTTATTGTGGACGCCACAGTGACAAAATGGTTACGCAAATGTGTAGGCACATCAAACAGTCATTATCACAGCAACATTCAATACAGCAATAGACGGTAGACAGCATTACAATGATGAGTCAGATGCATGTTATATTTCAAAGTGCTGTAAATGTAGTCAGGTGAAAAACTCCATCCTTTTCTATAACAGCCAGAAGATAACCAGATGTATGAGATCAGTTCACTCTCCTTAGTTTGACTTCAGCAAGACAGACACGTCTGCCGAAGTATAAATAATGTCCTCAAGAATATCCTCTAGATAATAAAGGTTTTCTAAACCTAGTTCATTTAACAAAGTAGCAAGTAATGGTCCTTGGTACATGCATCAACCGATGCAGTACAATGCAGCGACATGTGAGCTGGGAAAGAACATCTCGTGACGACGACTTTCGCAGACAGGCTATGAATCGAAATCGCTCACGACCCAAAATCAATAGAGTTAATGAAAGAGTCAATTTACCTTGCTTTCATGAAATACACAGAAATATCACGCCTCCCGACATGTGGGAAACACTAGAGGTATTATCTCGAATAAACGAAATATCCATTAAGAGGACTACACATCCCTGACAGAACAAAAAAAATAGCGGAGATCCCCTCTTCAACGAGGCATCTCTTTCGCCATTCCAAATCGCTCACTTCCCACTAGTCGTGGGCGGAAACCGATCGACCAAACAACAAGACAAGTCATGCGCAGTCCAGCGCAAAATGACCACAGCTCAAACTTAACTGCATTCGATACCAACGCGAGAAGACAAATGCTTACCGAGAAAAGTGACTATAGATTTCAAGCAGTTGTTGCCCTTGCGTTATAAAATAGATATTGTAAAAAACGATGTTGCGAGAATTTATCACGCAACACTGATATACAGTCCAATATTATAATGACATGTTAGTAGATTTTTTCTCACTTTTTTGGGGGGAATTTATAACATTGTACCATGTAATTATCTAAGAAGGCTTAGTTAGTGATATACGGGCCAAAAGATTACTCGGCCACATTTAGATAATATATTTGCATAATTGTATTAAGAGATTTATCAGTTGTCTTTAAGATTTGTGTTATTGATATTTTCGCAGCACATCAGTGAAGTCTGCGAGATTATGTCCATTGTGGAACATTGAGGATATCAAGTCCTGTCCTAGATTGGGAGCGGATGATGTCCACATCTTCTTCTATTGATTGTTTTATGTCAACGAAGAATAACATTGTATTAGTTATTAATTACTGATGCATTATATAATGTAATAATATAGTGCGGTATATTAGTATATTACACCGCTATTTGCACAACACATTGTATGATATCATAATGATATATTTAATTTCATATATTGGTATGAGAGTAATTTGACTTTTATTATGATGTTGCCATCATTGTGGCGTGTGTTGGTGGCACCTTCCTGGAATATATACGCGAATACTTAGATAAATTTTTTCTCTAAGGACCTGAGATATGATCTCAGTTTCGCTCCATGCGTTGAGCTAGTTTGTTAGGTATATATCCGCGCATCATACGTGCGTTAGGAGCCTAGATTTTTTTTCCGGCTCCAGGATTTAAAAAAAAAAATGTTTCATTTTTTTTTCCCGGGAGGGTGCGGTAATGTTACGCACAAATAATTACTTTTTCCAAAGTCTTTGTATTATCATTTTTCGTATGTATGATCATTTTTTGACTGAAAGGTGTATTATGTTTTTTACAGTCAAAGGGACATAACCCGAGATATCGAGACTACAATTTTTTTATGAGTTTGCCTTCTCTTGTATAGAGACACGTTCGGTCTATAATTTCTTGAACGAAGCGTGACCATATCTCCTTATTTGGTAGTATCAGTCAACTGTTGTAAATGTCTGAAACCTGTCTTAACGCTTCTGTTCATGACCATAAAAGGCGCGACTGTGTAAGACTTTTATCTCGAATGTTCTTAGAATCGTCTTATGTGAGCGGCGACTCAGATATTGGAGTTCTGCGCATGTCAAAACTGGTAGTTCGTTTGGTGTGTTCCGCCCAGCTCGGGAGTTGAGAAATGGTCTGAGCAGCGAGCGGACGCAATGTGCGTCTTGTGATTTTCTGAGGGAAATACATTGTCTTTGTGAGTTAGTTAGCTAACTAGACTATTTCCCAGTATTATTCAAGCCTGCCTGGAGGCATATGTTCGTGGTTGATTTCCGAAGAAAGGTAATTCCTCTTGTATTGAACTTTATGCTATCATCTAGAAGTTCGTCATTTTTGTGGCTCCTTGCTCGCCTGTGTGATTCAAAATGGAGAGGTACTTTGACTAGGATTTTCGCCACCGGTATCTTTATACCTGAACTAGTTATATATATATGGGTCGCTCTAGACCAACAAGACTATTGTCTGTGTTCCAGGATTCGTTATATCAGAGATCACGTCCAAGTCAGATGGTTAGACTTAGGAAGGTTATAAGGGTCGGTTTGACCTGTATTCCATGTATGCTATTCACGTGCAGACAGTAAACGGACTTATTGTACACATCTGATCTGCTAGCATCAGGAAGGGAGCATTTATTATTGTCTATGAACATTGATGATCTGCAGCTGACACTGTTGCAGAAGTTATATGTATGAACCTTAGGCACCCAGATCTGTGATATATATATATTATACATATATATATATATATATATATATATATATATATATATATATATATATATATATATATATATATATATATATATATATAATTTATACAGCTTCATGAACCAGAACTTTATGATATCGAATATACAGAAGCTATCTGTTTACAATAGAACTATTGAGTATTGAATCCTACATGACTATCAGCTAATATGATTTTGAATGCTGCATTCGTTAAACTATGTTGGTGATGACAAAATATCATGACTGTTTTGTGGCGTGCAATAAATGGTATAAAACATAAAGCGAAGTTACCATTTTCATAACTCTACACATCGTGTTGCCTGTGTTGTACCCTGTGAACTATTCTACTGCAACATACACAGCAACACTATAAACCAGAGAAGACACCTACATCTTGCACTTTTATACCAGGTGTCGATAGGGGTGGTGATTTGTCGTCAGCCTAAATCCACTTTTGGTGGTCAGACCCTTTGGCTTATCATTCCAGTTAAATCCACCCTTATCAATAGGTTTTGTAAAAAACTGAACGACAGGAAAGGTGAGACGGACGCATAATACAAACAAAATTCATCATAAAACTAAATACGAGTAAAAATAACTACGAGAACAACAATTAAAACTTGACGGAACAGCTAAACAGATACTATTATAAGGAACAATTAGCGATCGGAACTTCGGCAAGGTTTCTAGCCTTGGACCGGAATTATCGCTCAGTTGAAACTTACAAGTTAAGCCCTACAGAACGTCTGACGAAGAGCCCGAATAGGCTTCGAGATGGATCTCGTTCGTCAGATCAACCTCCCTACCTCCCACGACGAATGTACAACATATAACATGGAAAATGTAAAGATGGACATAACTATAGAAGGCACAGCTAAAAGTAATAAAATGTACAACGAAAGCACGTTATACTCATCTCGCGTGTGCCGGGAAAAAACAATGTGCCTCGTCTCCGTGGATGTACGTCTGAGGATAAAATACTTCGCTCTGCGTATATAACAACAGCTCGCACGTAATAATGACGAATAGGTGATCCCAAGGCAGTCAGTCACTGTAAAACTTGACGTGGAGGTTGATTGATGACCTTGAGCATTTGGTAACCGTAAGTTGATTCTGATTCATCATCACACTAGGTTCCAAGTTTGAGATGTTGTCGCCTTGAAAGTTCAAATCTTCTTTTCAACCGATACTTGGATTGAGTACGTTCCTGTGAAATTATTTATTTCCAGACCACACTGGCCACCATTTACTGTTGGGGTCGTTCATTCTAATGGTAAAGAACTTCATTACGCGAATGGTTGCAAAGGAACAAAAATGTCAGAAAATGTTCTTCAAAACGAACTCCAACAAGTAGTGTTTAACTGGTCACTTACTGGCAGCACACAAGTCTGTGATGACTGTACATATATTTTATTTAACGTGACACATACGGAGTGGAACACACAAGACGATCATGGTTACAGATTACAGATGCAAATGTCATACTTTAAAGTTGCTGATCATACTCTTAAATTCTTGGAGATTCTTCAACAATCAAGTCCTCTTCTATCCAAGTGAGCTGAGGATCACTTCTGTTACCCTCTAATATACATTTACAATGAAGTCCGTTGACCTTCTTCCAAGGACGTCTATCATGGTAAACGGATTCATGTTCAAGGATCAATCTTTGATATCATACCCGTAAAATTCCCAGACTTTCTTCATACAATACTTATGTAGCATATATAGAATCCAGACAAAGTCATTCACGGCAATACAATCAGGTTAGAGTCTTCTGTTGACTAACCTCTCCCAAAATCCATGCCATAACTTTGGCATTGGCGAAACGGCATATTAAAACATGTGAAGCATACAAAATCAATTAACTTCGTTTCCTCGTAGGTATCCTCCCTCTACGGTAATTCAAACAAGGCAATCGACTCCGTTTATCCATTCTAGGAATGACATACTACGATGGATCCCCGCTAGACCATAACTAGGAGCGGCCTGATACTTCAATTAAAAATCAATAAACATTCAATGTGAAATGGGGCGACACTTACATGATACTTCCACTATTGGCTTCGACATGAAGACCAATATATATATATCAATAGAAATAATGGCTTCCACCAACTTGCCACGAATACAAGAAATATTCCACGGACATCAACATGGTCCGTACTGCCCCCATACAAAACATGACGTCACAATCCCTAAACTAGGTTACCCGTGCGTCCAAAGCAACTCACACTGCATTGTGCACGTCAGTGCGTGAATCAATCGAACGCACAAATAATATAACTATATTAAGACTGGTGCGTACATTTGGCAGGACCGAAGATTACCCCCTTAGGTAATAAATGTACGTAACAATATCTTAGTTGTTAGTTTCCTAAAAAGCACGACTTACAGCGAAACGACGTATATCGGACATTGATTTCCCATTGAACTTATCTCCATATAATACATTAGTTCGATGGGAAATCAATGTCCGATATACGTCGTTTCGCTGTAAGTCGTGCTTTTTAGAAACATAACTACAACGTTTAACTAGGACCTCCTGTATGAATATAAAGTGACGGCATGTGTTTCATACGGGGCTGACGATAAATGGTTGAATGAGCTTGGAAGTTTTGTGTTAGCTTCTTTTACGGACTCTTCTTTGTCATTGGCTGGTACACAACATTGGATGATGTTCATCTCTATTTTCTTGTCGGCGGTATTGATTGTTGCAGGGAGCCACCACTACAGCTAGTCCCGTTGCTGTAAGCCTGCATCAAGCATTCATGTGCCTTTGTAGCGGGAGTTTCTGCAGCATGTTTTACATGATGACGTTGCCATCCCCATGTTCAAACTCATATCAGTCGCATATTACGGCATTTCTGAGGCAGGAGTTGATATATTCTGTCTCTGTCTCCTCGGAAGCCTCTGCGGAACCCACGGGAGCCTTCCAACCTCCTCAATGGCTGAATGAAATTACTTGCTTTTGTTGACTTATTCCTGTTACTGGTTTAAATTTAAGTTTTTACAGGATGGGGGTAGTCGGCCCCATGCTTAACCCTCCTTGGTCAGCGTTCACGAACTGCGTGTTAGCGTCCACGGTTACTATTCTTTGAACAACTTTCGGGAGCTGGTAAAACACGGGCGATTGAGTTGTATGACAGACTGATCAAAACACCACTGCTATGATAGTTATCACGTACCGCGTAATCAGTCGTTTGACAGATGTTGCCTATCAGATTTATTAGTGATTTACTACGATCCAATGTTGCCACTCCACCATGTATTTTTTTTATTTTGGCTTATACATTCAGCTCTCATTTAGATGAAACTCGTTAGCCTTGTGTAATAACGCTTATAGATGATGGAACTCTCTTATTTCAAACCTTTCGCCGCTTCTTTTTTTTTGTTTTTTTTTTTTGTGGGGGGGGGGGGGGAGAGAGAGAGAAGGAAGAGGGGGTGGGGGGGGGGGGTAATTATTTATTAGTAATTCTTCATATCGTTCACAAATTTATATCTTTTTGTGAAATATATGACGAATTAGTGATAAATGATAACGGGCCATTCATTTGTATTCTATGCAATATAATATTTGAACAATTTATTTATTTACTTTGTATATGTACAACAATATGTTAACGTTTAAAAAAAAAAAACTTGTATTTTTAATGTATTAGTTCTGAGGCTTGTTAAAATGCACCAGTATTTTAATAATCAAAATAAGCATAAACATATTTAACACATGGTTCGCATGGTGTGCTGTGTCCCAGTATTTGTTCCTCTATTAGGCAAGTGTAATCAGTCTAAAACATATTTCATGGCCACTTTCGGAGTCTGAATATAAATTTATTGTTCTCTCCTCTCCCCCTTCCCCTTCTCTCTGTGTGTGTCTCTCTCTTTCTTCCTTTCTTTTCTGTTTTTTTTTTTAACATGAAACCACCGTACACAATGAGCCTCCAGAGGAGGGTTTAATCAGTTTGGTGCATGTTTTAATGGTAGTGTGCGTGATACAACAACAGAGTCGTGGATTTGGCAAATGCCCGTTGTTTGTGTCATACTATTTATGTATGTTACTACACAATGTGAAGGTTGTTGGGCAAGAAACAAGAGACCGTGTAGGGACAAACAAGGAAGGAGGTTCGATGGCGTGTTGTGTGTGAGAGGCAAATAACAGCAATATATGGGATAATGAGAAAGAGTGAATATTTCGTGCCAAGGCTGACAACACCTGTTGATAGCTAGAAATGCCGCCCCTGGTTCTGGGTTGTTGTCAATCTTGGCACGAAACATAAAAAAAAAAGAGGTCCTTGTGTGAATCATGCAAACGGGACCTCTTTTCATATTCTCGAAAACTGTTAAAATGGGTAAGTAACCCGCCAAAACATGACGGAGGGGGAATTAATTATGTTGTACTCCGTCTGTCGCATGTTTTGATGACGTCACTAATTCTCCTGTGGTCGTTTCATTACTTTCTAGTCCATTTCAACTTATTGGGTTTCTGTAGTCAAACTTATCATGGCTTATTTTTAAAGTCAAACTTATCATGGCTTGTTTTTATAGTCAAACTTATCATGGCTTATTTTTAAAGTCAAACTTATCATGGCTTATTTTTATAGTCAAACTTATCATGGCTTATGGTCAATGTACCCTGACAAAATTGAAACGACTGCGCGCTTTTTTTATAATGGTTGTTCAATGTGCCTTTCACGGTGCAGTGCGTGCCGTTTTCGTACTTTCCCGAACAGCTGACGTGATTTTTTTAAAATTGTTTGCTACAAGACTTTTTACTTAGACGATTAGTATAATAGAGATATATTTTATGTTTTTAGATCTTTTTTTAATTGCCATAAATATTTCTTGGTGTTATCTATCAGTTTCATTTATTCCAATATAGTTTTCGGCGTTTTATATTTCAACTTGTATTTTAGTACGGTACGTGTGTGTGGAGGAGCCGCGGTAGCATAGTGGTTAGTGCACTGGCTTCCTAGCGCAGTGGTCTATGGTTCGATCCCCAGATGAGGTGGGAATTTTTTAGGCCACAAACGGCTCCTGGGTCGACCCAACCCCAAATGCGTACCAGAGCAACTCTGGGAAGGTTAAGGCGGCCGGCGTGATGCCGACCACATCACCCCTAGTGTGCCGACGGTCAAGATAATATGAGCCTAACACCATATTCCCAATATGCCTCAATGGGCGTGTAACGGGTTCCTTTACCTTTACCTTTACGTGTGTGTGGGGGATTAAGAAATGTCACAGTTTTTCTTGCGTATTTCTATACGCTGTCTACTTCGCTTTAGCCTTTACTTATATTTGTTTACGTTGTCTGTGACAGTTGTTTGTCTTGTGGTTGAAAATTTTTTATTTTCCTAAACGTCCGGTGTTGCTTGTGTACATCCCCATTGTAAAACTAACATTCATATATGTATATTAGTTTTTAAACCGTTTCCACTTCAGTGAACAGAGCCAGTTCTTGTGTATTATAACGTTTAGTTTTTTAAGTTCCCCCAACCTCTGGATCTCATTTATGGATTATTTCTTCTTCTTTTTTCTTTGTCTTCTTCTCCTTCTTCTTGTGCTTCTTCTTCTTCGTCATCCACCCCTTCATCCTCTTCTTCTTTGCCTTCTTCTTTCTCTTCTTCTTCGCTGTCTCTTCCTCTTCTTCTTCCTCTCCTTCATCTTTTTCACCTTCTTCTTCCTCTTCTTCTTCGCTTTCTTCTTCATCTTCTTGTTCTTCTCCTTTTTTTTTCTTCTTCCTCCCCTTCTTCTTTCCTTTCCTCTACTTCCTTTTCCCCTTCCTCCTCCTCTTCTTCTTCTCCGTTTCAGTTTTCTCACCCAATTTCTCTCTTTATGCTTTCCTTCACGATCTTTCAAGCACGAAAATTCCTGGAGTCCTATCAGTTTACAAGTACGTCGGAGTTTGTTGTTTTGGATACAGGTCTGTAATTTCTGTGACGTTGGCTGTAACTGTGAATTTGAAGACAATACTTCTAGGCTGGCTTCGATAGCTTAGGGGTTGACTCATATTTCTGCACGAACTGAAAGTTTGAGGTTACAATCCTGGTGGAAATATGGTTTTTATCCACTCTTTATTATGTCGGTTGTCTCAAGGAAGACAAAGAGATAAGTATTGCTCCCGCAGGCATGTCGTTGTAGCGTGATGTTTTTATTGGCTCTAGAATCCGAATAGTACTGACAATTACAGAAATAGAATTTCTGCAGAAAATGGTGAAGTCCCAGTGTCTGAGAGAACTACTGGTATCACAACTTAGTTACGGCTGTGAATGATCTGATCTCGAAAAATTAGTAGAGGAGACAGTCATAAATTGCCACCCCCGCTGTGTAAATGTTGGAAGATGGAATGTAATGGGTTTGTAAGTTTACAAATGATTTACATATATATATATATATATATATATATATATATATATATATATATATATATATATATATATATATATATATATATATATATATATATATATATATATATATATATATATATATATATATATATATATATATATATATATATATATATATATATATATATATATATTACAAGTCTTCCAATTATAGGAACAATATTTAAATCAGCTGTGCTGTTACTCAATTATAGTAAAGTTATCAGCTGTGCTGTTAATTACATATATAAAATTTATCAGCTATGCTCTTAATCTTGTCTCTTGCTACGCTAACTCAGTTTTTCGTCCTTGACAGTAAAATGCTCACAATTGCTGACAGAAATGGTACTAATGTGTACTCATCTCTTGAAACAGTTCTGTCCTTAATTGCTTGCACACAACACCCGCTGATGATCGTTTCGTTAGCCCACCCAAGACTGAGGGGGACTAAAGATGTAGCTCCTGTGCAATCACTGTGCTCCTGCGAAGTTCCAGGCAGCTGGATTGACTGGACATACGACCTCAGGTTGGATGACACGAATAAAACCCTCCAAGATTTAAACAGGCCAGTGACTCTAGTGAAGCAAGAGTTCCCGATCACGCAGTTAAGCAATAAATCAAAGGTTGACAGCTTTCTCTTGTCCCAGTAGGTCATGCTAGCCTCGTGTTTGAGTGTGTGTGAGTTTATGAATAAACTCTCCCGTATAAATAGGTAGATGGATAGCTTTTACT
Source organism: Oreohelix idahoensis (assembly GCA_024509875.1). Classification (NCBI taxonomy): domain Eukaryota; kingdom Metazoa; phylum Mollusca; class Gastropoda; order Stylommatophora; family Oreohelicidae; genus Oreohelix; species Oreohelix idahoensis. The sequence continues at coordinate 93,153 of JAMPIV010005914.1, forward strand.
GCTTAAGGAAAGCTTTTGGTTGGTTCTCGGCGTGGCAAGCTGATTGGTTATATGCAGTTTAGTACAATCCGTCGTACCATCCGTGACCGAGACGAGTCCCGAAAAAACAGGGCTTATTCCTAATTTTAGTCTGTTTTTCAGCCATATTGGGTGACAAGATGGCCCCAACCGAGTTCCGAAAAACAGGGCTTATGGCTAATTTTATTCTGTCTCAGAGACTGGTGAACGTTGCTCGTTGATTGGCTGGGCGATATTTGTATCTCGACATAGTGATTTAACTAAGAAGTGGGGTTACACACTCGTTTCACGACAGTCATACAAGGCGAGAAATGTCTTTCTCTTCTTCTTTGTTCCTGTCAGCCGTCAACTTGAGTATGTTCAAAGAAAGCAGTGGTCAACATGTTCGTATCGCCGTAGAGTTTTTCCAGGAATGGTATTGGTGATGGCCATATGCGCGTTCTCTGTTCCTCATATGTTGGGCACCATTGAAGTAGATGTTCAGCAGTAATGTGAGGTTGAGTAATAGGCCGGCAACCTCATCGTGTAAAACATATTGCTACATAAACCACAATTACATTAGCAAGTGCCTTGGCTCAAACTTTCATTGGGTCATCTGCAGTGGTGTTTCCATGCTCCATAAGTGTCGTAGATTTTTGATAGGGAAATTAAGACTTGGGTTGGTCCCTTCTGAATAGGTTAGAATGAGTGATAGCCACAGTGAGATGTGATATTAGAAATAGAGTTCCACGAGTGAGATGGTAGAAATTTATAGAGGCTGTCCCGGAAATCGAGAATCTCTCTCTTTCCGTCTATCTTCTACAACAGATCCAAAGGAGTCAGACAGTCTATAAAAAAAATAGGTATATTAATATATATCTATCCACTCTCGTGCCCGCACATACAAGTGACGACAGTTAGACACACAGACGTGGGAACAACTATAACAATGATTATATAGATATTATGGGAACGAACTGACCACCACACTGAAATAAATGTAGGTATAGTTTAATTATCATAGTAAACTTACATCACAACATATAAAATACATCAAAAGCATATACAAATAGTCATAAGAATCAAGGAATGCTACAATAGTGATAGACCCGTTTGTATGGTCCTCCCCTGGATATATAGCTCACAGTCCCGTTAGAAGAAAGTGATAACCCCAAAGAGTTACAGATACATATGATTGAGTCTATGGTTTCCCCCTTTTAAGGTATGGACAGACTTGATACTCTGCTTTATTCTAGGGGTAAATATTGTTAGCAATAACTTGCATAAAGGAAGTTACAACATGGGTGACTCAGACAAAGAACATCCTTCAGTCTACTTTCACTCGGTTCTTTCATCAGGGCCCTGATATACTTACAATCGTGCTGTGGTTCGCCGTCTGGCGCAAACTTTGGGACACTCACACACTTTTTATCTGTTACTGTCGTTAAATGAAGCGGATCCCAGCTCTGCAGATTTGTTTGTTGGTTTCATCAAAATGGATCCGGGGAGCGTCTGCTTCATGCGATAGTTATTTCAGACTAAAGTTAGTGTCACTTGACTCACGAGGTAAGAATTAGGCTTAAACGAGCACACAATGGTTTCCCTTAATTAGGAAGATGACCGGTGGACAACTTCTCTCAACAAATAATCTTGGTTCACCACACACTTGTCAACGATGTCGGAAAGTTAATGTTTTAGATTTCTGTACCCCATCAAGGCCAGCTCCTTGACGTGGAGATGGGGCTCAAGTACAGCCATCAGCGGCTGAAAAACCAAGACTGGCCAGGCCCTCCTAGACTCGAGCAAGACCACAGTCTGCCCTAGCAAGTCAAGGTGCTGAAGACGGAGGCAACCAGCCAAGAGGCGCACCACAGCAATCAGGATGCCACGCATTAGCGCTATGGGAAGTATGCCTATATCTGCAAAACGTTATGGCACTCGCCCTGTGACGGACACCCAGGCAGGCGCAGTGCCGGGCCCTCTGCCTCGGAAGGGCCCAACCCCTACTACTGGGGGTCCTTCTCAATTGCCCCGGGGAGCCAGGAGGCATGAGAATAGAGCTACTGGCCAAGCAAAGAAAAGACCATTTAAAATAATGCACTGGAATGCTGAAGGCGTCAATAGTAAAAAAGACGGCTACAGCAAAAAATTCGAGCTCGAAAATATCTTGAATGAAGAGCAAGTAAATGTATGTTGCTTGCAAGAAACCCACCTCAACAAAGACATAGCCTTCAAAATCAGAGGCTACCAGTGCTACCGATCTGACCGAATAGACAGGCGAAAAGGTGGAATACTGACACTCGTGAGGAATAACATCAGTGCATGTCAGCTTGAAACATATATGGAGGGGGCGGAATACCAGATGCTTCATCTCAGGACAGAAAGTTCAGAATTCCACCTGCTCAACTACTACTGTCCGAGCGACCGCCCACTGGCACTAGATACAATCCCAGCAAAAGAAAGACTGATTGTATGCGGAGACTTCAACAGCCACTCACAGAGCTGGGGCTATGATCACATGGACAGGAGAGGTGAGGAGCTTGAAAACTGGCAGGATGACAATGGGCTTATCCTGATTAACCAGCCAATCGACCCACCAACCTTCTACTCGAGATCATGGCACACCACCTCTACACCAGACCTGGCATTCCACTCACCCAGCTTGGAGTGGAACACCACACGCGTTGTAGGGAAACAACTTGGAGGCAGCGACCACCGGCCAGTCTTCCTAATTGTGGAAAATGAACTTGTCAAGGAGAGCAGCACTCTCTCTAGGTGGAACTACAAGAAGGCAGACTGGACAATGTACCAGCACCGTACTAGTATACTGGCTAGAGATCTGACTGTAGACAAAGACATCAATAAGCTAGTTGATGAATTCAGCAGATGCATATTACAGGCTGCTCGTGAAACAATACCTAGAGGGGCTCGTAAGCACTACAAACCATATTGGAATAGTGAACTAGAGCAGCTGCACAACGACGTGGAAACATCTCGAAAGCAGGCAGAGACCAGTCCATGCCAAGAACACCACAATAACTACCAGCAAGCTAAGGCCAAATTTCAAAGGGCCAAGTTGCAGGCCAGGCGAAGAAGCTGGAAGGAGAAAACAGAGTCCTTGAACTTTGAAAGAGATACGAGGAAACTGTGGAAGCTGGTAAAGCAACTTAACGATGAAGGTACAGAGAGAAACTCAAGGATTGCTCTGTACAAAGATGGAAACATCCTCATGGGAAAACAGGCAGCTGATCACTTTGCAGACTCCTTTGCTAAAGACAACAACATCGAAGTTAGCCCAGAGAAGCAACAGGAGACTCGTGAGAAACAACACGCAGGACGAGATGGAACCATACCTGAAGTTATGGAGGCACCAATCACATTCAGAGAACTGGAGCTTGCAATATCCAAATTGAAAATGAGAAAGTCGCCAGGAGTTGATGGAGTGTCCAATGAAATGATTAAGAACTTGGGAACCGCAGCAAAAACAAAGCTGCTGCAGATCTTCAATATCTGTTGGAACTCAGGCAGAGTTCCACAGACCTGGAGGGAAGCAATCATGATACCACTCCTAAAACCAGGAAAAGACAGTTCCACTGCCTCCAGCTACAGACCAATCAGCCTTACAAGCTGCCTCTGCAAAACAATGGAACGTATCATCAACCTCAGGCTACAGTGGTACCTTGAAAGTGAAAACCTTCTTGTACCACAGCAGGCGGGCTTTAGGCAGTGTTATTCCACCGAAGATCAGGCAACTTACCTTTCCCAAGAGATTGTTGATGCGTTCCAAGATAAGAAACTGGTACTAGCAGCATGGATAGATCTAAGAAAAGCATTTGACAAGGTTTGGAAAGAAGGGCTTCTGAAGAAACTGAGAAATTATAGAGTGAATGGTAAGATGTACAAATGGGTGAAAGCATACTTGCATAACAGAAGAGCCCGAGTACAACTAGATGGCCTCAAGAGTAAGAAAATTCTACTGCGTCATGGCGTCCCTCAGGGAGGGGTTCTGTCCCCCACACTTTTCCTAGTCTACATCAATGACCTGGTTGCTGAACTACCACATGGAATGAAAGTGGCAATGTACGCTGATGACCTGGTAATATGGTGCACAGATGAGCATGCAACAGTGGCCACCAAACTGCTACAAAGAGCTATAGATGCCTTAACCTCATGGGCAAATAGATGGTGTGTCAGCATCAACACAGACAAGTGCAGCACTACGCTCTTCACCCTCTCTCCCAAACAAAAAGCTGGTGTCATCAAGATAAACAAAGAGCTCCTGAGAGAAGATAAACAACCCACCTATCTCGGAGTTACATTCGATGATAGGCTGACATGGAAGCAGCACATCAACAAGGCAGCAACAAAGGCCAGGAGGAAGCTAGCCATCCTGAGAAAACTAAGTGGAACCACATGGGGAGCCAGCGGGAAAATACTTAGTAAAGTTTACCAGCAGGGCATACGACCACACCTGGAATATGGGTCAGCTGCGTGGTGTCCAGCATCAAACACCACATTACAAGAGCTAGATAAGGTGCAAAACCAGGCGCTTAGGGTCATCACGGGGGCAATGAAATCAACGCCTATAGTGGAGATGGAGAAAATGGGGAGGATACAAGCACTGAGAGAACGCAGAGACACGAAAGTGCTAACACAGGCAGAAAAGTTCCTCTGTATGCCGAGCCATCCAATGAAGGACAGATTCCAAAACCTAGCAATGGGGCGACTGAAAAGAAGCAGCTTTATCCACCAGGCCAAACGATTTCGTAGACAAACCTCAGACCTGCCTGAAGTTAACAGCCCTCTAAAGTCTGTGCCAGAACAAACCCCTTGGAGAGAGGAGCATGGACTACCAGTACACATCCACACAAAAGTGAAAGGAATATTCGACAGGGATGAACAGAACAGCGTGCAACGTAGGACAGTCACTCTCAGTTTCCTGGATGATAAATACCCACAGGACCTCTGGGTCCGAGTATACACGGATGGGTCAGCACAGAATGCAGTAAAGAATGGAGGAGCAGGAGTGTACATAGAATACCCAAACAACACTAGGGATACGGTCAGAGTACCAACGGGGAAATTCTGTAACAACTATGATGCAGAAGTCCAGGCAATCAAGGTGGCAACTGAGAAACTACTGAACACCAATCTCGGTCCACAGCCTGTAGTATTCCTGACAGATGCAAGATCAGCACTCCAAGCACTTCAGTCCAGAAAATTGCCAGTTATACAGGTCTTACTTTCTGAACTGTGCAACCAGCGCAGGGTCGCCATGCAGTGGATACCGTCTCATTGTGGAATACCAGGAAACGAGAGAGCAGACGGACTGGCTAAAGAAGGTGCTGCAGACGAACAACCGGATGTACCAGTAACGTACCATCAGAAGAAAAAGATGATCAAATCTATCAGAAAGCCACCAACATCAACGCAGGATGACTACCAAGCTATGAACAGATCAGAACAAATAGTCATTCTGCGCCTCAGAACAGGACACAACCGCCTCCGCAGCCACATGTATACAAAATTCAAGATTGGCAATTCAGCCATGTGTACATGTGGACAGGCACCCCAGACAGCGGAGCACGTACTGCAAGATTGCCCCGAATATGATATATTGAGGCAAACCCACTGGCCCAGAGAAACAACACTGGAAGCAAAACTATATGGACCCCTGTATGAACTACAAAAGACAGTGAAGTTTATACAAGAAACAACATTGCAGATATAGACAATATATTTCAAGCGAACGAAAGAAGAAGAAGAAGAAGAAGATTTCTGTAATTTTTCTCGCCACAAGGCAGCATGTACATTAGAGTTAGTGTAGAAATATGCACTGGCTCAAAGGCCCAGTATAAGCATTTATTAGGTATGTCTCTGTACAAAAACACCGGCAAAGTTTGGGTTACCCCAGTATTCACTGAATAAAGAAAAAACACATATGAAATATGTTACATATTATGTACTCAATATAACTTACGTTTTTAAAATGCAAGCGTACAGCTTGACGTATCATTTAAAACTTCCCGTGCAATAAGTATATATATTTAAAAAATCATCAATCCTCATGAATTAGGAATACATACGTATTCCGTCAACACTCATGAGGCATCTAGCATTTATAAGTTAGTTTAGAAAAATTGTTCCCGTCTGATTATTTAGCAGTTAAATTAAATTCGTTATAGCTACATTGTTGTTTAAGCTAGAAATTATAATTTATTCCGTTTTCCACTGAAACACGTCACTAGAAAATAATACAGACTATATAATTAAGCACTCTGCACCAAATCTAACTAGTGAAATATGAAATAAGCGATTATCACTTTAAACACTTCACAAAATATTAGATAATTATTATAATATATACCTCAACACACAGAACTACAGGTAATCGCACACTTTAGAATTATACGCTGATATATTTATTTGAAGTCTAGAGCTCGGTAAATTTCCGAACAAACTAGGGCTTCGCTATACAGCTTATTCTATTCACGAACAACCTGTCTACTGCGAATTTTGAGGACTGAATGAAAATAAAGTTTAACATTCTGGTTATATCTATTACCAGACAAAGGGGTCCCAACTTTATTTCGCTAAACGAAATAATCTCCCCTTTCCGTCTAAAACACCTTACATCAACTAGAAGACTACCATGAACTGACACTCGTGCGTTTTCACACCTCACACTGACCAGGCCAACAGTGAGTGCCTTGTCAGCTGGGATTTCCAGACAAATATCTCAAACTGCGCCGAGGAGATGTCGGCTATCGCGCCTCATTGAGCGCTCAGCCGATGCAACTCGTTATGGCAGGTGAAAATGCAGACAACTTTGTCGCCTATAGGTCTGGCGAAAGCGAATATTCACAGTGTATTTCGTCTGGTGCAGGGAATGCTGTAGACATATGTCTGCTCCTATGTCTGGCCAGACGAATATATTCACAGTTTCGTCCACTGACACCTAATGCAATAGAATGCATTTAACGCTCTCTCTCTGACACGTTATGTCATAAATGCGTTTACCAGTATGAGAAATAAAACGGTGAAGTTGAGAATGGGGAAGAAAATATTTTTCGCAAACGAATGGATGCGAAAAATACAGGAAAAAGGTAAAGAGTGATAATAAAATAGAGGATACGGGTGAAAGAAAAAGAAGAGGATATAGGCAATTTATGATCAATAAACTCTCTGTGACAATAAGAAGCAAAAAAAAAAAAAAAGGCGAATGAATGAACTCTATGTGTGTGTGGATGTATGTATGCGGTTCTTATTATTTTCCTTCTCATGGTTAACGGTTTTCCTGCAACCATCTTTTTCTTTTCCCTTGTTGGATCCTTTTGGAGCACAGCCACAACTATCGCTGGTCCTGTGCAGGAAACCTGCATCAATGCATGCTTGTGCTCTTGCAATAGTGGTTTCACTTCAGCTCAAAATGTATTACGTATCATTAACGGAATTGCTGAATAACACTGCTGTAATTGAGTTATAATAAATGTTAATATTGAATATTCTGAAGATTTGGTAAAGTCCTGCCTGGGTGCAGACGAGCGTTTCTTGCGCGTGACGAATGAAAGATTAGGGATTTACAGACAGTCTCGCTCGGCTGCGCAGCCTGTAAATCCCTACTCTTTCATTCGTTACGCGCGAGAAACGCGCAGCAAGAAACGCTCGTCTGTAAGAGCCCAGCGCTTTCTAATTCCTCACTGTGTATAACTGAGATGGCACAAGAACAGCTCTTGTGCTGAGTATTGTTTGTTTCAGTAATTAAGAGACCATAAATTAAGGGATGATTTTGTTGTTGTTGTCGTTTAACTAAGGCTGCTGAGCCTTTCGCTCTTTTGTAGCCAATACCAATTTGACGAGTCCATGGTATTATCTGCATTGTAGATCTAGGTTTTTCCTGTGGCTTTTCTGCTATTCCGAAGCGTGTTGAATTGAAATTATGAGCTCCAGTTTCCCCAGCTTACCTTGCATTTAAAGGATCGTCACATCTGGTCCCAAGCTAAAAGGAAGAAGCGTGTGGCATCCTGTGCATTCCCCGCCATCCAGGGGGGCGCTCCAAATAGGCAGAGCTAAAATACTGTGCTCTGGTTCTGGGCTCTCCCTATGATTCGTCACGTCCTACACAGAGCCACTGCCCAGCTCCCCCTGCCTATCATGTGTCCATAGTGAGATCCTCGTGCAAGCAAGCAACCGGTAAAAACCAGAGTCCGACTGGGGTTTCAGTGACTCCTCCAAGATAAGCTGGGATCTCAACAAGTTTCGGCACAGGGAGGATCCCTGGAAGTGTGTGGATGATTTCAAGAGTCAATGAAGATATAATTAACTTCACAGATAGAGGTTCACATCCAAATCTACATACTATAGCACTGTGCATAGCTGGTGGTCATATAAGGATGACTCATATGCCTCTATGCATAAATTAAGGGATTATTGCATGTAACTATATAAATTTATAAATCACATGTATCATTGCATTCCGTTATATACAGTATATAAATAAGATTTTTGCCTCGATTTGGCGAGGCGCGGCTTGTTCAACCTAGAATCATGGTCCGTCGGTTACATTAGGGAGCATGCCCACGAATAAAAGACGTATTAGTCTGATGGCTTTAATTCTGATTGCATTTCGTTGTCTAGCCTTTAAATGACTCGGCTGCATACTGCGGAAAACTGTGACGAGTGTTTCGGGTTTCTTTTTTTTTTTAAAATCTCTTCTGTAGATTTATTTCTTGTTCTTGTGAGCTGTCTAAAACACACAATGAGAACTGATCACAAGAATTATCAAAGACGTATCAGTAGAACAAGAGAAGCGAAATGGACGCTGGCGTTGGACATTATGCACGATGAGGAAACCGCTCAATAGAACTGCCAGTCCGCTCTTCTGGAATCCAAAAGATAAGAGGGCTAGAAGGAGATTTTTAAAAAACGCACAGAGACCAGAGCTGGAGATATCAATTTCAGGGATGAGTGTAGCGTAAGCTTCTTAAACCTGCCGCAGTGGCCCCGCAAATGCGGATTGATTCATAGAATGGATAGTTTTAGAAAAGATAGTGAACCGCTACTTAAGAATCACTCTTGGCAGTACAAGAAATAGCTTGAGAGTATTCCTGTGCAGGAAGTTCTGGAAGGTTGAAGGATGATAACTGCAAATAAGCTGAGTTATCACCCCTTCTGCAAGGTTTTTATTCTCGCCGTCCTTCTCCGGTGACATTATAAGTCAATGTTGACAATAATCTCGTAGACGACTTGCCCCAGCTGAAAGGAATTCAGCAATATATATATATATATATATATATATATATATATATATATATATATATATATATATATATATATATATATATATATATATATATATATATATATATATATATATATATATATATATATATATATATATTATGTGTGTGCGTGCGTGCGTGCGTGTGTGCGTGTGTGCAAGTGCATTTATTTGTGAAATATCTGGAGTTATGAGGTTTAAAAAAAAATTACATTTAATTATCAACGAGTTCAGCTGGTAATTACAAAAAAGAATTCCTTTATGACGCAATTTGTAAAGCATTTAAGATGTTTCATCTCATAAGATTTTGAGAGGAGAATTTAAAAATAAGAGGGTCCAACTTATCCACTTAGCTCTTTCTCTTCGTTAAAGTGCAGATGAGGGTTTGCTTTAGTGGCACTTGGTCTACGTGAAATCTGACTTTTCTCACACGTCAGGGGTCGAGCTGTGTCTGGGAATACGTTTGCTTGAGCGTAGATCTCTCAGCAAGTATGCCATCTAGGAATGTCTTCCACAGCTGTCTTTGGAAGTGACTTCCAGAAACCAGTGAAGATAAAAGATGACATGTCCCGTAATTCTTTATTTCCGGATGTGAAAGTGAAGGAGGTTTGCCTGCCCTTCTCTCTTTATATCCCATCAGGGATTTCCCAGTAAACCAATCTGTAACTGTCTTGTTCTCTTGTTGAGGTGATCACTGGCCCAAGACAGTATACATGTTGTTAGATGTGTAGTGCTGGCGTATGATGAACTGAGTGTGGGTGCGAATGAAGGCGCGAATGTTAATGTTATTCAATGACAGTTCAAAAATGCCGCCTGATCTCTCTGACTAAACGCGTCAGATACCTTAATCACCTTGACACATAGGTACAACTTGGCATTCCCCGCCAATTGCACATTATCAGGCTGTAGTATAATAGCCGAAAACACAGGCCTCGTTCTGACGTCGGCTGTGTACTGCTGATAAGCAGGTTACCATCAACCCTGCAGTAATGCGTATGTGGACATAAATATGCCGCCAATCTGCGGCTCCCACAATATATCTTCGTCACTGGATTTCTGGATGGTATGAAGACTAATAGTCTTGGATGGCTACCTTGAGCACAACATATATGTTCTGTAATGGAGGACCGGTGAGTTGCAGTTCACAGACTAGGTAATCTTCTAACATGTTCTGCCACCGAAAGCGTAATAATGGAAAAAGTCGGTATTACCTGTAACCGAGTCCACAGAACCTAACAAGGAACTCTGCTGTCATTCCAACGCACAGAGATTCACTGGGGAAAACTGCCATCGCAGTCACTTCGAAGATTCTCCCCGAAAAACACAATGGACCCTTGGTCCCTTCAGAAATTCCAGGACACTTCACGGCTTGCCGGAAGTCTAACTCAACTCCCGCTTAAAAAACCCTGCCTATGGGCATACGCCAGAACTGTCTACCTTTGACCCTAAAGGTCAAACACAATGAATGAATAAACAAGGGAAGACAACCCCTAATCAACCTGACATCGCAGGTAAAGACACAATTATTCTTATGATAAAACATAAGCAAATAACTTGAGTGATGACTCCGTCAAAAATGACAGCAACATATTACTACAACCCCCCTGTAAAAAAAAAATGAAAATTTTTTTTTAATATGTCCATGAGCAAGATTGCACAAGTATCACTTATGTGCTCATGAAAAAAATGAACCTAATATCAGGTACAATAGACGCATAAACAAAGCGTCTGAAGAGGATACAAATCATCTCCCAACATAGGAGAAAATATCTCCTTTAAGCCAAGCAAACTAAGGGGGTACCATTAAAGAAACCTAAGTTGCTGGCAATACCAATCATATATCAAACATTACTAAATACTATAATTATAGCAATATACAAATGTCATGAATTACAATGCTATATTAGCAACATATCACTGATGGATGGACAAAATGAAATTTGTCAAATTATCTAAACATCATCCAAATACATTTGTATTACAACATATTAGGATATTAAGGACAGACCTAAGTCCGAAAGTGTATCAGGAAAAACTAGGACACAAGATTTAACTGGAATCATGTGGGCATCTGGACAATATGTCCGCCATCACATTATCCGAACCACGGATAGCTCGCACCGTGAAATGGAAAGGCTGAAGAGCAATAGCATAACGAGTAGATCTCGAGCTCTTCAAATCCTTACTTTGCATAGCCGTAAGAGCTTTTTGGTCGGTTTCCATAAAGAAATGCGCGCCCAGAAGGAACCTTTGTAGCTTAAGAATGGACCAAACCATAGCCAACAATTCACGGTCTAAAACCGAGTAATTCCTTTCTGCCGCATTTAGCTTCCTAGAAATATACATTACAGGATGCAGAGTTCCTGAATATTCCTGCATTAGTGCCGCTCCAATCCCAGTGGAAGAGGCATCACTACGAAGAACAAAAGTCTTATCAATCGTTGGTAGTCTTAAGATAGGATGAGATGAGAACAAATTCTTAACCTGATCCAATGAAGATTGGCATTCCTGGGACCAACGCACCATATTAGGAGAACCTTTTTTCAATAACGATGAAAGTGGTGCCATAATGGAGGACAGATTCTCAATGAATCTTCCATAGAATTGTATCAATCCCAAGAGACTACGCACTTGCTTTTTTGTCTTCGGAACCGAGATATTTAATATCTTCGAAATGTTTTGGTCCTCTGTCTTCAACAGACCATGACCAACTCGATGACCTAGGAAGGAAATTTCACTAAACCCAACAAAAGCTTTAGAGGGTTTTTGCAGTCAAACTATGCTCACGTAGAGTAGATAGCAATTCCTTTAGACCCAAATAGTGTTCTTCCCAAGTATCGCTGAAAAGACAGATGTCGTCTAAATATGCGATGACATCTGCACGATCTGATAGAATTCGTCGCATCATGCGCACGAAAGTCGCTGGGGCGTTCATAAGCCCGAAAGGCATAAAATTCCATTGAAACAGACCCCTAGGTGTCGAAAAAGCAGTGAGAGGTTTGGCGTGTTCCGTCAGTGGGACTTGCCAATAACCTTTCGACAAGTCTAGTTTAGTAAAGAATTTAGCTTTAGAAAGTCTAATAAGTAGATCATCTAATAATGGCATAGGTTCAGCATCGAACTTCGTAACTTGATTTAATTTGCGATAGTCAACGCAAAGACGTATGTTATTGTCTTTCTTTCGAACAATAACTATCGACGAAGAATAAGCTGAAGTGGATGGTTCAATTATTTGCAGTTGAATCATTTCATCCAATTCTTTCTCGACTTGTGCTTGAAAATGAATAGGTATTGGGTATGGTCTTACTCTGATCGGATTACGATCAGTAAGTATGATGTCATGTTCTATGACATCTGTGTGTCCAGGAATGTCGGTAAGGACATCCTGATATGATTGTAGCGTAGAGGATACTTGACGTTGCTCCTCAAAAGACAAGTTCGAAGAGATTGTAACGTCCCTCCACGATTCCGTTGAATTCAGTGGAATCGCAGGAAGAGGTAAGTTAACGTCAGAAAAAATAGTTTCCTCATCCTGTATAACGGACAGGGATGAGATGTGACCATGTTGGACTGGAGAGTCGTCCGTCGCCTGGAAAATAGGCTGCAAATAGTCTGGACGTTCAATAAACTCTGTTAGCATATTTATATGGAAGGTTTTATGCTTTCCATCCACATCGACGATATAGTCGACATCGGAAATTTTGGAGACTATAGTGTATGGACCTTTCCATGAAATGAGAAGTCTATTCTCTCTTGAGGGAAGTAAGACATATGCTTTGTCTCCAGGACAAAGTTGACGTAGGCGTCTTTTCTTGTTAGCAAATCGCCTAGCTTTTTCTTTCGCAAATTCGGAAGATGAAGTTGCTAACCTGCACGATTCGATAATCTTTTCTCTAAGAGCAATGACATATTCATATGACGATTGTGTATCATCGTCAATATTATCAGAAGTTATCAAATCGTGTAACAAGGACATCGGACTGCGCGGTTGCGCACCAAAGACAAGTTCGAAAGGAGAAAACCCTGTATGCTCGTTGGGAACTTCTCTATAGGCAAAGAGGACTGCAGGTAAAACCCTGTCCCAATCTTCAGGATGATCCTCCGTTATCTTGCCAAGTAAGTTCTTTAGTGTCCTGTTAAGACGTTCTACCAATCCATTGGACATTGGATGATAAATACTACTGAGAGACCTTTTAATGTCTAGCGTAGCCATTACCTGAGACATAACGTCCGAAATTAACTGAGTGCCGTGGTCCGACAGTATTTCTCCGGGGAATCCCAGACGAGAAAATATGAGCCAAAGAGCATCAGCGATATCGACATTTGATATGCTCTTCAGAGGAATAGCCTCTGGCCAACGCGTGCACATGTCCACGCAAGTGAGGATAAATTGGTGTCCTCTGGCTGACTTAATCTTGAACGGACCAATGATGTCTATAGCCATTTTCTGAAACGGCCGAATCGGAATATCTGCAGCCTGAATAGGAGCAGCATGTCTCGGACCTCTAGACTTGACCTCTTGACAAATTTTGCAAGATCGGCAATAAATTCGGATGTCTTTATTCACGAATGGCCAAAAGAAGGACGCAAGGACTCTAGTTTTAGTTCTGGAAAACCCCATGTGTCCAGCACACTGAGAATCGTGTGCATGCTGAAGAATTAAGGCTCTCATACACTTAGGCACAAGAATTTGCGAGTGCATAGACTTGTCCGAGTGTTGTACCATCCGTACCAATATACCATTCTTCATAGTAATATACGATTTGTGATTAGTATTTTGATTGGGATCCCCTTTCTTTGCAAGAAGGAAGAATTTCTTCAAAGAAGGATCCTCTTCTTGACGTTTAACAAACGAGTCATGGGAAATCACCAAGTGCTCGTCTTGGCTATCAACTTCATTACTATTATCCGATGAAGTTGGGGGATTAAGAGCTTGAGCTCTTGTCACCACTGCATTGACCGTTTGAATGTTTTTTTCCTCCCAACTAGAAATTTGTTGCGGGGTGCATTCCTTAACCCCATGAATACGACCGATTTTAAGATCCGCAATAGGATTAGGAAGAAGACATGCATGGACATCTCCTGTGAAGAAGGGAGTGTCAATCCTAATAATAGCAGTAGGATAACTTTCCATAGTACCACCAAATGTAACACATTTGATTGTTTTTCCAGTGGCACAGCAAGGATCTATCAGAGACTCCCTAACCCCGACGGTAGTACATCCCGAATCGAAAAGTACTGAGACTAGCCTATCATTTATTAGATCTTTATGTAAGATGAGAGATCCTCTCCCATCATGCGCAACTGTAGCAGGTAGAGCAGGAAGAGGGTGACCACAACTTAGAGTAGATACAGTCGATGAGTCGAACAATGTTAAGCATTGGGGGCATTCAGTTGCTCTCCCAAAATCGAAAGCACAACCAGTGATAGCCCTAGAGTTACCACTATCATTTACTGTATTACAGGCTCCATCAAACTCTTGTTGTGCAGAGTTTGCCTGTTGGAAAGGTCTTTTTTTGTTAAATCTAGGTCTGCCTCGATTATCATTTCCCCTGTAATTATTTCGACTATCATTTCCCCTGTAATTATTATCATATTGCTTATTGTAATCATCATTCCGGTTTGAATCCCGGTTTCTAAATTCACCATCGTCATAATCTTGACGTCGAGAATGATTACCTCGAAAGTTCGAATAGTTATTATTTGGATAGCCTTTGCGAAAGTGTCTCAAATTATTACCACTAAAATTACGAGAACTACCATCTTGTCTCCAATTCATAGACGAAGAACCATCATGTGTTGGATTACTCCGCTTCTGAGTGTAATTCTGATTACTTCCCCTATTCCAGTTTTGTTGAGCACCCTGAAATTTTTTTTTGAAATTAGGGCCATATGGTGTTGCCGAAGCAGCTGGCAACCCTTCTTTCACTTTAGAATTGCTAACTGTAGCATGGGGAAGCGCGGTGGCATACTGACAACAGTATTCCTCCATATCTTTTAAGTTTTTAGGCTTACGCTCATGAAGGAATGCAAGAAAAGAATCATTAACAGATGACAAAACCTTATCTCGCAATAATAAGTCCATTAGACCTTCATATGTTTTCTCAGTCTGAGACAACTCAACCCATCGTGTAAATGTACGACGTATTTTTGTAACAAAATCAGAGAAATCTACTCTATTTTCTGGCAACATTGTCCTAAAACGAAGACGATAGTCTTCTTCTTTTAGTTGGTATTTTTTTAGCAATGCTGCTCTGACAACATCATAATTAGTCCTGTCATGTTCGTCTATTGTCATAAGAGTAGTCACTGTGTCACCTGTAAAAAATTCCATCAGTTGTTCAACATATTTTTCCTTTTTTATGTTATGCGTATCGCATAAAAATTGGAATCTATCTAGATAATCTGCTACGTCATCCTTTAAAGGATTGAAATGAGGCAATTTAATCATATTAACAAACTCCTTTGTCGTACTCGAAGTTGTTTGCTGAGCACTCGTACTAGCCAATTTCAATTTCTCTAACTCCAAAGTTGCGAGTCTTTCATCAAGTTCCATTTTCTGTTTTCTTTCCTCATGTTCCATTTTTCTAATTTCAGCCTCAGCAGCAGCTTGAAGTTTTCTCTCCTCTGCAGCAGCTTGAGCTTGAATTTTTTTCTCCTCTGCAGCAGCTTGAGCTTGAATTTTTTTCTCCTCTGCAGCAGCTTGAAGTTTTTTGTCTTCCATTTCCATCTGGGATTTTCTTTCATCAGCAGCAGCTTTTCTCTCCTCAGCAGCAGCTTGAGCTTTTCTCTCCTCAGCAGCAGCTTGAGCTTTTCTCTCCTCAGCAGCAGCTTCTCTTTGATACCTTTTCTCTTGAAGTTCTAATCTTCTATTCTCAGCATCTAGCTTCTTTAGTTCAGCTTCTGCTCTCCTTTGTTCAGCTTCTGCTTTCAATTTAATTTCCTCTTTTTGTTTCTTTTCTTCTGACTTTAATGCAATGGCGAATAGAGCAGATGAATATTCTTCCAATTCTTTACCAGACTTACCAAGGGTTAACCCTTGCTGGATGAAGAAATCCAATGTAGACATTCTGTCTAATGAGATCAGTAACCTGAAAAATTCAACAATTACCGTATCCCACTTCAATGGGAGACAAGTCTGAAATGCTAGACTTGTATACTCACTTCACTTTATTTCACTCTCTTAGTCTTAGACAAAGACCTTGTATGGTCCTCTTGTTTATAATGTAACAAAAAATCACTTGAGTACCTGTGGAAAATAATTTCTTTATATCCCACTCACTATGGGCACAAGTCTTTTTTATAAAGAACTTGAATATGTATTTCACCTTGTCTCAATCTTTGTGGATGACAAGTCTTTTATCAAAGAACTTGTATAAATATCTTATATAATAATATTTTATTAACAATCTCTATATGAAGAGTGTACCTTATCAATAATAATAATACATGACCAAGTGTATGTATGTAGACTGTGTATGACAATAATGTAGAACAATCATAAATACAAAGACAAAAATACAGAACAATGACCGAAAACGTTCGTGGAAGTCAAATAAACAATACAGCAAACAGTAAAAAAAAATGTTACACAAATGTGTAATGATAACCGCGAAAAGTAAACAAGACAAATAGCAAAGAAATAAACGGAAGGAATGAGAGAAGAACAGATACAAACAAAACTAATCGAAAATCAAAGAACGGAAAAATAACGAAAACAACACTAACTCATATCGTCACAGCTAAATAAAAAAAAAAATAGCAACAAAAGTCGCTAGCAAATTTCAATTAAGAAAATTGCAATCCCTAACGACACGCTCTCAATAGATAACCTCTATTACGTGGCATTTATCTAAAGGAGTCACCTTTACCCAACCAGCCCGCAAAAGAACACAAGAAAAATACACAACAATAGTACAATTAACATAAATAGCAATCAATTCAATGTGTTGCAAAATAAAGCTTAGTCACACATGATATTACAGTAACTAACTTGCTCCTTGCGAACACAGAAACAAAATGTCAAGCGCGCACTGAATGTCAAATCCACTGTAGCATAAAGTGGTATTCACGAACAAAAGTTACTATGACCTTCTCGTATCTTGAGTCTTGCACCTCGAATGTTTACAATTTCATGTACTGTTTACAAACAGGAACTTGACCTCGAACAATGTAGCTTGAATGCTCGGGCGTAGAAAAGTCTGTTGTTGACTGAAACGTGTAAACGACCAGCGGTACCGTTTACAAAAAGGGACTCGACTTGCAGTTGTGGTCCACGTAGCAAATGCCTAGATGTTAACTTCAGTACTTGTTCTGTTGTGGTTCAAGCAGCATTATAACATAAATGCTAGCACTGTTTATCTGGGTCAACAGTTGATGACCTATTTCTGTCCTGTGTAGACAAAACTTGAAAGCATAGAGTATGTGTGTTATTCTCAGTTGTCCACTTTGTTCCTCATGACATGTAGCACATGTAGAAATGTAAATTTCTGGACAACACTGGAGGCATAATAAATGTAGCATAAGTCCACGGAAATGTTAATTTCTCGCTCTGTCCAGCTTAAACCCACAAATGTAAGGTGTACTTGTCCTTCTCACGAAAATAGCCCCATCATCCAGAAGTGTAAGTAGCCTGGTGGGGTGTCTGTTTAAGGTTGGCGTACCAGAAATGTATCAGAAGAGCCCACGTAACTGGCCCACCAGAAATGTAACTACCTTTTTCTCTTGTTGAGGTGATCACTGGCCCAAGACAGTATACATGTTGTTAGATGTGTAGTGCTGGCGTATGATGAACTGAGTGTGGGTGCGAATGAAGGCGCGAATGTGTTTAGGCTCGTATATATGTAGACACTGCAACCCCTACACTCACATGCAGTAGTCAAGGATGCTTGAACACTGCAGGCACGTTTCAAAACATTTATTGACGATAACACACATAGTAGCATCAACAGGAACAGTCATTGTAAACAAGGTCATGCTGACCGGAAATCGATAATAATACATCAGGCGTTCAAAAGGGCTGGTAAACATTCCAATATTCGTGCATGGTCAATAATAATGTTATTCAATGACAGTTCAAAAATGCCGCCTGATCTCTCTGACTAAACGCGTCAGATACCTTAATCACCTTGACACATAGGTACAACTTGGCATTCCCCGCCAATTGCACATTATCAGGCTGTAGTATAATAGCCGAAAACACAGGCCTCGTTCTGACGTCGGCTGTGTACTGCTGATAAGCAGGTTACCATCAACCCTGCAGTAATGCGTATGTGGACATAAATATGCCGCCAATCTGCGGCTCCCACAATATATCTTCGTCACTGGATTTCTGGATGGTATGAAGACTAATAGTCTTGGATGGCTACCTTGAGCACAACATATATGTTCTGTAATGGAGGACCGGTGAGTTGCAGTTCACAGACTAGGTAATCTTCTAACATGTTCTGCCACCGAAAGCGTAATAATGGAAAAAGTCGGTATTACCTGTAACCGAGTCCACAGAACCTAACAAGGAACTCTGCTGTCATTCCAACGCACAGAGATTCACTGGGGAAAACTGCCATCGCAGTCACTTCGAAGATTCTCCCCGAAAAACACAATGGACCCTTGGTCCCTTCAGAAATTCCAGGACACTTCACGGCTTGCCGGAAGTCTAACTCAACTCCCGCTTAAAAAACCCTGCCTATGGGCATACGCCAGAACTGTCTACCTTTGACCCTAAAGGTCAAACACAATGAATGAATAAACAAGGGAAGACAACCCCTAATCAACCTGACATCGCAGGTAAAGACACAATTATTCTTATGATAAAACATAAGCAAATAACTTGAGTGATGACTCCGTCAAAAATGACAGCAACAACATCCTTAAATCATCATACATTTTCCTTTCAATTCCCTATGGAGCATGGAGCTACCACTGGCGCTGGTCTCTTTTTATGAAGTCTAAACGAAGCTAGTGCATGGACTTTCTAAGTTTGAATATCTTTAATTTGAACATAATATATTTTAAGCTTTAATACATCTGATCATTTAAAAATCGTTTGAACAAAACTGAGGACAATCCATCCCTTCTTATCTGGCGTTAATGAAAAAGTATTAGACTCTGCAATCGTGTGGTATTTTACCCACAACTTCGCCCACGCTTTTCGCTTGTTCCATTGCGTGGGTAGTGTCTTCTAATCTGGTGTTTGTAAGTTGCCGGAAATTTAGACTACGGAATCGACTCCTATCCCTTAATCTGTCACGCTGAGCCGGGTTGTGTACAGAGTCTCATACGTATCATTAATGCGCTTACATGTGATCGGATGGGTCCATTGCATAATAAGATTTCCGGTCATGGGTAACGGTTATCTATTTTAACTCCTTATAATCAAGCCGACCGGAAATTTGATAAGTAAATTATCGAGCAAAAAAGACAAGATATCACAACAGGGAGTGACCAACATCTTACTTCATGTTTACTGATAAGAACGATGTGAGGTCATGAAAATAGTATGACCACTACTGAGTCTTATCAATGTCTTACATTGAATTACGCGTAGATGAAGGCGAACGATGTGAGTTCATGACAATAGTATGACTACTACAGAGTCTTATCAATGTCTTACATTGAATTACGCGTAGATGAAGGCGAACGATGTGAGGTCATGAAAATAGTATGACTACTACTGAGTCTTATCAATGTCTTACATTGAATTACGCGTAGATGAAGGCGAACGATGTGAGGTCATGAAAATAGTATGACTACTACTGAGTCTTATCAATGTCTTACATTGAATTACGCGTAGATGAAGGCGAACGATGTGAGGTCATGAAAATAGTATGACTACTACTGAGTCTTATCAATGTCTTACATTGAATTATGCGTAGATGAAGGCGAACGATGTGAGGTCATGAAAATAGTATGACTACTACTGAGTCTTATCAATGTCTTACATTGAATTACACGTAGATAAAGGCAAAAGGAATGTTGAAAAAATATTTAAAAAAACAAATGAACGATTCTTATTTCCTGACAACGAGGAAGACATGGAAAAACCTGGAACTGGTGGTACTGGACATGAGAAATGAGTATGAGTTTGTTGAAGGCCTATGCTCTATAGCTCTGGTGATGGCGTCAGGGTCTCTTCTGATGATGTGGCCAACCCAATTCCAGCGTCTACCCGCTATGACGGTGCGCATGTCTTCTTTGTTTTTCATAGATTGGGCTCTTTTGAGCAGATGCTGAGCTGTCATTTTATCAGTGCCACAGTTACATTCATCAACAGTCTCCGTCTTTAGCTTGTTGAATAGAGAATATCTCAATCTGTTGTGGCCTGTTAACTTCTATTAAGCGGGTAGTATGCAAAGTCTTTAGGCTGCCTGTATGCTCTACTTGCCACTTGTTTCTGTTGTCACGAAATATGTTCGTTCTTTTTCTAGTCTTCACTCCTCTCCGGCATTATTACTCTGCCATTCCTTTTACGTGCTAATTCTTTCAGTATCCGTTGTTTTCGCTTTCATCGTTCAAAATTTTCTTATCACATCTTGTTGCATCTCTCACCCACTCCTCTCTTCTGATTGTTTTCTCCTTTTTGTTATCGGCGACGCGTAGCGAATGAATTGTCGTGTGGTGAGTATTGGGGCAACTACGACAGTAGTTTTCGCCAGGAATAGCCTATGAGATATTAGGTAGAAGTTGGCCAGAAATTGGCTCGTTAAGAAAGGATAGCGACCTATCCGAGATAAGGAAAAGAAGAAGAGAATACGAACGCTTTCCGCTGGACAGTATTTTCTGGTGAATTATGGAAAAAGTTCTGTTTCCCCACGACCTTAGCTTCTGATCTTAGATCCCGTAACAGAAAAAGCCCCCAACCTCATATGAGTGTAAAAATTTACCTGTTTGTAAATATTTAACACCGACAGCACGAGTGATACATCAACAAACTAGATAATGATCAAACGATTATTGGGTTTATTAATTAAACACCTACACACATATAGGGTTAGTAATGATTAGAACGCGATGATGGTGAAAGCCGATTCACACAAAAACACACAGATGAGACTTCAATATTGTAGTTAATTAAATAGGAGGATGAACTTGTCTCAAGCTAAATAATGATGATGTGATATGATACGTGTTACCAAAATGGTGAGTAATCTACACAGTCCAAGTGTCTCTAAATGCTTCACCCGGTTAGCATGATTCACATGTATGCGTAGAATGTCCCAAGTTGTTATAGGTTATGTGAAGTGTGGTATCTCTAAGTCGAGGACGTTCTGATGAAAACTTTTGGTGTACTGAGAACGTTGACGATAAAAGAGTCCCTCACTGTTTGACAATATCTCTGTAGCTTTGACCAACAGTTAACAGTTGTCGTATGAAAAATGTATGTTGTCTAATCTCCGAAGGGTACTGGCCAGACTTGATATCTTCACGAAATGTTCTTCATATGTAGACTCATTAACTTGAGTATGTAATCGTGATTCACGAAATATACTTTGGAGTCTGCTTCATAGAATGCCTTTAAGAGTGTGTTGCACTTGGTATAAATATGAGAATCAACTTTTGAGCTCTTTAGCTTGACTTCTGATGGTAAGCTTTCGATGGAGCTGAACTTGATATTTGAATAAGTAATCAAATGTGAGCTTTAGATTGACTCATGTAGTAAGCTTTCGAGTGATTGGAACTTGATTTAAATAGGTATTTAACTTGTGAGCACGTGATATAAGGTGACGAAAAATGCTGCGTCCACCGACTTAATCGTGGGCGAGAAATATTCCTTTTTAACTGAGGGATGAAGGATGTCCTATAGCGAATTCTGCTAGCCAAATGTTCGTTTTGATAACTTTTTTTCTGGTTAGACGTCAGACACGTAGCGTGTAGACGCAGACTTCTGATAGACTACTTTTCCCTTCGCAAAATCCTTTAAGAACACAATACACCAGAGATATGAATTATTTTATCCACACTGAAATAATTGCAGGCTACGCTCTGTGATAACTCCTCCCCTCCGCCAATTACTAGGCTTCCATCTTGTGAGCCAGACCAAAGTTAACAATAGTCCAAGGTGTATGTCCTGTGAGGTTTACCCGGGGAATTGCGTATCAAAAGAAATCGTTTATGACCAAGCTGGGGTTTCACAAGATTAGGATGAAACCAGATGTGTTTAACAAGATAGGAAACTGAATCAAAAGAATTTCTTTACCACCGATGAAAGAACAAATGTGGTTCTCTACATACCAGTCGCGAGTAATAAAGATTACAGTTTACAGTCCAGTCGTGATTAAAAGATTACTAGAACAACGATGAAAGAGCAAATGTGGGATAAAAGAGCGCAATGTGGGAGAAAATAAAATAAGAAAGATGTAGGAAAAGATAGAGCGATAAGGCTTGGCGCTCGTTTATCACAGGAATGAACGTGCCACATTGACTTTCGCTTTTCGCCAGCTCCAGACGGAGTCTACACTGGGCGACATTCCTATCGTTAACCCAGACTTTTTGTATGGGAAGATTCACAAAACCATGTTGTCGCCTGATAACGTGCTAGTTTGCAAACACGACGTGCCCAAATACACGATCGATGACAATGTTGTTAAAGATTAAGACACAGACAATTGTGTAATACTTCCGGAAGATGTTCTTATTGTGATAAACAGGTACAAGAAAATATCATCTTGGAGGAAATTATAATGTTACATCTGTGAAGTAGTGAGTTTGTAGACATGAGAAATACCCACGGAAGAAGCAAGATCTTATATGGTTGTGGAGTTTGAGAATCACACATTATGTTGTCATGTAGTAATGTTCTACTTAAGAGGGTAGAGTATAATCCCCTACCAATATCCGACGTTTTTGATAATGAGTGGTTGAGCATGAAAATGCTAAGATAGACTGTTCCTTATTGGACCTCTCCACAAAGCAGCAACCTGGGTGCGTAGGCGGAAAATATCGCTTATATGCTACAGCGTTACAAGACTACTTCACTGACTTCCAATTTCATCGAGAAGAAATCATAGACAGCCGGGAACACGGAATATTAGGATCCACAAAATAGGACAGACCATAGGACTCGACGTGTTCTAAGCTTAGAAGAGAGTAACCCGAAAGACATCACTCTGCACCTTAAGTTCTAGGATCCAACTTCAAATGCACTCAGTTAGACACCAGACACGCCAGAAAGGTACGGCATTTTAAAAAGTTGCCCTACAATATTTGGACGTTTCCTGTGCAAAAAGTCTGTGCCTGCCCGAAAACAACTCGGGTAAGTTGTAATATGTACATTTTATCTTTTTATATGTCCATTTTGATATGTATAATATGCTTGTGGATGTACAGCGCTGTAACTACTAATCTACGAAGAAATCTACTTGTCTCTATGTGCTTTCCGCTGCCATTAGGACTTCTCCTGCAGTTTTCAGGGCCTCTACTTCTGTCCTGAAGTTACTTGAGAATTTTTCTGTTGCCACTGACATCTTTTGTGTAACGTTGCTTAAGCTCAAAATAATGCCTCAACCTCCATTCTCTGATGCATTAGTACCTTGTAGTTGAGCCATCTGCATATGCATGGGTCAAGGTGTAGAGTGGGAAAAATTTCTGTATATATTTTATGGTTAGGGCTCTTCTTTCTGTTTGGCGTCTGGGTATTCTTTCTTTCGATGAACCTGGAATGTTTCTATTATTTCAGGGAAGCGCTACTGTTTTCAGACAGGAAGCTTGTGTGCAATGCAGATGGCTTTGATTGTTGAATTTATTTATTAAAAATAAAAAAAGAATATAACGCTGTTACAACTGTAAGGGACGATTAAAATGAGGTTGTGCATGGGGTTGCCAACCTGTCACGTAGGTCTTTATATCATTAAATTACCTACATCTTCTTCCTATTCTCTCACCCGAATCCTTTTATTTTATTATCTTTCCGTACTTGTTTTTCCTGTATTTTTCGCATCACTCGGTTGCGAAAAATATTTTCTTCAGTATTCTCAAACTTTACCTTGTGTTTTTTCTCATACTGGGATGCGAAATTTTATTACATAGATGTCAGTCAGACGTGAAGTGCGATTTAGTTGCAGTCCATCTCAGACATCGAGCCGACTTGGGTCTGCACCTTCAGATGACACGACACTCCTGAGTTAGATTCTCGACGTAAACGCGTGAGAATGCTAGGAGAGAGCCGACATCCGTCTGCATTTTCAACGGTCAACAAGTAGTTGCATCGGCCGAACGCTTAAGCAGGAGCGAATATTTACACCTTATAGTCGCAGTTTCAGACATCTGTCGTCTGGAAATCCCAGCTGACACGGCTCACTGTTGGCCGGGTCAGCGCGAGGTGCGAAAATGCAGAAGTGTCAGTTATGTAAGACGTCTAGTAATGGTAATGTTAAACGTAAGGTGTTTTACACGGGAAAGGGGAGATGATTTCGGAGTTTGAGAAAATGTGGGATTGTTTGCCCCTGTTTTCAAATATCCACCCAGGAGCTGAAATCTGATTTCATTTCAGTCTCCAACATCTCCAGTAGACGGAACACACGTGCTTAGCGAATGAAGCTTGTATAGCAAATTTCATAGTTCTCGTCAGATTTGTGACGAGCTTCTAAATACCTATCTAGTGAATTATCCTAGTCGTGGCGTTACCGTAGTGCTGTGGTGAGATTAATAAAATAGATATCTAGTATTTTGGAAAGTGATTTAGTGTTAAAATCGCCTATTTCATTCTAAACTAGTTCTGTGTCCAGAGTGCTTAATTTATAGTTTGTATGATTTTTCTAGTGACGCATACAGTGGAAATACATAATAAATTATATCTTTAGCTTACTAAAACTAGTAGCTATAAGGAATTTAATTTAACGGCAAATACTCAGTCGAGAATATTTTATATCAAACTTATAAAATGTTAGATGCGACATCAGTGAATAGTGACGGAATACGCACCATATTCCTAATTCCTGATGATCGATTTTATATAACTTATTTCACCGGAAGTTTAAATAATAAGTCAAGCTGTGGGCTTGCTGTTTTAAACGTAAGTTATATTGAGTACATATATGTAAATTATTTGATATGTGTTCTTTCTTTTATATAGTGAAACGGTGGTACCCAACTTGCCAGCGTTTAGTAGTAAAGAGACATATTTGTGAGAAGCATAGACATTTCCTATCTTTAACCACGTGGGGTTTTGTTTCAAGTAACCCTGGTCTGACAGTGCATAAGCCATCAGAGAGAGTCAATAATAGCAATCCCACTAACGGTTTCTAAAGACTAGAAATAATTATTGGGCTTTTGAGCCAGTTCATATTGCTCCACAAATTTAAATGTACATGCTGCCTGGCGGCAAGAATATTACAAGACTCACATTTAACATTCCGACAGAGATTGTGACTAGTATTGTGGTGCCCAAATATATTACCTGCCTGAAAGAAGACACCGATCTGACATTCCTTAAATCCTAGAATTCAAAGCTAATGACATTGTGCTCTGCTAACTTTCGTGCCTGGACAAAATTTATGTGACTTAATCAGACATTCGAAAAAAAAATTAGAATACCCAAGGAAATCGTTCCCGGAGACAGAGAGTTCAGTACGTCTTTTGGAACTGGGGATTTCTTGGCCGATGACTGCATTTTCGGGTCTGTGTGAAGGTCCTAGAATTATGTTCCCAGAGGCAGCGAGAAAAGTTGTGAGTATATATGTGTGAGAAAGGCCATGGCTGAATGAATGAGAGTACACAGGTCAGAGTGTTATTTTACCGGGGTATTATTGTCACCCATTTGCTGTCTTAACTTTTCTTTTTTTAATCTGCAGGATTTGTTACAAATGCTAGAGTTTCTTTTTTTCTTAGGCTAAATCAGATTATCCAACTCTGTTCATACATTTACGAGAAGGAAAGAAACCTCTTAGACTCAACCCTATGTATCTATAACTCTTTGGGCCATCATCTGTTCTCTTAACGGGGCTGTGGGCTAAACCTAGAGTAAGATTCGAACGGGTTATCATCCTTGTAGCATTTTCTTAAATTTTATGACTATTTGTATATGTTTTCCTTGATGTATTTCTTTGGTGTTGTGAGAAGGTTTTACATGATAAATAAAATCTCTCTTGAACTAAATCAGTGCGTTGGTCAGCTCGTTCAAAGAATACATATATCATTGTTATAGTTTTCCCACGTCTGTGTGTTTACCTGTCGTCACGTGTATGTGCGTGCCCGTGAGTAGATAGAGATATATTAATATATATATATATATCTGTGGTTAGACTGTCTGACGCCTTTAAAAGCGGTCGTAGAAGATAGGTGAGAGAGAGAGAAGATTATCTCGATTCTCAAAGACAGCCTCTATATCACATTCTATCATCTCACGTGTGGAACTTCTATTGCTTTTCACCAGCTCTCACTGTATCTATCACTCATTCCAACCTATTCGGAGGGGACCTAACCCAGGTCTTAATACTCCTATCTAAAATCTACGACACAACCTCATTTTATAAAACAAATTTCTATGGAAGCATCACTACAAGACCTCATCGATGTTAAAAGGCACACGCTTCCTGCAAAGGGGCAACTATATATCATTCTGTATTGGGAACGAAGAAGGAGAGGGAAGGCAAATGCATACATAGCCATACAGGAACCTCAGACAGCAGCTATTATCACCAGCAACATTCGACAATCTGACCGCCACGGTCATAGAACACAAAAATACGATTGAAAAACGGTAATAACGAAATCATGAAAATAAATAGTCGGGTTGGAGGCAAAACAAAACATCTTGTAAATAACGAAAATTACATTTGCCGAAATTACTTAACATGTTCTGGAATCCCCAGGTTGAAAGAAGCAGAGGTACACCGAAGAACACATGCAGACGAGAATTAGAAACAGAAATAAAAATGGTGAGAAAGGTATGGAAAGATCTTGAACTGATGGCACGGTACAGGAAGACTTGGTATGTGTTTGTTGAAAGCCAAAGCTCCTGGGGGAGCTGAAGGGTATTGATTGAAGCTGCTTTTAACAGCCCAAGTGCAAGGCAAGGGAAAATAACAAACAAGATAAACAGAAACTCCTTGATAATTGTCTTTTCTTTGCGTTTGTGAGGATAGTGATGACATCAAAGCTTTCATATCTTACTCACTGTATTGTGTAGGTTTAATAACAAATGTATTTACAATCGCCCTTCCCATATCTCAAACAACAAAATAGACCTACCTGGCATTGTCAACACTAAAAACAAACGCAAATGCAATTGTGACAGCACTTCGTTGAGCTTATGAAAATGTTAAACTACACAATATAGAGTCAACGAGTGTGTCGAAGAGATTGGAGATATATTATGTTTAATAGTTTGGTAAAGGAGGGAAAGATTCTGCACAGATAAAATCTATCCTGTCCGCCAATCTTTCAGGGCTACTGACATATTGTAAGAAATGAAGCGAGAAGAAGACGTAAGTAAATACATACATATATGTGAGAATATATTCACAAAAATAGACAGTTTCAAACCCTCACATACAAGTATTACACTAACTGGTGCACAGAACAGAAGCGGCAATTACATCGTGTGCAGAACTGATGAATATCTTCTGGAAGTCAAGGTAAAATATATAACAACATTTTTAACATGTATGTTACTGTCGAGCGTCCGATAGACACAGTGGTTAGAGCGCTGATCTCTGGCGACAAAGTGGCTAGGTTCGATTCATGGTATCGACACACTCCATTCTAAGCCAGTTGTAAATGGGTACCTAACTTTGCTATTGAGTTAAGGAAGGAAAAAGCAGCAAGGAATGGAACTGGTAACCCCACCTCTCGATATTGGTCACTAGTGTAGTGAAGTCTTCAACACTTCACTCCCCTAAGGCAGTATCTGCTATATGTCTACCTAGGTTACTGTCGCTTTGGTGTAAGTAGCAAAAAGAAGACGTCGTAACAGACGATGCAAATTACAGTGCAGGTATATGTAAATAGAAGCTCCCGATGCATCTTGAAAAACGTTGTAGCACAGGAATTAGACAAGGAAACCTTTTTTTCATGAGAACTAAGCTGAAGGTCGATGAATGAAAGAAAAGACAATTAAAGAATTAAATTGACGAAAGTGCAATTCGGAAAAAAATGAACTATTCTATTGATCCAGATGTTGGCAGCCAGTTGATCGTGATTCACTAGCAGATTACACGGGGGTGATTAGTTAATCTATAAGGGATACAGGGGAGGGGAAAAGATAGCATACTTAAGCTAACAAAATTTCGGACTGGCCTTCTCCCTTCGGCTTTTAAAAGCTTGGTATCCCCAAGACTGAAAGTACTGTTTCCCCGTTCACAATAAAAAATTTAATTTGGGGGCTGCTGTAAAACTGGTAAGGAGATAAATATATTTAGTAACAAATAAAACGGAATTGAATCAGTTTTACAAATTAACGGGACACAGGAAACATGGGACGTTTTGGGTTTCACCCTTCGTCAGCCACAGTTACCAGTAGACAACAAGGACAAGAAATATAGACAGGTCAAAGAAAAAGCTATAGACACTACAAACACGTTATATATATATATATATATATATATATATATATATATACATAGCACATGTGACGCGGGTTGTTATTGAGAGCTGGGCCTTCAACCATAGTCCCGAATGTAAGAAGATTAGAAAATTTAAAAAAAATTGATTCCCAGTCAAATAAGAGCGAAGGAAAGCCAATCGATTCCAATTTAAGAAGTAAATCGGGTGACCAGATGTGTTGGCTTAATTTATTGTAAATCGAACACTACTCTTCTAACACGTCTGATAATTAAGTGGCTGACTGTCCCAGTTTAATAGTTGTGTCTTTTCTTACATGCATTTAACTTACCGCGAAGACAACCCCCCACAATTAATATTATGGGTCATGTGGCCAAAGAAATGTTAAGAATTATCATGAAAGCGTGAGAAGTAGAATAAAAAAAAGAAATTGGTGATGAATAGTGTGGATCTGTAGAATTTAAAAACATACGAGTAAATTACTTCATTTGTATTATAATAATATTAATAGTAATAGTTATAGAAGTTAAAACATTAAAGCATTTGAGAATGGTAAAAAATGAACACATTATAAAAATGTTAGAAAGTATAAGCATCGATGATAAAGACCTGAGAGCAAAACATAACATGTACATGCAACAAACAGCAGCTACAGTAATTAGCAGCCAAATTGGAACGTTTCCGCAGATTCAGAAATTGTGTTAGACAGGGATGGTTGCTGTTACCTGGTCTGGTCAATCTGTACGGTGTAAATACAATGATATCCATAAAGGAAGCGTCAGGAATATCAGTTGGTGGACATGGGAGTATAAACAACTTGAGATACGCCGATGATACTGTCTTATCAGCAAGAACAAAGTGATAAATAGTTACAAGTAATGATGGATACAACAGTGACAGAAAGTGAAAGTAAAGGCTTAGACCAGGGGTCGGCATGTGGTAAATCGCGATCTACCGTTAGTTCACATGGATGATTCGGTAGATCTCGAAGTGACAGAGGGAGAAAGAAGCCTGAGACAGACCGTCAACTGTATGAGAAAAATAAATGTGGTTATATGAGAGCGGCAGACTTTCATAAATGGGTGCTTGCATAGAATAGAAGGATTGAATTGGTATGACAAGATCACCAATGTGGAACTGATGACAAGAACCAGACAAGTGCCAGTGGAACAAGAGATGAGAAGAAGACAGTGGAGATGGATAGGACACAAGCTGAGGAAACATGCTGATAGTATTACACTGAGGTCCTTATTCTGCAATTCCCAGGGTAGGAGTGGCAGAAGTATACAACAACAAAAACACACAAAAACACACAACGGGAGACAGAAGTGAAAATTATGAGGAAAACGTGGCAGGAATTTAAGATGATGGCACGTGACAGGAGGACATGTGTTTCTTGAAGACCTAAGCTCTTTGGGTAGCTAAAGAGTATTGATTGATTGATTGACGACTGATTGATGGATTTGAGAGCTCGCGACGACCAAGAAGAGCAAAGCTCTATTTGTTGTACTCTTGTCACATTGTACGTTAACAGTCTTCTTAAGCCCTTTAGGTTTGGCCTCTCAGTTTTGTAAATGTACAATGAAATTAACAACATTACAGGCGGTACGCGAATATAGTTAACATGTTTATAGTGGATCCTGTGTCGTAGATTTGTGATAGGGGAATTAAGACTTGGGTTGGTCCCTTCTGAATAGATTAGAATAAGTGACAGTCACAGTGAGAAGTAGTAATAGCAATAGATTTCCACGAATGAGATGGTAGAATGTGATTAAGAGGCTATCTCTGAGATCGAGAAATCTTCTCTCTCTCACCTATCTTCTACGACAGCTTTCGAGGAGTCAGACAGTCTAAACACACACACACACACACACACATATATATATATATATATATATATATATATATATATATATATATATATATATATATATATATATATATATAACCACTCACGTGCACGCACATATATGATGACATTTGGACGTACAGACGTGGGAAAACTACAACAAATGATTATATAAATATTCTAGAACGAGCTGACCAACACGCTGATTAATTTCAAGAGAAATTTTAATTATCATCTAAAATTTCTTCACAACACATAGAAATTACATCAAAGCATATACACATAGTCATTAAAAAAACACGGAAATTGCCACAAGAAATGATAGACCCACCGTTAGATCTTATCCCTCGAGGTATGCCCACAGTCCTGTTGGAAGAAAGTGATAGCCCCAAGGAAACAAGGATACATAGGATTAGGTCTAATATTTCCCCCCTTCTTAAGGTATGGACAGACTTGATATCTCTGCTCTAGTTTAAGGGAAATATGATTAGCAATACTTGCATACAGAAAGTTAAGATAGCAAAATGGGTGTCCAATTACAACAATAAAAAAAAATCACTCCATTCACTTTATTCATTCAGCCGAGCACACGTGCACCTGTTCATACTCACAGCTTAGATAGCCACTTCTGGTAATACAATTTTTAGGACATTCACCTACAGACTCGTCAAGAGCAGTCTTTGACCAAGAAATCCCCAGTTCCAAAAAGACAGGATGAATTCTCTGCTTCCGGGAACGACTCCTTGGGTGTTCTTATTTTTCGGATGTCTGTTTAGGTCACATTAAAATTGTCCAGGCACGAAACATTAACAACGAGCACAGTGTCAATAGCTTAGGTTTCTAGAATTGAGGAATGTCAGATCGGTGTCTACTTTCAGGAAAGGACTATATTTGGTCACCACACCACTAGTCGAAACTCTGTCGGAATGTTACTGACATTAATATGTTACTTGCCACAACGGCTAAATTTGTACATAGAGTTTGTGCAGAAAATCTGATCTGGCTCAAAGGCCCAGTATAAAACATTTAGTCTTTAATAAAACCCGTTAGTGAGAGTTGTTCTCTGTCTATTAATGAAGACACATGCACTGTCAGACAGGTGTTAACTTGTAAACCCACGTGGTTTAAAGATAAAAATGTTTATATTTCTCACAGGTATGTCTCTGTACTAAACGCCGGCAAAGTTTTGGGTTACCCCAGTATTCACTGAATAGGGAAGAAAAACCACATATGAAATATTTTACATATTATGTACTCACTATAACTTACATTTTTTTTAAAAACTGCAAGCGTACCGCTTGACTTATCATTTAAACCTTCCTGAGAAATAAGTTATATACATAAAATCAATCATCATGAATTAGGAATACCTACGTGTTCCGTCACCACTCATGAAGCATCTAGCATTAATAAAGTTAGTTTAGAAAGTTTATTCTCGTCTGATTATTTTAGCAGTAAAATTAAATTCCTTAATAGCCGACTGAGTTTAAGCTAGAAATATAATTTCTGTTTTCCACTGTAACTCGTCACTATAAAATAATACAGACTATATAAATTAAGCGCTCTGCACCAAATCTAACTAGTGAAATAAAATAAGCGATTTAACACTTTAAACACTTCACAAAATACTAGAGATTAATATAATATATATAACATTTACCTCAACACATAACTACTAAGAACTTAAACCACTTCGACCAAACCAAATGTCATCTCTATTAACAGAGATTCTTAGGAATCGAACGAAGGCTTGTTCTAGTCTTGACTGCGAAGTTACTGAGTGAATTAAGTCTCAAACTCTCGTTATATCTATTACCAGACAAAGAGGTAAACGTTTAATTTCGCAAAACGAAGTACTCTCCCCTTTCCGTCTTTAACGCTTA
This sequence comes from Oreohelix idahoensis, assembly GCA_024509875.1. NCBI lineage: Eukaryota > Metazoa > Mollusca > Gastropoda > Stylommatophora > Oreohelicidae > Oreohelix > Oreohelix idahoensis. The sequence goes on from JAMPIV010005914.1 coordinate 125,659, forward strand.
CGTTTAACACCTAAACGCATGCCGTAACTGCCACCTACTGACCGAGAGGGCGCGTGTCAGTTGCGAATCTCAGACAACCCGTCTCCAGTGCAGAAGCAGTTTTTCACACCTCTCCGAGAAACTCATCCTGAGAACCACAACTGACACTTTGCTTTCTCGCACCTTACGCCAAAACTGGCCTTGGAGCGTGAGTGTCATATCACCTGACACTGAGAATCTACCTTGGAAACTACATGTCAGATGCAAACTACCAGACAAATGTCTGCTCATCATGTCTGACGGAGTGAATTCTCACACTTCAGGCCCAGAAACTTAGCCGAAGAAACACTGTCCCAGGGGAAACTGTAGACAGCTGTCTGCTCCCCTGTCTGACGGAATGCATTTTAACACTCTGCGTCTCGTGTAGGGGCTGACACGTTACGTCATAACTGCGTTCTCAGTTTTGAGAAAAGAAACAGGTAAACGTTAGAATGGGAAAATAGTAATGTATATAGTCGCAAACGAACGAATGCGAAAAACACAAAAAGGATAAAAGAGTGATAATAAATAGAGGATACGGGTGAAAGAAGAAGATATAGGCAATTGAATGATCATAAAACCTCTGTGACATCCTGGAATAAGCAAATATCTTGATAGTGGTACGTGGATATAGTATCTGGTTAGTGGTCAACGTTTTGGTAATGGTACGAGGAAATGTCAACATTTTTATGGTGTTACGTGGATATAGGTAGCATTTTGATGGTGTAATGTGGATATAGCAAACATTATAATTATGGTACACGGGTTGTCACAAAATACATTTATTCTCGTTTTTGCGGGTCTTCACTCCTCTCTGGCAGTATTATCTATCACTCCTTTTACGTGCTAATTCAGCCAGTATTTATTGTTTACGCGTACATGGTTCAAAGTGTTCTTATCATTCTCTTTAGTCACTCCTTTACCTTTACCTGATCGCTCGTGCTGTTTTGAAAAAAATCATCAACTTCTGTTTACGCAGAGCGAAATTGATTGTTTACGTTACGTAACATTTTCCGGTCCAACAGTTACGTGTCTGAAGTAGCGAGACGGGTTAAGTTTGCCATATCGCAAGCCAGGTTGGTGGTAGACAAGGATGGCAAAAGATAAGCTGGCATTACCTTTGCACAAGATGGCATAGGGTTAAAACTCAGAAGTTTTGTCTGCGAAGGTATGGAATAAACGCTGATACGAGCACATAGGCTGCAGCTAATTTCCACTAACTATGCTGTCTCAGTGGTTCAATATGTATGAAAATCTTGGTAAAGATTAAGACACTGACAGTGATGTAATACTTCCGGCAGATGGTCTTTACTGTGGTAAACAATTACGAGAAAATAACATCTTGGAAGATATTATCAGCAATAAATCTGTGAAGTAGTGAGTTTGTAAACATGACAAATACCAAAGAAAGTAACAAGACCTTATATGGTAATGGTGTTTGAAGATGGCAATATAAAAGGCAATATTTTATGTTTTTATGTAGAAATGTTCTACATGCGAGACGAGAGTGGGTAATAGACCCCATCCAACAACAGGCACTTATTTGCAGTTGGTTTGGTATTTGAGATGCCACGATAGACTGCTCCTTGTTGGACTTCTCCAAATAGCAACATGGGTTCGTAAGCGGAAAATTTCGCTTATATTCTCCAGCGCTGTAAGACTACTTCACTGACTTCCAATTTCATCGAGAAGAAATCATAGACAGCCAGGTCCCAAAATATAGGACAAGCCATAGGACTGGACGTGAATTCTAAGATTAGAAGAGAGTAGCCCCAGAGACATAACTTTGCGTTAAGTTATAGGATCCAACTTCAAGAGCACTCAGTTAGACACCTAACTCACCTGAAAGAGACGGCATCTTACATAAGTTTCCCGATAATATGTGGATGTTTGCTGTGCAAAAAGTCTGTGTTCACCCGAAAACCTCGGGTTTGTGGAACAAGTTTGTGGTACAAGTTGCCAGCAATCGACGCTAGACACCAACATCAGACGGGTCATGAAGACGCTTGACAACGTTTGTAGTTACCTCAATCTTGATGCACGAGACATGCTACAGCCATCAGACTTGACTATTGTAGAGAAGTACAGTCCAAAGCACCTGTGTGAAGTGTATGTCCGCACCCGTATGACCCATATTGTTCTAAATACAAAACCGGATAGAGCTATTAGATTAAGATTTTGCTGAATCACCTTTAGCTGGGGGTTTGTGACGGTATTGCCTCACCTGCTTTGCAGTAGTGGTCTAACAGTGGCCAAAACTCAAGAGTATCTATTATAGGCTTCAATGGAGTCTATCTTTACACAAGATTACTCGTGGCAGAAATGTAGATAAAAGAGTAGTAAAGCTTCTATCATATGGGAGTCTTCACAAGATATTCAGATAAGCGAAAACAATGCTGGCTGTTGCTGAGCACGTTAATTCTGTAATCTACCGACACCTTTTATGAAGAATTTAAGCAATGGTTTATTCTAGCTCGTTAAGCCTCCACCGCTGAGTTAATCAGTGGAATTATTATTATAATATAGCTCTGTTTAGAGTGTGTGTTTAGTAACTTTGACTGAGACAAACATGTAGTACATTTAAAATGACTGAATCAAAGTTCAATTGGTATAATTACAAATAACACAATTTAATAATCACCTTTAGTTTAACAGTTTAAAAGAAAGGAATAATAGTTAGTTACAAAATAAAGGTTTCATCCCCCGAGTGATGGTTTTTTATAAGAAGTTCAAGTAGCAGCATAAAAGGTTAACTTAGCTGCCAATGGTGATTCTAATCCTCCTCCTGATGGGTAGGTTTTCTGTACACTGTTGTCACTCGTCTATGGTCAAAGTTCAGGCGCCGTACGTTCCCAGAACGTCAAGGAGTAACGGCCGAGCTGGTCCTGCGTCTGACTATAAGACCCTCTTACGATGGCGTCTCGCACAACGTCAGTCCACTTCTACCTTCAGTTGGTTCCAGTGATAGTACTTTCTGCTGGTACCACCAAAAACTGGTAATAGAAATAGACACAGAACGCTCTTCTGAGTATGGCGTTTTCCGACACATAGTTATGTGGCCCCCTCTTCTATTCTACCATCCCATGTCAGAATTTACCCTCGATGAGAATTTAATTTAATCCCTCGGGATAAAACTTTCTTTACATTTAAACTGAATAGCTTTAGCTTTACGTTACATTTAAATGAAAAGGTTAAACGTACAGATATAATATGTTTTACATTTACATCTCCACTGTTTGAAAAGTGTTCACAATATAAATTCATTTATGTTTCCTTTATATTTACACTTGTTCAGGGCCGTAGATAGGACTTAATAAAGGGGGGGTTTAATTTTTTTTTTTAAATTTTAATGCACTGTTTTGGTACCGGTGCAGTATAATTTTCCCCCTAAAAGGGGGGGGGGGTGTTAAAACACACACACACCCTCGCCCCCGTATCTACGGCCCTGCACTTGTTGAAAAGTTTGAAACTTCTATTAATTTTAACATGAATATGTTTTTTTCGTTTACATTTACACTGAGTGAAAAGCTTTGAAACTAAGTATTATTCTTAGAATGTACATCATTTCTTTCATCTTTCCCTCCTTGCTCCATAGGAAACCTGGAACTACTTTATGCTTTTAGTTCTCTTTACGAAACTTTTAATAAAGCAATCACCAGCCCGTGCAGTGGTGGTTTATGAATCATCATTTTAGATACTGAGGGTACCAGCCTCAAATGACTTTGACATCCAAGAGCAATTTTCACACATTAAAATTCACACGGTAATATATATATATATATATATATATATATATATATATATATATATATATATATATATATATATATATATATATATATATATATATATATATATATATATATATATATATATATATATATATATATATATATATATATATATATAGTTCACATGTTAGTAATAAAATATAGAATGAAAATACACTACTTACGACAATCTTGGCAACAGACGTGATGCTCATATGAATAAAAGAGCCGAGTCGATCTCTTACAAGCGTCCCGGGGAGGGGGGGAAGGGGGGGGTCTTTAATTTTACAACAGATTCTCTCTCTGACTCCGTGTATTTCTTCAGTTTTCCTTAATTCTGGTTTTTCTTGCTACAATGCTAGAGATTTTCTGGGCTGTTTTTTTGTTTAAAAGTCTTTTTGGAATACTCTGATAAAAGGTCCAGTCCGATAAAAGGAATTATGAATCTAATTTTGACTCTGGCGAGGTCTGATGTTGTTTTGGCGAGCGTGAAATTCACAGGGAAATAAAACTGCGAAATGGTCAGACTATATTCCTATCTTCCCAAGCGTTCGTTTGTTATGGAGTTAAATAAACGCTCCAATCATATTCAAACAGGTCGGGTGTGGTACTTTCAAAATATTTCCGACATGGAAAAATTTTGCAAAGGTCACGTCTCCCATATATGGTAATATGATGTCCGATGCCCTTGTGTACAAACTTACAGACAGATCGGGGAACTCACATGACAACATGTGTAAGCTGTAATATTTATTACTTTATTAGAAAGTAATGTTGTCATAACAAGTCGGCCCGGAAGCGATTATGTCACACTTGTCTGCCCACATGTGTCAAACAGAAAGTAATCTCGTTATCTGTCGTATGAGTACGCAAAACTCCGTGTCTGCCCATCTGGGTGACCAACCGAGGCGTCTTATCAGCGGTTCAATCTAAACACGCCGGCGACTATCTTATCCCAGTGACATCACAGAGAGGAGTGTCGAATGATTTGATAAAATCAAATATCTGCTACTTAGCAGAAAAATAACGACGAAAGAAAGAAAGAAAAAAAAGTGCGATACTTGAGAGCACATAATAAAAATCTGTACCACACATTTACGGATACTGTCGGAGAGAAATAAAGATCGATAGGGGCCGCCCCGTTTTGTCACAGGGTTCAGAAATACGAGCGAAAATATATTACCTCACTGAAGGGGCGGGAGAATAAGTTCATGACAGCTGAGATGATCTCAATTATTGTGCTTGTTTTTCTTTAAAATCCTGTGAGGCTCCCTTAAATAGAAGCATAATTCTTCTATTTTAATGTCTACCAAGAGCAATCTTGAGCGAAGGTTGATACCTTTGAAGACCCTCATAATTATAATCTAAGTGTGACCATTGTTGGACCACTACTGCGAAGTAGGGGAGACATTACCGTCACACGGGTATAGCAAACAACCTGATGGTGTTACGTGGATATAGTACACATAGTTTTAGTGGTACACTGGTACAACAAACATGTTCATGGTGTTACGTGGATATAGTACACATAGTTTTAGTGGTACACTGGTACAACAAACATGTTGATGGTGTTACGTGGATATAGTACACATAGTTTTAGTGGTACACTGGTACAACAAACATGTTGATGGTGTTACAGTTTCAGAAACGGTGTTTTTGAGTGTTGATATCTTCGACTGAGCGTTCGATTGGGAGAGTGGTTAGAACGCTGGCCAATAGCGGCTAAGATACCGAGTTCGAAGCACGGAGGCATCATGTTCCAGTAGACCCAGCTGCAAAAGGGTACCTGATTCTGCTCTTGAGTTAGGGAAGGAAAAGGCAGCGAGGAAGAGAACCGGTCATCCCACTGAACGATGTTAGATCTAGTATAATGAAGTCTTCAATACTTCAGCCCCCTCCGCCAGAATCTGTTATGGCACCACCTTTACCTTTTATCGTCCGGCGTGATGCGGACCCCATCACCCCTAGTGTGCCAATGGTCAAGAAAATATGGGCCTAACACCATATTCCCAATATGCCTCAATGGGCGTGTAACGGGATCCTTTACCTTACCTTTTACCTTTTACATATCTTGGACTAACATTCCGGGCACGCTTTCATTGAATGTCATTATTTAAATATTACTCGAAGAAGAAAGACCTTTTTAGAAGGTTTTCCTCATTTTGGCTAGGCTAAAACCATTCGACCTAGACACAAGGTCAGTCTGTTATATTTGTAAGCATGTCCAAATATATAAAAGATGTTATGTTCTGGTTTAGTTTGCTCATATGGCTGATAAGGCTAACTGTGTAGTAGTCTTCACATTCTCTCGTATGGCGGGTTTCTTGGGCAATGCTTTGAAAAGATGTTATAATACATGGTGAAGTACAAGTAAAGGTAGCCACATAGCAGATACAGCCGCAGGGGAGTGAAGTGTTAGAGACTTCACTATATTAGTATCCAGCTTTTTTATGAGACGGGGTGACCTCTTTCCTCTCTGCTTTCGCCATTCTTATCTCAAGAGCAGAGCCAGGTACCCATTTACAACTGGGAAGACTGGAGCGTGACGCTGCCTGGTTTTAAACCCGAAAACTGTGCCGCGTAAGGAAAGTGATCTAACCTCTTAGCCAGTCGGACGCTCATCGTGAGATATGCTTTCAAAAGATAAAAATGGTAAAGGTAGTCCCATAACAGATACACCCGTAGGGGAGTGAATTGTTAGAGACTTCACCATACTAGGTCCAGTATCGAGAGATGGGGTGACCAGTTGCTTTCCTCGCTGCCTTTTCCTTCCTTAACTCAAAGAGCAGAGTCAGGTACCCATTCACAGCTGGGTAGACTTGAGCGTGTCGGTACCATGATTCTAACCTGGCACCTTTGACGCGAGAGACCAGCGCTTTTCAAAAGATACCATTAAAAATCTTTCTTCTGACTTAATGGTAGCAATTCTTGTCATCAGCTAACTTAGTTCGGAAGTCCATCAACTACAAACTTCTCTGTAGTTCTTTTCAAAGTAGTAATGGGTTTCTTTGTTTTCAAAATAATTCATGATCAATGAAATGCATTAAGGAGTCGCATACGGAGATTACTGCACACATCATAACGAAGCTCTTCACTTTTATATTCACGTTTTGATAATAGCTACTTCAGTAATAGGAGACTATACCAGGAGTCGGCAATCTGAGAAAGTATTCTCTAAGCTACGCCAGCTAGGGCTGAAGTTGAATGGAGAAAAGTGTAAGCTGTTTAGGACAACGATTGAATTCTTGGGGCATACTATATCAGCGGATGGAATAGGAACTATGGAAGACAAGGTGAAGGCTGTTCAAGAGGCCCCTGTACCGCGGTCCCAGACTTAGTTACGGTCATTCTTGGGATTGGCCAGTTACTACCGCAGATTTGTGCCGCGCTTTGCAAAGATAGCCAAACCGCAACATGATTTAGTAGCTGTGCTCAATCACGGCATGCAGACTAAAAGACGGAGTAAGTCACCCATAGGAGAGTTGTGGACCGAAGAGTGTGTTGTAGCCTTTGAGACACTGAAAAAGGCGCTAACCTCCACACCGCTACTAGGGTTCCCTAACTTCTCGCTACCATTTATCCTGGAGGTAGATGCATCATATGAAGGATTAGGAGCAATTCTTTCACAAGTGCAAGATGGAACAAAGAAAGTCTTGGCATATGCAAGTCGCACACTTCGACCCTCTGAAAGAAACTCAAAAAGCAGTATGAGGCTGGAACTGCTGGGTCTTAAGTGGGCCGTGGCTGAGAAGATCAGAGGTTACCTGCTAGGGTCACAAGTAGAGATATTTACAGACAACAGGAATCTGGCCTTCTGGGAGAAAGCTAAACTGAGCTATAGAGCAGAGATGGATGGCCCAGATGGCTATGTTTAACTACACAATCCGACATCGGGCAGCGAGAGCCAATGGAAATGCAGATTATTTGTCCCGCTTTCTTATTGAGACACAGGCGAAGAACTGGAGGATGATGCAGATGTTGCAATAAATGGCATAACAGCTGAGGTTATCAGAGGGTCTACCCAGATACCGCATGAGATAGGGTTGATGGCAGCAACAAGTTAGAAATATATCAGTGAAAGGGCACCTGCCGAATCACCTTCAGCACCAGCAACCACTCCAGCATTTCCCACTTATTCTCGTGAGGAATTGATAAATCTCCAGGGAACTGATGATGTGGTAGCGATGGTTAGGAAGATTGTAAATGATGGCACCAGACCTGCAGGAAGAGATGCTCGAAAAATCCCCTTGGCTGCAAGGAAACTACTTAATCAGAGTAACCGGCTCGAAGTGACAGATGGGTTGTTATACAGGACAGTGAAGGGATCAGATGGATCCAGCATAAAACAACTGGTAATACCTGAGTCCATGAAACCACGGATACTAGACTCTGCTCACAGGGTGGGCCATCAGGGAAGAGAGCGCATGCTACAGTTGCTGAGAAGTAGGTGCTTCTGGGTAGGCATCACAGCTGATGTTGAAGTCTTTTGTCGCAGATGCAACCGATGTAACATTGCCAAGGCACCTCAACTGAAGTTTCATGGGCCATCTGGAAACCTGATTGCCTCCAGGCCACTCGAGGTGGTAGCAATGGATTTCACACTGCTAGAGCGGGATTCCAAAGGGTTTGAGAATGTATTAGTGATGACAGATGTGTTCAGCAAGTACACCATTGCTATACCAACAAGAGACCAAAAAGCAACAACGGTCACCAAGGCCCTGGTGGAAAAGTGGTTCCAGTAACTCGGAGCTCCTCAGAGGATACATTCTGATCAAGGCAGGAACTTCGAATCAGCGATAGTCGCAGAATTGTGCAGGATATATGGAGTCCACAAGAGCCGCACTACAGCTTACAATCCTAAAGGCAACGGGCAGTGCGAGAGCTTCAACAAGACCTTGCATGATTTGCTGAGACCCATGACAGCCGACCAGAAGCGAAGGTGGTCTGAGCATCTAGCTGAGGTGGTTATGGTCTACAAATCCCCCCCCCCCCCACTCTTCGACAGGGTACTCACCATACTACCTCTTCTTCGGCAGAGAACCAAGGCTTCCTCTAGACTTCATGATAGGCACGCGCCAAGATGAAGAGCCGGAGACAACTGATGAGTGGCTGCAAGGTCACCTAGAGAGGTTGCACGTAGCACACCAAAAAGCTGCAGAGAGAATGCAGAAAATGGCCGCTGATAGGAGGGAGAGAAGTAATCAGCTTCCAGGCCCCACACCATTGCGAGTGGGTGAAAGAGTGCGGAAAAGAGTGCACTACACTGACAGGGCCAAAATACAAGACGTGTGGTCCAACGACGAATTCATTGTATCAGCAATTCCAGAAGCTATCGGTGGTCCTTATGTGATAAGGCCAGCAGACAACGAAGATCTGAAGATGAGGGTTGTGGCGCACGAACTGAGACGAAGTGAAGACAAAGATGATTCTCCGGATCTGGTAGATACGACACTAGGCCTACCTGAGGCACCAGCTTCGCCAGATGAGAAAGACCCTGGGGAGGACGTACATGGTCTAACGCCCGAACCAGGCTGGTATGCCCTGCAGCCGATAGAGGGTCCTGCCCCGAGACGATCTGAGAGATTACAATTGAAGCGCCAGAGGAAGTGCTGTTGTCGGGACGACAACAAAATCAGGCGGGGAATATGTAACAGCGCCATCTTGTCATCCCCATTGTCTCCGTGGTTCAGTGCCTTTCTACCACAACATCTTCAAGAGGAAGATATATTACTAGGCCACATTAAAGCCTAGAAATAGTTGTGTTGTATATGTGTGTTTTTGCTCTTTCTAGAGCATTTATCGCGTGTGTTATTTGCGTGGCCCAATTACTACGCGCCGCGCACTAAGTTGAGCGATTAGCCCTAGGGCCTATATGAAGAGAGAGTAAGCCGGCGAAAGACCCTCTTTGCAAAAACAGCCTAGCGAGAAAACGAAGTTAGGCACGCCCTTTGTGGGTAGAAGATGAACAAAGACATGACACATTAGCAATCGAGCACTGGCTGGGTGTTTTGTTTGCTTGGTTTTATTTTGTTAATGTTTGCTTTGTGTGCTTATTGTCACTGACAGGGTTGAATGAATAAATACAGCCCCTGCCTTAGAATCAGTTTTATTGTTGATCGGGTCGGTTGCGAGTGTGCAAGGAAGTAATCACATATCACAACAGCATCATCATCATCTTATATAATATATATATATATATATATATATATATATATATATATATATATATATATATATATATATATATATATATATATATATATATATGGGAGATATTTAGATACACACACACACACACACACATATATATATATATATATATATATATATATATATATATATATATATATGGGAGATATTTAGGGGACCCAGTGTTACTAAAGTAGATCCCGAAAGCTTATGTTTTACCGACCCCTGCTCTACACAGACCATTACAACAGAAGGCAATCTAATCATTACAAGCAGGGAGACATGTGCATAGGCACTTTTATCTCCGTTACACTGTAAAGGGAGGAGGTGAGCCCACTTTTTTTTTTTTTTGCACGTGGTGGCAATTGAACCCACTTCACATTAGTTGCAAAAAAAATGGCAATGTTAAAGGAAAAAAACATAGATTGTCAAAGAGAGGGAAGAAACAAGGCGATCTAACATCAAACATAGTAGTAAGTCAACAGGGGCAGTATTAACAGCAAAAGGGACCAAAAGTTGTGGCGAGACGTGATCACTGTAATCACCTCCATCAGCTGGTATACCGTGGACTGATTATATGGGCCCATTAGAATGGTCGAGTGGCAGAGTGGTTATATAGTTTGCTTCACGAGGAAGGTTAAGGGGTTCGAAACCTGGGAACGTCACGTTTCAATGCGCCCAGTTATAAATCGGTACCTGACTGTTTCAGAGTTAGGGAAGGCAAAGGTAGCAAAGAAGGAAACCAGTCACAGCCACCTCATAAAGCTAAGACCCTACTATAGTGAAGTCTCTAATACTTCACTCCCTTACTGCAGTATCCAGTAAGGCAGCGGTTTTCAACCTTTTTTGAGTCCATGGCTCCCCTGACCAACTACATTCTTTCTGCGGCTCCCCTGTGGGATAACTGGTAAAAACTCTAGCGATGTTTCGACATTTAGCCTAACTTTTTTTGAGCAGGAGAGCTTTGGAAAGGCTTTTAAACAACGTAATTTTTAAATGTAATTTTTTTAAAAAAATGCAATTTTACAATCTGTGAAAAATTACACGTTTAAGAAAAAATATACACAAAGTGCACTTTGAAAACCCTTACTATAAAAAAGAAAACAGCACAGATAAAGTAGTTTCTTTCTAACATTTTTTTATATTTTTGTCTGAAAATCATTCACTGATATTCTGCACTCATGATTCAATCTCCATAACAAAAAACGTGTACAGTACAAATTTTAAAAAATATATGATGAATAAAGTACCAGTCACCTCAGTGTGAAACTTGAGCTTGGTTGTTGTTACACAGCTTGTCAAATCTTGGCACCAATTGAGATACAGCTACCCTCATTTCCTTCTCCAAATCAAGTCTTGATCTGAACCTGGTTTTTATGACAGCCACTGCTGAAAACCCAGCCTCGCAGAGATAGGAGGTTGCAAAAGGAATTAATATCTTCAGTGCTCTCTTGCTCAAGCTTGGGAACTCCTGTTTTACTGAATACCAACATTTTGGCAATGCCATGGATGGAAACTTCGCTTGTAGTGAAGAGTCTGACGAAAGTTCTATCAGTTCTTCCTCTTCTGCAGTACTGAAGTCCGAAGGAGCATCAATACTGAGAGGATTTTGAACCCACTGAAACCTGTCCCAGTTTTCAGGGAAGTATTTTCAAAATGAAAACTGAGTTGAGAGGCGGGTCGGGGGAGCGGGACATCAAAGGCTGGCCAACATCAAAAGTAAAATTTCTCAGGGGTCACGCAGGTTGACAAACACCAAAAATGAAATTTCATACAGCTCTGTGTTTTCTTTACAGCTAAATACGAAAAAAAAACATCCACGCCCACCCACGGCGCCCCTGACCGTCATTCATGGCGCCCCAAGGCGCCGCGGCGCACAGGTTGAAAATCGCTGCAGTAAGGGATTAAATTTACCTTTAACTACTTTATTTATTTGAATGTAGGCTTGTGTCTCACCAGCAAGCTAGTGGGCACCCCCAGAGGCGTCCCTAAAGGACTCGGGGCTGATTTTACCTTTGACTCCCCCCTCCCTCCCGCCCCCCCCCCCCCCCCCCCCAGTGAAGAAATATACTAGTAAGTAACATTTTAAGTCAGTACTATATTAATTGTGTACGACAACATCCCTTTCCTGGCTGTCACCCGGGGCGAACCGCCCCCTCGCAGTCCCCTTAGTACGCCACTGCACACCCCATATAATAAAGCTAGACCTGGTATATTGAAGTCTCTAACACTTCACTCCCCTACGGATGGGATTAACTGTTTGATAGTAGCTACTTAATTTATTTCAGTTTTGGCCTTGTATCTCACGCGACTGCAACTGTTGATGTAATTACAACGCTCGCGAGCCAACGATTCAAGAATTCGCTCAAGGCTGTATACTATACACGGCCGTAGACAGCACACTGCCTCTCCAGGGACTTTCTTGTGTTTCCTTTCAGCCGCTTCAGGGCAATTTTCGCGTGGTGACAGCTCAAAAGTAATGTCTTCGCCGTCACAAAATTTCCCAATTCAGTTCGTGAGAAACCAGAAACAGTAAACGATGGGGAAACACACTCGCTACCTGTGCAATTCATGATTTCAGTTGGGGGTTGTTTTTTTTTTTTTTTTTGGTTTCAATTTCTGTAATTGGATAGTTGTTCACGGAGCTATCAACAACTTTTCTTAGCGACTGTTTCTTCTGTTGTGGTAGCCGTTGTTGTTTCGGACACTAGCTGTGCTTGCGCTGACGATACACAAAAGGTATTTAATTTTCTGTACAGCTGCGAGTTCGATATGTCACGTGGTGTAATTATTTATGTTGGTCTATTCTGGAGGCACAGAGTAAATCAAAATAATAGTATACGTCTATAAAATGTTGAATCGTTCAGCTTTATTATTCTTCTTCTTCAAGTACCGTGCCTAATGGCGTAGGAGATCATGTTTCTCACAACCTCCTGTCTCCAGTACAATTTATCAATTCTACTGTTGACTTCTTTCCATGCCATGATGTCAAACTGCCCAGTATTTGCTCTCTTTGTCTTCCCCTATCTATTTTTCCTTCAATCTTACCTGTTGTTACGATATATTCCAGCTTTCCTCTTCTCAAAACATGCCCAAAAAGTGGATTGCTTCTTTCTAACTTGTGAAATAAGTTTCCTTTGCGCATTGGCCTCTTTCAGGGCATCCTCATTACTCCTTTTGGCCCTCCATGGTATTTTTTAACATTCTTCTGTAAAACCACATCTCTGTTGCCATCAGTGCCTTCCATATTTGTTTACTAATTGTTCATGACTCACTCCCATATGTCAGGATTGGTTCTATACAACAATGAAGAACTCTCTTTCTTACTTCCAGTGACAAAGAATTGTTGCATAAAATACTCTTCATTTTATAGAATGCTACTTTTGCCTGAGCTATTCTGCTCTTCACTTCTGAGATGCATCTTCCTCCTGTTGTTATTAATGTGCCCAGGTATTTGAATTTATTGACTTGTTTTAAAACGGTTCCATTTACTTTGATTGTACAGACCAGATAATCACATTGAGAATAATAGTTGAACAAAGTCTGGAATTTTTTTGTTTTTTTAATAACGTTTTGGCGAGGCGCGCCCCGTTCAACCTAGTCGGTTATATTAGGGCGCATGTCCAAACACAAAAGACCTTTAGGTCTAGGATTAGTGTGGATTGGAATTCCCCGCTATACATGGGATTTGTGGATTATGAAAAGGCATGTGACAATGTCGACAGAGAATTACGTTGGAAATTTATGAGGCATTATGGAGTTCACATGTAGATCATTAACTTAATAAAGAAAGACTTATGACGACATGACATGCAGAGTTCTTCGTGAAGGACAACTTACAGAACCGTTTGGGATAAGAACGGGAGTGCGACAGGGATGCCTCTTGTCTCCATTTCTTTTCTTACTAGCAGTAGATTGGGTTATGAAAATATGGACATCACACAACAGAAATGGAATCCAGTGGAATCTGACTAAACAGCTTGATGATCTAGATTTTGCAGATGACTTGACACTTCTTTCCCATAACCATAACAGATCCAAGACAAAATGAAAATACTCGATGAGAGATCACAACAAGTGGATCTGAACATACACCAAGAAATGACAAAGATAATGAGAATAAATGCACGAAATGATAACCATGTCAAACTTGTAAATCGGTGCTTACGCAGAATAGAAAGAATGAAATGGTATGACAAAGTTACCAATATGGAATTGATGACAAAAACCAGACAAAAGCCAGTGGAATAAGAGATGAGAAGAAGACGCTGGCGATGGATGTGACACTCATTGAGGAAACCTGTTGATAGCATTACAAGGCAGTCCTTGTTCTGGAATCCCCAAGGAAAGAGATGCATATATATATATATATATATATATATATATATATATATATATATATATATATATATATATATATATATATATATATATATATATATATATATATATGTGTGTGTGTGTGTGTGTGAGTGGGTGTGTGTGTGGGTGTGTGTGTGTGTATGTGTGTGTGTGTGTGTGAGAGAGACTTTAAGCCGGGGTGGGAGAGAGAGTGTGGATGATAAACCTTACAAAGACAAAATCGCGTTCAAATCCCCCATGCAGTTTACGAATATATTTTAATAGCCAGCTCGAGAGTTTTCATTGGGGATGCGGAAAAAGTAGCTTTGATACCGGGGGGCACTGTAATTGTAAAGGTCGGCGGGTAGACCAAAGACACATGGAGAAGAAAACTGGAGACATGAGTAAAAAGGATTAGGAAAACTTGAACTGATGACATGTCACAGGAAGACTTGGTGTGTGTTTGTTGAAGGTCTAAGCTCCTTGGGGAGTTAAAATGATATTGATTGATAATAAGTCTACGTGGATATCCTATAACCACCAGGATTCTACACCAAACTCTCATCATGCTGTATCTTTCACTATATCTCTCGATACTACTCTCTCCCACCTTCTTAATTACGCGCGCCTCGCCTTCCGATTGTTTCTGAGAACAGGTGATAGCTGCTAGCCATCCCAGAAAATGCAAAGGAATTGTTTCACAAAGTTTATGTTCTACACATTTAGACGTCACAACGTTGGGAAAATGTGTTTCAATGCGCATAATAACTTAATGGGGACACGGATCGCTCCCGATGTAACTAGAGTCGCCTTTCTTGATATTAATTGGGATTTAATTAGGGTTAATAATCAACTCTGTGATTTAACCCACATTGTTATGATAACCCTCATTTTTATGATGAACAATGTAGATTATTTTTAACTGAAAAAACAATGTTCAGCGCAATGACTTTCAAAAAAAAAAATTGGATGGCTACCGTTTAAGACACACCTATTGCCTTGTCTCTAAATAAGCGCGAATCTGACAAACCTAACAGCAAATTGATATTTTAGCTTCGAGTAATTACAGAGTTCTTATACATTGTAATTTTTCTATTTGTTAACGTACAACAATTAAATATTTTGTCTTATACGTGCCATCTTAAAGATATATTCTGTATTGTGTTTGCCATGTATAATATCGTCATGCTAAATCCTTGTTGTTTTATGTGCCTCCGAGAGCGTATGAATACATGTAACTACAAAATTATTTATAGACTAGCAATAACCCGTCAATAATGACGCAAGTAAATCAAACACTGTAACATATTTTTAAAATTTTTTAAATTCAATATAAAAGTTCTTTGATGACAACATTTTTTGTGAAAGTGCGTGGATTTGTTTCAAAGAATGTTCCCTGATAAAAAGTGTTTTTTAACAAAAACTTTCAAGTTTTCATGATTTGTTCCTCGGGTGAGGGCGACATAGAGCTGGCCGTGTCCGAAAACAGGTTCAGGAAGGAAAACTCCTACGTGATCAAAAGATTGTCCTTGCGCCTTATTGATCGTCATTGCAAATGCTAAAATCACTTGGAATTGACGACGTCGCATCCTAAATGGCAAACTGTGCCCGCTCGGTTCTAAGTCAATGAGAGGAATTAACACTCGTTATCCCTTATTACTGCCAGTGATATTCTGCATCAATCGAATTCCGATGCAAGACAGCTCGTTTTGCAGCCATCTTATCATTTTGATCCATAATAATAAGTCTGCAATACTTTAAATTAAAATTTTGTCTTGAAGAAACAATCAAAAACTTACGTTTTAAGGTTATTTTTAACAAAATGATGAGTTAAATCCGTTTCCGAAGTGAAACTGGGTTCTACACCGACTTTTCTTCGTTGAGTGTTACTATTTTCGGGAGAGTACATAAAAGGGAAACAATACAATTAATGTCTTACTTTTAACCACAGTTGTATCCCTTAGATGTGACCGACCAACAAACGGTGAGAATTATCCCTACCAGCCAATATCCATTAGAGCCACCACTGTATAAAGGTGACAACTAGAATAAGTTGATGTTTGGTTGTTTTTTTTTTTTAATTTTACGTTTACGTTTTATGTTGTTTCTTTTATTACTGTCCTTTTTCAGTCTGCATGGCAAGAAATGATATAATATAATAGCGTTATGTTTTTGCTTTGTTTGACGCTAATGATAATTATTTTCATAAAAATGAAATCATGTTGATATTCTTCCACAGAAGTAACACAGCAAGCCCGACCTCAGAATTCACCTGTCTTTTAAGAAATAAATATTTATTCTGACCTTGTTCAATACTGGAGCATTTCTAAAGACAAACTCCTCAAATGGCACCAGTCGGTCACGGATTTAAGCTACAATTGGCTGCAGTCTGTTTGGTTCTTCTGGCAATTACCCGCGTGAGTATGCACTGTTGTTGTTTGAGATCGTTATGTTTGTTGGCATAGGATTATTATTGTTATATTTCTTCTTCTCATCCCCCTTCTTCTTCTTCTTCCTCCTGCTTCGACTTCTTTTTCCCTCATTTTTCCTCTTCTTCTTCTGCTGGTACTCTTCCTCCGCCGTCTTCTTCAAGTATCTTGCCTGCAGGCAAAGGTGATCATGTCTTTTCACAACTTACTATCTCCAGTACCGATTATTGATTTTGTTGCAGGAATTATGGTTACCGCCAGATTATAAAATGTTCATGATGCTTAAAAGAAAAATTTCATAAAGATTTTGGTTATGTTTATATGTTGAATTTTTAAAAGAAATGGTATCTACCACGTTAACATTGCGAGTCGCATTATGCGATTTGAGGGAAGACATACATACCACCGTGGCATAGCTTTGTAAAAACCTAAAAAAAAAAAATACAGCAAGAGGCGATTTAAATATTCAATTTCTAAAAGATTGGGGCTCCCTGGAAACAGACAGACAAAGCGACCTCCTGCAGCTAAATTGACAACGACACTGCATGAAGAATAGAAAACCTAACAGCAAGATAGATGCAATGCTATTCATTATAATGAAGGCAAGAAATGAATCCAGGCGAGAACATAATTGGACAAGAGTCATTTATAGCCTCTCAAACATTTATAAACATCGAAAAATGAATATTAGACAAACATAAAGGTATGTTTTTAGGCACTCGTAAGAAATAAAGAAGTAGAGCTATATGTCCGTTTATCTTTGTGTTTTTTTTTTGTTGTTGTCTGCATGCACGTCCATTCATCTGTCTGTTTGTCTAACTGCCGGATTATCTTTCTGCTCGACTCTTTGCTTTCTTGTTCGTTTTTTTTTTTTGTCGTTCTGTCCGTCCGACTCTTCATTTGTCTGTCCATCCGTTTATCTGTCTGTTTGTCTTATCTGGCTGTGATTGTCTTTCTATCTGCCTTTACGTCTTCCTGTCTGTCCGTCCGTTTTTTCATCTGTCTATCAGTTGATCGGTCTCTTCATTTCTCTTTCTTTCTGTCCGTATCTTCGTCTGTCTGTCCATTTCTTCTGTCTGTACGCCTTTTCTTCTTTTTTTTTCATCCGCCTTTTCTTCTGTTTGTCCACCCGTCTCTTCGCTGCCTGTCCTTCCGTCTCTTCTTCTGTTTGTCCGTCTGTCCGTCCATCTCTTCGTCTGTCTGTCCGTCCGTCCAGCTCTTCGTTTGTCTGTCCGTCCATCTCTTCATCTGTCTGTCTGTCCATCTCTTCGTCTGTCTTTCCGTCCATCTCTTCGTTGGTCTGTCCGTCCATCTCTTCGTCTGTCTGTCTGTCCGTCTCTTCGTCCGTCTGTCTGTCCATTCGTCTCTTTATCTGTCTGTCCGTCCATCTCTTCGTCTATCTTTCCGTCCATCTCTTCGTCTGTCCGTCCATCTCTTCGTCTGTCTGTCCATCTCTTCGTCGGTCTGTCCATCTCTTCGTCTGTCTGTCCATCTCTTCGTGTCCGTCCATCTCTTCGTCTGTCTGTCCATCTCTTCGTGTCCGTCCATCACTTCGTCTGTCTTTCCGTCCATCTCTTCGTTGGTTTGTCCGTCCATCTCTTCGTCTGTCTGTCTGTCCGTCTCTTCGTCCGTCTGTCTGTCTGTTCGTCTCTTCATCTGTCTGTCCGTCCATCTCTTCGTCTATCTTTCCGTCCATCTCTTCGTATGTTTGTCTGTCTGTCCGTCCGTCTGCCCGTCCATCTCTTCGTCTGTCCATCTCTTCATCTGTCTGCCCATCTCTTCGTCTGTCTGTCCATCTCTTCGTCTGTCCGTCCATATCTTCGTCTGTCTGTCCATCTCTTCATCTGTCTGCCCATATCTTCGTCTGTCTGTCCATCTCTTCGTCTGTCTATCCATCTCTTCGCCTGTCTGTCCATCTCTTCGTCTGTCTGTCCATCTCTTCGTCTGTCTGTCCATCTCTTCGTCTGTCTGTCCATTTCTTCGTCTGTCTGTCCATCTCTTCGTCTGTCCGTCCAAATCTTCGTCTGTCTGTCCATCTCTTCGTCTGTCTGTCCATCTCTTGGACTGTCTGTCCATCTCTTCGTCTGTCTGTCCATCTCTTCGTCTGTCCGTCCATATCTTTGTCTGTCTGTCCATCTCTTCGTCTGTCTGTCCATCTCTTCGTCTGTCCGTCCAAATCTTCGTCTGTCTGTCCATCTCTTCGTCTGTCTGTCCATCTCTTCGTCTGTCCGTCCAAATATTCGTCTGTCTGTCCATCTCTTCGTGTCCGTCTATCTCTTCGTCTGTCTGTCCATCTCTTCGTCTGTCTGTCCGTCCATTCATGTGTCTGTCCGTCCATCTCTTCGTCTGCCTGTTCATCTCTTCGTCTGTCTGTCCGTTCATCTCTACGTTTGTCTGTCCATCTCTTCGTCTGTCTGTCCGTCCGTCTCTAAGTCTCCCTTTCTGTCCGTATCTTCGTCTTTCTGTTTATTCGTATCTTCGTCTCTGTCTGTTCGTATCTTCGTCTGTTTGTCTGTCTGTTTATCATACAATGTATCACTATCACGCAGCCAGATCTCCTAACCTTTAAATACCTTATTGGAGGAAAAGGACACCTTTAAAAACTGTGGAAGTTCATTTCATATAAAACTATTTGGGTTTTGCATTTTTGTTCTCTTAACCTTTGAACTTGATTGTCAGTGTTAACAATGCACCTTGTTTTGGCCTACATTTTATTACCATTTAATGTGACAAATGGCGAGTTGCCAGGATGTTCTCGATGTTTGGTTGCCAGAATGAACACTATGTTTGGTTGCCAGTATAGAATATTTACTCTTCTTCAAGAACCTTACCTCCTGGCGTAAGTGATAAAGTCTCTCCACAACTTCCAGTCTCCAGCCAGAGGCGTCACTAGGGTTGGTGTCACCCGGTGCGGTAACTCATGGTGTCACCCCCATGGACCTCCTCCCGTACCAGACCGTACAGAATCCTTAGTAATGTTTTTTGTACTAATGTTACTCGTAAATGCATATGGAAATATACTCATAAATGAAATAATACCAAAACAATAAATAGGAACAAATACACAAGCATTTCAGCACTTAGGGAACATCTCGACTAAATCATAATGCGCATTAGTAGGTTCAAAAAGTAAACTAGCATAGAGTTTTAGCCTTGTATGTATATTGGTACA
The DNA here is from genome assembly GCA_024509875.1 of Oreohelix idahoensis. Taxonomy (NCBI): domain Eukaryota; kingdom Metazoa; phylum Mollusca; class Gastropoda; order Stylommatophora; family Oreohelicidae; genus Oreohelix; species Oreohelix idahoensis. The sequence continues at coordinate 145,578 of JAMPIV010005914.1, forward strand.
GTACATGTAAGCTGGGCTTACGAAAAATGTTTTTGTGGTTATAACTAACTGCAGGGATATTTTTATACAAAATAATTAATTTCTGCTGAAACACTGCAAAAATATTTAATAGACAGTCATTTTGGTGTCACCCCCACAGCTGATCAACCCCTGTGATGGTGTCACCCGGGTGCGGTCCGCACCCCCCCTCCCCCCCGCTAGTGACGCCTCTGTCTCCAGCACTGTTTTTAGATGACATTATTGACATCTTTCCCTGCTATATCAAACTGCCCAGTGTCCTCCCTCTTTGTCGTCATCTATCTCATTTTCCTTTCATCTTTCCTGTTGTCACATTATATTCCAGCTCTCGTCTTCTCATAACATGCCCAAAGAAAATAGATTGATTCATTCTAATGTGAATATTAATCTTCGTTTGAGCATTAGCTTTCGTTCAGAACATAAGCATTTCTCACTTTAACTGTCCGTGGTATTCCGAGGAATAATCGACAAACATTACTGATAATTGATGCAGGAAAATAACAGCTTGGAAACTTTTCCCCTTCATCTTGTTCATCCGCTTTGCAATATTTTCATTATGCATTTCTCTCAATCCGCCCTTGTCTTTTAACCTCTACTGATGTGTGACAACGCAAAATGTGCCATTTTGATAAAGGAAATTACAACCAGGCATAACTGATACCGCCTTTTCTGCTTAACAAACACACTTCAAAAATACAAATGAAAATAAAAATCTTATATATTGAATACGAATTTTATTTTTCTTGAACTAAAATAAACAAAATATATATGTATATGGGATTATATCAGGTTTATCTCATATGGAAAATAACAAGATGTTTATTATAAAAGTTGTTTTTGTACAATGAACTTTTTTGCACTTTAATATCTGGTAAACATCTACAGAAAGAGGAACCGGTTCGAGAGTTCGTGATCCCAAGTTTGTTTTGATGTCAAAGAAAAAAATGTAATGAGATTTCACAGTGTAGGTCAGTTCAATGTATGAAACCATGCAGGCATTGTTTAAATATACGCATATATGCTTTAATGGTATCTGAAGCATAGAGAATTTCAGATGAACCGATAAATGTTATATTGTCCGGAGCGATTGGCGCGCTTAACTGTCGCAGGAAAGGTTCCGGTGTTGAAACCTGGTATCGTCACGCTCCAGTCTACCCAGCTGTAAATGGGTACCAAACTCTGTTCTTGAGTTGGGGAAGGCAAAGGCGCGAGTAAGGAAATGTATCACCTTACCTCATAAAGCTGTGACTAAGTATAGTGACGACTCTAACACTTCACTCCCCTATGACAGTATCACTACTTTTAGGCCAGTGTTTCAGCTTATTACTGTCCCTACACTATGGGGTGCATAAGATGACCTTAACCTTTTTTACACTAACGAGTCAGTAGGGAAAGGGACAGGCTTCCGTTCTCCCCACCCACCTCTGATTATGACTAAGTGAAGAGTTAGATACTCGATGACCAGCAGATGAAAAGGTTCACGGCTATCACTTTTCGGTAACGAGTCTCTGTGGACTACGACTTCTTTTAATGCCTCCTATTTTATGGTTGCCTTTCGGCTAAAAGCCTGCGCCTTGGAGGCACATGAACGTCTGCATTGAACGCACCTTCTTTCACATAAATTGTTTATGACGTAGATATTTATAGAGTATTAGCAGACGATGTTTACAAGCAGGGATAGAATTAAGTTCATGGTCACGCTTAAATGTGCAGTGTAGGTTATTTATCTTCCGTTTTATGAATAGAAATAAATGCTTTACAGAACGGGTTAAATATATTCACCACCCTTGGCAGTGTCGCGTCCCAACAGGGGGCTTGTGTGCACATCTCAGAGCAGGATTTTTTTTTTAAAAATTAACTATAAAACGCGGTATTTTGTAACCTATAAATATCTTTAAATCCGCAGAGATAAAGGTAATTATTATGACCTTTTCGTGTTGTTTTCATTCAAGACCTTTCGACTTACTGTGGGGCATGGACCTTCGGAAATTTCACGCCAAGACGTCTGGTCTTGCGTTGTGCAATTCTTGCTCAAGATCTTTTCGTGTATTTTTGTATCCAATTGTATAACTGTCTCACGCTCCCATCTTCGTGTGTTTTAGACCTCCCTCTTTCTATCTTACCCTGGGAATTTCAGAACAAAGACCGTCTTGTAATGCTATAAACTAGTTTCCTGAATGTGTGTTCTATCCAATGCCAGTGTCTTCTCCTCAACTTTTGTTCCACTGGTGTGTGTCAGTTCTTTCCCTCCGCTCCTGGTCAATCTTGTGATCTCGCCATACCATTTCAATCTATCTGCTCTAAACAGACACCCATTTATGTAAGTTTGTAACTTCTCGGTTTTCGTTGTAGTTTTTTTTTCTTCGTGTTTCAGAAACATTTAACACCATCAACAACAACCCTCTCTGGACACAGAAATTGACAGCTGCATTGGCAAAGCTGCAGCCACATTTGCCCGGCTCATAACGCGTGTTTGTAGAAATTCTAAACTCACAACGAAGACCAAAGCTGCGGTATTTAACGCCTGAGTCACCAGGACACTTCTATGTGGCAGCGAGACATGGGCAACCTATAGGCCTACCAAGCGAGAAAGATGGCTCAATACCCCCACGCCACATCCTCGGTATTTTGTGGAAGGACGAAATGACAAATGTCGAGGTGATGTCACGTGATGGCCTTCTAAGCATGTATACACTGTTTAGACAGCGCAGACTTCGCTGGCTTGGCCATGTCCGTCGCATTTCCCTTCCTTGCTGTCTTTGCCTTCCCTAACTCAAGAGAAGAGTCAGCCACTCAGTAGACAGCCATTATGTCAACAATCTTACCACACGGCCTTTCGTCTCTAAACGCTAGCAACCAACTGTACTCTCAACAGATAACAGGGAAAAAAAACATAGTGGCGCCGCTTAATAAATTTCATAAAATGTTTTCGGGAAAGGAAAGTATGAAATAAGAACTGAATGTAAAAAGTACACGCATGTTTTAAAAATTTGGGAGGAAAACAAAAATTAACTTGGTATCATTCTTCCTTTACGGATAATTCCTTCCCATTTCATTGGGTGCCTTTCAATTTTTTCTTCATGTTTCTGATTAGTTTACGTTACCACACACAGTGTGAAGACAATGTTATATTTCCTCACAAAATGTAGAGACAGTGTCATGTCATCGCATATAATATCGAGGCAGTTTTATTTTACCTCACTTAATGTCGTGGCAGAGTTTAAATAATAATTTTGCTTAGCACTCTTGCTGTTTGAGTCTGTAAGTCTGTCACATACATTCACATATCAACACATAGAACCAGTTTATCTGACTTCATTTACTTGAGTCAGTCCCTGAAAGACGCAACGCATTTAGAAAACAAATCTAAACAAAACAAAGAAAGCATTAGTTTAAAAAGTGACCCCTTGTGTTCTCCGTTCTTCTGTTTTTTTTCCATTCCGTTTGGAGCATGTAACTGAAATTGCTGCTCGCAAAAGATGTCTCTGGTTTTGGTCGTCTTTTTCAGTTCTGCCCAAAGATCCAGGTTGCTTTGGCTTCTTCTTCCATCTTCTTTTCCGGGCTTTACTTGTGTCGCTAAATTTAACCGACTCTATTTCTAGTTCTTGTTTTTTAAGTTCATTGTATCTTACGAAAGCTCGTTATCTACTTGTAAAAGCAAATTTGAGTAGCTATATTTGAAACTAGCTGCGCTGATTGGTCCAAGCTCCACGAAGAGCCAGAATAGAAGTTATGATGGTATTTATTCGCGTTGCCTCGGTTGTACCATTAGTTGTCATGTAGTGTATATGTTCATTATCGCCTCTAATTTTTTTTTTTTTTCGTTTAAATTATTGACCTTTAACTACTTCTGCATGTACAGCTACTACATCTCTGCGCAGCAGAAAGTTTAATATATAATCCGATAAGTCTTTCCGGTGAAGGCTTATATATCGAGTGACGTCATAACGGAACTTCGCAAATAGTTAATGTCGTAGATTAGTGAAAGGGGAATTAAGACTTTGGTTGGTCCCTTCTGAATAGAAATAGAACAGGTGATAGCTCAGTGGGAGATAATATAAGAAATAGATTTTCACGAGTGAGATGGTGGAAACTAGGTAATTCTGTCCCTGAGACTCGAGGAGATCCTCTCGCTCAGCCTATCTCTACAACAGAAAGTATTTGTCAGACAGATTACTCAGTTATATATAGCTGTACTATATGTCAACCACTCACCGATACACACACATAAGTGACGACAGTTTGACGTATAAACGTGAAAACTATAACAATGGAATATAGATATTTTTGGATGAGCTGACCGACACACTTGAATAAGTTTCTGTAAATTTTATTTATCATAAGAAAATTCACCACAAATAATAAATTTGAATATCAATCACATATAAATACACATACACATAAGTTAATGAATTACTAAAAGAATAGACCCATAGGTTTAATCCTTTCCCCCCTCTGTTGAGCCCACGATCCCGTTAGCAGAAAAGTTATAGCCCCCAAAGAGTCACAGATTTATACGCTATGGTCTAGGATTTCCCTCTACAGTTAAGAACAGAGTTGATATATTAATCTATTCTAAGAGGAAAACATCATTAGCAACAAACTTGCATAAAGAAATTACAACGTGGGTGCATAAATTATACCATAAGGGAATCACTCAGTCCTGTTTTCTCTCTGTTCATTCACCAGTGGCCACTGACATGCTTTCTTACCTACAAACTTGATGTCTTGCACCTTCAGGCGCAAACTTTAGGACACACACACACCGTGAATCCGTGTTCTTTTTGATGAAGAGAACCCCAGCTCTGCAGATACAGGTTTCATCCAATGTTCCGGGGAGTGTTCACTTCACAACTATATTTTAGGATTACTGTTTATGTCACTTGAATCAGTTCAGGTAAGAAATTTTAAATGGGCTCACAAGGTCAGAATCTCGAGGTTTCCAGTAATTAGGAAATGACAGGTTGGTAACTTCTCTCAATATAAAATTATTGGTCACACCACAATTGGTCAAACGTCGGAAATATTAATGTTTGTAATTTGCCACAGGGGCTGAATGTACATGAGATTTAGGGAAGAAATATAATCTGGCTCAATAGGCCCAGTTACTTCATTTAGTCTTAAAGTTCGTGAGATGGGTACTCTGTCTCCTTCTGGATGCAAACACAATGCCAGACAGGTTGTAACTTGGACCCCTCGTGTTTAAGTACAAAAATGTTTCTTCTAGGTTATTCTCATATATACTGAAAAAACCGCTGGTAGATTTAGGGTTTGACCCAGATACTGTATAAAGGAAGAGAAAAACATAAATACTCAACCCTAATAGTATACACAATCCTACGCGTAAATAGAATATGTTCACTTCGGTCATTTAACTTAAATTATAAACCGCGACAGCTAGATGTTTAGTTTGCAATTCTGGCGGTACTGTATGATTTTTTAGTTAGATTTCTCGGGTATATATCTCTCTGAAATCAAAGGGAATGTTACGTCTATAACCCGAAGCAGACTCAACTGCCAGATGTTGGCACCTTTGGAAAATCTACATAAATTCTATCTCATTCTGCGAATCAAACAACTTTTATCGCACCAATGCCGAAGCCAGGTCTCTATTAAGATCTAGATGAAATAGAATCTACATATATTATCGCCTCACTCTCGCCATCTGCAGAAGTGGTCGTAAATGAATTTTAGCGAGAGTCTTTGATATGGCGGTTCGCATCTTGTAAATTAACTTACAACGAACGAATCCAGGCAAAGGTACTGTTGGGTCGTTCATTCTAATGTTAAAGACCTTCATTACGCGAATGGTTGCAAAGGAACAAAAATGTCAGAAAATGTTCTTCAAAACGAACTCCAACAAGTAGTGTTTAACTGGTCACTTACTGGCAGCACACAAGTCTGTGATGACTGTACATATATTTTATTTAACGTGATACATACGGAGTGGAACACACAAGACGATCATGGTTACAGATTACAGATGCAAATGTCATACTTTAAAGTTGCTGATCATACTCTTAAATTCTTGGAGATTCTTCAACAATCAAGTCCTCTTCTATCCAAGTGAGCTGAGGATCACTTCTGTTACCCGCTAATATACATTTACAATGAAGTCCGTTGACCTTCTTCCAAGGACGTCTATCGTGGTAAACGGATTCATGTTCAAGGATCAATCTTTGATATCATACCCGTAAAATTCCCAGACTTTCTTCATACAATACTTATGTAGCATATATATAATCCAGACAAAGTCAGACACGGCAATACAATCAGGTTAGAGTCTTCTGTTGACTAACCTCTCCCAAAATCCATGCCATGATTTTGGCATTGGCGAAACGGCATATTAAAACATGTGAAGCATACAAAATCAATTAACTTCGTTTCCTCGTAGGTATCCTCCCTCTACGGTAATTCAAACAAGGCAATCGACTCCGTTTGTCCATTCTAGGAATGACATACTACGATGGATTCCCGCTAGACCATAAATAGGAGCGGCCTGATACTTCAATTAAAAATCAATAAACATTCAATGTGAAATGGGGCGACACTTACATGATACTTCCACTATTGGCTTCGACATGAAGACCAATATATATATCAATAGAAATAATGGCTTCCACCAACTTGCCACGAATACAAGAAATATTCCACGGACATCAACATGGTCCGTACTGCCCCATACAAAACATGACGTCACCATCCCTAAACTAGGTTACCCGTGCGTCCAAAGCAACTCACACTGCATTGTGCACGTCAGTGCGTGAATCAATCAAACGCACAAATAATATAACTATATTAAGACTGGTGCGTACATTTGGCAGGACCGAAGACTACCCCCTTAGGTAATAAATGTACGTAACAGCTCCCTTATTACCTCCCCTTAAAAAAAATTAATTCTATTAATTTTTTTGAACTTAGTACCCGAGAGAGGTGAGTCAAAACTACACCAAGATATATGAAATGCATAAAGTTATACCATATTAAGAAAAGAATATTAAACGAAATCAATATAACTAAATGATAGTATGCATTAAAGCACACATCCACACTCGACCTACTTTGGAACGATGTGGTAATATTCGAAGTAAAAACAAGTTGAAAATGAAAAATGAAAAAAAACCATAAAAAAAAAGATGATAATAAAATTCAACTAAGTTTTCAAAAAAAAAATTTGAAACATATGATTTCAAAAATGAAAATGAACAGCAACACTGATGATAATCAATGACAAGAGAATCAATAAAACAGAAAAAGTGAAAATACAATGTGCAAAAATGAAGCAATGCAAAATTAAACACTTTAAGAATCAACACCCTTAATGTTTTCTAACACTAGTACGGTTGACTAGTGATCTAACAGTGAGATATCATAACTAAGACCCGTGAATGCAGGTATTACGTGACAACTAAGAAAGTTAGTATGTGTGTGATCCATAATCAATTAAATAGATTAAATTGAATTAGTCTAATTTTATATATTTCTTAATTACTAACAAATAACCAGTTACTAATATATTCTAAGTAATTCCAATATCACTATCAATATGTCAATGTTCAGTTACAACTAGTTAGTAATCGACGAGACGATGTTCTCAATGTTCCATACACGATAAAATATATTCTCGAACACGATATGTAATGTAATATGTTCCATAGGAATAACAAATGTATATTTGTCGCTCTTAACAATGTTTCCATACTAATAAAAAGTTACTTTAGTACCAATGTTCCCGTACTAATAAAATGTTACTCTAATACCACTGTTCCCGTTCTAATAAAACGTTACTATAGTATCAATGTTCCCGTACTAATAAAATGTTACTACACAAGAAGTAATGTTATAATCTATAAGTAAGTATATCCTGAAAGTTATACTTATACGAATACTTCAGTTATATAAACAGTCTTTATAGATGTACAATCAATGATAATGTACAAAGTTATTCATGTTATCGGTGAGGATGTTTCAACATCTGGAAGTGGTTTAGTTTCGACAAGTTCGCTTGGGCATCTCGACAAACAGTCTGCGAACACATTCTTCACTCCAGGAATAGCTCGTATTTCAAAATTGAATGGTTGAAGCGCTATAGCGTAACGCGCTGACTTCGATGATTTAACGTTCTTCGTGTTCAGTGCGGTAAGAGCTTTTTGGTCAGATTCCACCACAAAGTGTGAGCCGAGGAGGTAACGTTCCAGTTTTGTGATTGCCCATACTAATGCGAGGAGCTCTTTATCCAGAACGGAGTATTTGAGTTCGCTCTCCGTAAGTTTTCTGGACACGTACATCACCGGAAATAAGGTGCCGTTATATTCCTGCATCAAAACTGCAGCAATAGCGTAAGAAGATGCATCACTGCGAAGAATGAAAGTGAGATTTTTGTTAGGCAACCTCAAAAAAGGTTCATTTGAAAAAAATCGATTTATATAGTCTAACGCCGTTTGGTGATCCTGCGACCACTTTATTACATTAGATGTGCCTTTCTTCAGTAGAGACGAAAAAGGTGCAGTTATAGTAGACAAATGAGGGATGAATTTTGAATAGAACTGTATTAGTCCTAAAAGAGATCTAACTTGTTTTTTTTGTCTTAGGTGCCGAGATGTTTAAAATTTTAGAGACGTTACTGTCTTCTGTATACATGAAACCATGACCTATGCGGTGACCCAGAAATGAGATGTCATGAAAACCGACAAAAGCCTTTGAAGGTTTCGCTGTTAAGTTATAATCCCGTAAGGTAGAAAGTAAAGCTTTTAATCCATGAATATGTTCATCCCAAGAGTCACTGAAAAGACAGATGTCATCTATATAAGTAATGACATCGGGACGATGAGACAATATGCGGCGCATCATGCGTACAAAGGTAGCTGGCGCATTCATTAATCCGAATGGCATAAAATTCCATTGAAAAAGACCACGTGGCGTCGAGAAAGCGGTGAATGGCTTTGCTTTAGGAGTGAGTGGCACTTGCCAATAGCCCTTTGAAAGGTCAAATTTCGAAAAGAATGTGGCATGAGATAATTTCTCCAATAAGTCGTCTAAAAGAGGTAACGGTTCCGCATCGAATTTTGTAACTTTGTTTAATTTCCTGTAATCTACGCAAAGACGTATATTGTTGTCCTTCTTCCTAATGATTACCATAGAAGAAGAATATGGTGATGAAGATGGTTCAATTATATTTAATTGAAGCATCTCATCCAATTCCTTATCAACCTTATCACGAAAGTGTAAAGGGATAGGATATGGGCGAACTCGAATAGGCGTATCGTCAGTCAGAATAATGTCATGTTGGATGACTGACGTATGACCTGGGATGTCAGTGAGGACATCCTCATACGAGTGTAGAATATTAGAGACTTGCTGACGTTGATCAGCCGAAAGAGTAGATGAGATTGTAACATCATTCCATTTCTCAGTGGAATGGAGTGGTACAACTGGTATTGGTAGTTGTACATCATCGAAAGAAGATTCTTCTTCTTGGATGACTGACAAACTAGAATAGTGTTGAATAGGAGGTGTAGGATCGTCAGTTGCCTGGAACACTGACTGTAGATAATCAGGACGTGAGTAATACTCCTTCAACATGTTAATGTGGAAGGTTTTATGTTTACCATTAACATCAACGATGTAGTCGACATCGGATATTCTTGAGATGATCCTGAAAGGACCTCTCCAGGTAATTAAAAGACGATTGTTATGCGCAGGGAGTAATACAAAAGCTTCGTCACCAGGAATAAGCTGGCGAAGACGTCTATACTTGTTTGCAAATAGACGAGCTTTTTCTTTGGCTTGTTCGGATGATGCAGTAGCTAGTCTACAAGCATCTATGATTCTCTTTCTCAGAGAGATCACATACTCATAAGAGGATTGAGTTTCCTCTTCAATATTCTCGTCAACCAATAAGTCGTGGATTAACGACATCGGACCGCGTGGTTGCATGCCAAAAACTAGCTGGAATGGAGAAAACCCCGTGGCTTGATTTTGTACTTCGCGATACGCGAACAGAGCAGCGGGTATGACCCGATCCCAGTCTTGGGGATGGTCTTGGGTCATCTTACCCAACAACTGCTTGAGTGTCCTATTGAGACGCTCAATTAACCCATTTGACATCGGATGATAAATAGAACTAAGAGATCTGTCTATACCTAATGTCTTCATAACTTGAGACATGGATTCAGAAATGAACTGAACCCCATGATCCGACAAGATTTTCCGTGGAAAACCAATGCGTGAGAAGATTAACATCAATGCCTCTGCTACACTGGCAGATGAAGTGTTCTTGAGAGGGATGGCCTCAGGCCAACGAGTGCACATATCAATGCACGTAAGAATATGCGTATGCCCTCTAGCAGATGGAAGCATCGGACCAATAATGTCTATAGCCATTTTATCAAATGGTCTAATCGGGATGTCCGCAGCTTGAATAGGAGCCGCATGAAATGGACCCCGTACCTTAACTTCCTGACATATCAAACAGGACCGACAATAGAGAGTGATGTCCCTATGGACGCCTGGCCAGTAGAATGCCGAAAGCACTCTGGATTTGGTACGCGAAAAACCCATATGGCCCGCACATTGCGAGTCATGCGCATGTCGTAATATACGAGATCTCATAGAGGATGGGACTAAGATCTGATAACATAAGGATGAATCCTTTTCCCGTATTACTCTAACCAAAATCCCATTTTTAAGTATAAAGTCATGTCTAGATTTTGCAAGTTTGTTGCTGGTATTCTTTTTGTTCACATACTGAAAAAATTTTTTTTTTAATGAATCATCATTCTTTTGCAATGTTGCAAACAACTCCCGTGAAATAGGAGCATCATCATCACAAGTGGTATGAACTGTAGGTTCAATAGGTGTATCATGCGACATATTAGTAGCTTGCGCTCTAGTCACTACTGCATTTGCAGTTTGAATATGTCGCTCTTCCCATTCAGCAATTTGCTGTGGTGTACACTCTTTAATACCATGTATGCGACCAAGTATTACATCACAAATTGGATTCGGAAGGAGACATGCCTGGATCTTTCCTGAAAAAAATGGTGTATTAAGGTCAATAATAGCAGTGGGAAATGTTTCAACGGTGCCACCAAAAGTCACACACTTGACAACCCTGCCCGTGGCACAACTTGGGTTGATCAGCGAAGTCCGGACGCCCACAGTACTACAACCTGAGTCAAATAGGAGAGAGCATGAAATGTTGTTGACAAATCCCTTGTTAAACTTAAGAGAGCCCTGTCCCTGGTGTACTGACGCAGCAGTGGCCGTACAGACTACAGGTAGACTAGGCAAGGTATGTCCGCAACGCAGCGTCGTGATCGCCTTAGGCTGGAAAAGAGTCGAGCATTCTGGACAGTCTTTCACCTGGGTACAATCAAGAGAACAAGACATAGCATTGTGAGTTTCAGCTACTTTACCCTGTTCAATGTTAGCCTGTGTATCACTTAAAGCGACATTAGAATGTCTACCCGTATTACTCGACGATCTATCTCTACGACGCGATCGATTTTGATTATTTGCATTAAAATTGCCATAATTGTCGTTTCTGCTTGAGTTAAAATTTGGATGAGTCCGATAATTTGTATAATTAAAGTTATGATGTTCTTTAAAATTTTTATTCCAAGAACCTTGTCTGTTTTGCGGACCCTGAGATCTTGATCTCCAGTTTTGTTTATTATAATGTCCTTGATTACACTGACTAACAAAAAAAAACTTTTTTTTTTTCTTTCTCTAACATTTCTATGTTTTTCTGGTCAATTTTAATGCGCTGTTTTTAAATCTGCAAACCGTTTTTTCTCTATCAGGTCGGGATCTCTAGAAATACGCAATTGAAGTTTTTTAACAACGCATACAGTATTACAACATCATTCGTACAAGAAGTATAACAGTTATGTAGGCTTGAATTTCTTTGCAGTCGACTTTCGTCGGTGAATGGCATGTGGTACATCGCTATGAAGCATCCAACAATAATCGGCAAGCATGGTCACACTCCACCATCTTTGATAACGTGACTCCATTACGGCGATATCTTGATGGAATCATTCTCCATGTTCATCGGTGACTTCGCCAAGGTTGTCAGGGAAAAAGTCAAGATGCGAATCGAGCAAATGGATTTTGAGGGACATGTTACAGCCCATAATTATGTATGCATCTATGCACTGCTTAACAATATGCAACATACTTGACAGATTTGTGATTTTCCAGAAAGTTATCGACGATCGATTTGAATGCCATCCATGCGCGAAGTTCCCTACCATGTAACAAGTTCTCGAATTGTTTGTCTGCAATAACTTTCCTAATCTGAGGTCCTACAAAGATACCTTCCTTTATCTTTGCATCGCTAACTTGCGGAAACTTTTCTCGAAGATAAGTGAAAGCTTTGCTCGTTTTATCTAACGCTTTTACAAAATTCTTCATGAGCCCCAACTTTATATGTAACAGTGGTAAAATGAAGGTGTCTTTGTTAACTAATGGCTCGCGTATTACATTTTTATGCCCGAGCTGCATACGATCCCGGATAGGCCACACCTTTCTTGCATAATGTTCCTGTCTGTTGCGGCTGTCCCATTCACATCGGAAGCAAAAAAATTTAGTATACCCAGTCTGCATGCCCGTGAGAATTGCAATGACCTTTAGGTCTCCACAAATCCGCCATTGGTAGTCATTGTACTTTATTTTTTCCAAACGTATAGCCATATTGTCATAAGTTTCTTTCATATGAACAGAGTAGGCGACTGGAATTGTTGAAAAAAAATTTCTGTTATGCAATAACACGGCTTTTAGACTAATCTTGGAAGAATCGATGAAAAATCGCCATTCGCTGACTATGTGCTCATGACCGTTTACATCTTTGCAATAGCAAATGTCATCATCCATCTCAAAGTATTGAACAAGTTCTCTGTGTCTATGACGAAATTTAGATATCGGAGTATTGGGCGCTAAAAGATTCCATTCTTTGAGTGGCGAACCGAGTAATTCCGCTTGTCCTTTGGTAAGAGCGAGATCACGTATTAGATCTGAAAGTTCTGAATGGTTAATTAAGTAAACACCATCATTCACCGGTATGTAATCTGAGTCAGAATTAGTTTCTAAAGCAGGTAAACTATCACTTTCTGATGGTTCATTTACGTCCAACGGATATTGTTCTGGTGGTACTTGGATCGGACACGTGATTGGATCATGAGGCACTGGTTTCGAAACCGATTCAATATTTGGATAAACCACAGACTTTCTAGTTTTAAAAGTGAAACCATGGATATTTGTCAAGCAGAAGTAACAATCAGTAGTGTGATTTGTATGTTCACGCCATATTACTGGCACGCCAAAAGGCATCGACTTATGCTTCGGCGATTTTCGCAACCAACCTGCCAATGTATCGAACAAAAAGCATTTGGCTTCCAAGATTTATTTGCATCATCAACTTTCGAATCGAAATAAAGTTCATATGCTATCTTTAGTAATGGTGTAAAGTTTTTCTGGTCAACACGATCGGTAAAATATCCGCACACGTAACAGAACAGATCAGCCGAATTTCTACAACTTCTAGAAGCCATATTTTGCTCAGAATTATTTCAAAATACAGTAACTATTTGAAAAATCGCGTAACATATGTCATGCATCTTTTAGCAGTATAAAAAGTAGAATTATGTTGCTTTTTATTAATTTTTAATAAGCTATATAGTAAAAATGAAACGGAGCAAATAACGGTTTCCCAAAAATATATTTATTCACAAATATCTTAAGAACCCGACGTGATAGAGATAAACGGATTTCAGATTTGAAATCAGCGCAAGAAACTGACCTAAGAAAAATGTTGTTTGTCAGTATAATTTTCTAATTAAAGTTAATCTTTAAAATTTTTATTCCAAGAACCTTGTCTGTTTTGCGGACCCTGAGATCTTGATCTCCAGTTTTGTTTATTATAATGTCCTTGATTATTTTTAAAATTATTGTTACCAAAATCTAGCGATCTGTGAGCTTGGTTCCAAGAAACATTAAATGGAGCAGATTGTTGAAATTGCTTCCCTTTGTAAAAGTTATCATTGTTAAAATTGTAATTATTTCCCTTATTGACATACCTGTCAGCACTAAAGGAACGATTTCGTGAAAAATTGTTTTGTTGTGCTGCAAAAGCAACAGGCAATTCATTCTTAATCTGTGCATTACTTAGATCCATGGTTGGGTGAGCAGTGCAGAAATTTTTTGCATGTTCTTCTAAGTCTTTCATAGATAAAGGTTTCCGTTCGTGTAAAAATGCGAGAAATGTAGGATTTACAGACGATAGTACCTTATCGCGCATCAGTAAATCGAAGAGACCTTCATACGACTTTTCAATTTTGGATAATTCGATCCATCTTTCTAGGGTTAGTCGTATTTGTGACAGAAAATCACTGAAATTTCTGCTTGATTGCGGTAGCAATGTACGAAATCTTAATCGGTATTCATCTTCTGTCATTTGAAATTTCTTCAGAAGTGCGGCTCTAAGAGCATTATAATCATTCTTCTCATTAATACTGGTAGTATGATAAACTGCTAAAGCATCCCCAGTAAGTAACCTGGATAAATATGTGCAATACAGTGTTTTATCCACGTTATAAGACCTACAAGTGGCCTCAAATCTATCTAGGAAAAATATTACGTCATCCGACGGGGGATTAAATTTAGGTAATTTAAGGTGAATTTCCTTAAAATGATCATGTCTGGATGAAGTTTGGCTTTCAAAAGTTCTCTGAGAATTAGCTTCCTGAGTTAACCTAAGTCTCTCATATTCTGACTCTGCTAATTTTAGTTCATGCTGTCGTTTTTTTTTATCATTCTCTTTCATCTCAAGCTGAAGTCGTTTTGTATTTTGTTCAGCTATTAATCTTCTTTCTTCCATTTCCTTTTGTTTATTTTCCATTTCCTTTTGTTTAACTTCCATTTCCTTTTGTTTAACTTCAGCCTCCCTTTGCTTCTGTTCCATCTCAATTTTAAGTCTTTCTTTAGCCTCCCTTTGCTTCTGTTCTGCCTCTCGCTGAAATCGTTTCTCTTCTAATTCAGCGGCTAATCTCATTTTTTTTTCTCATTCTCCTCAGACTCAATCCGTTTTTGATCTGCCTCAAATTGAAGTTTTTCTAGTCTTAAAGTTTCTAACTTTCTCTGTTCGGCTTCTATTTCTTGAGCTTTCTTATATTCTGCAAGTGCAAATGCTTTTGCTTCATCAGGAGCCATCTGAAGAGCTTTTGCTTGCTTAATGAAATAATCTAGTGAATACATTATGCTTTATAAGTAGTCACAATACTCTTGATTTATAAAATGATAATTAATCAATGTAAATTAATTAACCTTGTTACTATAACAAGTGTTCTTCGTTCCTGTCCTAGAACGGTATCTTTTGTTATCATATAGTTATGAAATATATCAATAATCAATATAGTAATTTATGTAATGAAATGTCATGAAAGCAACAACGTGAAAGACAATAGAAACATTACCGACAAGACACGATAATCAAAGACGAGTGAACACAATCGTAGAAATCAACAAAAATAGAAATGTGTAACTAAAATAGAATATCGTAAAAATTTACGATGACAACTACGATCAGATACTCAACAGGACAATTGACAACACAGTGTAAAAACATAGGTTTTGTAAAAAACTGAACGACAGGAAAGGTGAGACGGACGCATAATACAAACAAAATTCATCATAAAACTAAATACGAGTAAAAATAACTACGAGAACAACAATTAAAACTTGACGAAACAGCTAAACAGATACTATTATAAGGAACAATTAGCGATCGGAACTTCGGCAAGGTTTCTAGCCTTGGACCGGAATTATCGCTCAATTGAAACTTACAAGTTGAGCCCTACAGAACGTCTGACGAAGAGCCCGAATTGGCTTCGAGATGGATCTCGTTCGTCAGATCAACCTCCCTACCTCCCACGACGAATGTACAACATATAACATATAACATGGAAAATGTAAAGATGGACATAAGTATAGAAGGCACAGCTAAAAGTAATAAAATGTACAACGAAAGCACGTTATACTCATCTCGCGTGTGCCGGGAAAAAACAATGTGCCTCGTCTCCGTGGATGTACGTCTGAGGATAAAATACTTCGCTCTGCGTATATAACAACAGCTCGCACGTAATAATGACGAATAGGTGATCCCAAGGCAGTCAGTCACTGTAAAACTTGACGTGGAGGTTGATTGATGACCTTGAGCATTTGGTAACCGTAAGTTGATTCTGATTCATCATCACACTAGGTTCCAAGTTTGAGATGTTGTCGCCTTGAAAGTTCAACTCTTCTTTTCAACCGATACTTGGATTGAGTACGTTCCTGTGAAATTATTTATTTCTAGACCACACTGGCATACCATTTACTGTTGGGTCGTTCATTCTAATGTTAAAGACCTTCATTACGCGAATGGTTGCAAAGGAACAAAAATGTCAGAAAATGTTCTTCAAAACGAACTCCAACAAGTAGTGTTTAACTGGTCACTTACTGGCAGCACACAAGTCTGTGATGACTGTACATATATTTTATTTAACGTGACACATACGGAGTGGAACACACAAGACGATCATGGTTACAGATTACAGATGCAAATGTCATACTTTAAAGTTGCTGATCATACTCTTAAATTCTTGGAGATTCTTCAACAATCAAGTCCTCTTCTATCCAAGTGAGCTGAGGATCACTTCTGTTACCCGCTAATATACATTTACAATGAAGTCCGTTGACCTTCTTCCAAGGACGTCTATCGTGGTAAACGGATTCATGTTCAAGGATCAATCTTTGATATCATACCCGTAAAATTCCCAGACTTTCTTCATACAATACTTATGTAGCATATATATAATCCAGACAAAGTCAGACACGGCAATACAATCAGGTTAGAGTCTTCTGTTGACTAACCTCTCCCAAAATCCATGCCATGACTTTGGCATTGGCGAAACGGCATATTAAAACATGTGAAGCATACAAAATCAATTAACTTCGTTTCCTCGTAGGTATCCTCCCTCTACGGTAATTCAAACAAGGCAATCGACTCCGTTTGTCCATTCTAGGAATGACATACTACGATGGATTCCCGCTAGACCATAAATAGGAGCGGCCTGATACTTCAATTAAAAATCAATAAACATTCAATGTGAAATGGGGCGACACTTACATGATACTTCCACTATTGGCTTCGACATGAAGACCAATATATATATCAATAGAAATAATGGCTTCCACCAACTTGCCACGAATACAAGAAATATTCCACGGACATCAACATGGTCCGTACTGCCCCATACAAAACATGACGTCACCATCCCTAAACTAGGTTACCCGTGCGTCCAAAGCAACTCACACTGCATTGTGCACGTCAGTGCGTGAATCAATCGAACGCACAAATAATATAACTATATTAAGACTGGTGCGTACATTTGGCAGGACCGAAGACTACCCCCTTAGGTAATAAATGTACGTAACAGGTACTAGACAAATTGTCTCCCCTTTCCATCACTGACTGATCTCATTACAGCGATTTTTATAATCGCTGCCGAGATAATTATAGGTGAGCTGGACCAGGTCTGATCGTAAACCTGCATCAAAGAGAATGCAATTAAATGCTACAGCCATAAACTGCTTGCTAAATTAGAAAAGAAAGAGGTATGAATTTCTAACAATCTAGCGTATGCGAAAAGAAAGGTAAAAGAGCGAAAGAAAGGTAAAAGACAAGTGTAGAATAAAGAAAAGATATATGAAATCTATTAATCATAATATCTCTGCCACAGATAATAAGACATTTTTATCAATACTGCTCATTGAATTCAATTATGCAAGTTCAACGCTGCTTTCTTTCTTTAGTTCTTGCCTGTTTAAGTTTTCATCGCGATAAAATTCCTGTACAACATTCTAACTTTTTAACTGCGTTCTTAGAAGAAATGTTGATGTGTGCATAAGTTTCTATGGCCACTTTTTTTATTTTTTTTTTGACGATATAAAAGTCTAGCCTGGCTTTTGTCCCCCTCAGCCAACTTGTAAACATTGTGCATGTCTGAAAACAGTGGTATATTTTTCAGTCATGACTGAATTGATTATGGTCCCTAAATCTGCGCGGGAGGTTTTTTCTAATTACTGTCCAGACTGTCTTTAAAACAGTCAAATATTCAATTTCGTACATGCTAAAATCTTAATGCACATATGAGCTAAACTAATCTACTCTGTTAAACCTAAAATCTAATCCACTCTGTTAAACCTAAAATCTAATACACTCTGTTAAATCTAAAATCTAATCCACTCTGTTAAACCTAAAATCTAATCCACCCTGTTAAACACCTAAAATTTAATCCACTTTGTTAAACCTAAAATGTAATACACTCTGTTAAACCTAAAATCTAGATGTATTTGGAAATGATTTTTGTGAGATATGCGATTTTGCGTGAGTGCTCAACTAGACAAAACTTTTCTGCAATTAAAGTGAAAGATGTTGACAAAAATCTGAATGCAATTAAAGGGAAATATTTTGACAAAAATGTATGCAAATGAAAGGAAATATTTTGACAAAAATCTGATGTAAATAAAAGGAAATATCTTGACAAAAATCTGATGCAAATAAAAGGAAATATCTTGACAAAAATCTGATGCAAATAAAAGGAAATATTTTGACAAAAATCTGATGCAAATAAAAGGAAATATCCTGAAAAAAATCTGATGCAATTAAAGGGAAATATCTTGACAACAATCTGATGCAATTAAAGGGAAATATCGTGACAAAAATCTGATGCAAATAAAAGGAAATATCTTGACAAAAATCTGATGCAAATAAAAGGAAATATCTTGACAAAAATCTGATGCAAATAACTTACTTACTGTTGAACTCCAATATTTAAAATTATATGTTGAAGTAAGATATTTAAACAGTTATATAAGTTGTTCTCACACAGAGCTGATAAGGCTAAACGCCTTAGGCCGTCACTGGACATCACAAGTACACGCTGACCTAGGCATCAATGTTAAATGGGTCAATGTTACGCTCTGAGTACACGCCACACAGGCTAACACTGTAGATATGAGGTAGGTACTACTGTCGCTGTAGCTGTGTCTGGAATGTTGACATGGGTGTATGTAGATTCAGTCACACACCACCGTACGTACGTAAGAGTACATGTAGGAGTCAAAAAGGTTGTAAACGACTAGAACAGTTCGATACTGTTTATTACATTACAACACAGACACGATGACATAAATGAAACACAGTCGACAGCAAGAACACTAATCATCTCTGCACTCAAAAGGGACTGCACACTCGGCAGTTATGATCATAGTCATGGCCTATGAATCTCTACACTTCTCATCAATGCACAGACTGCATCTACGGCAGTTATCATAATAGTCAAGGCCTATAAATCTCGACACTTCTCATCAATGCACAAAGACTGCATCTACGGCAGTTATCATAATAGTCAAGGCCTATAAATCTCTACACTTCTCATCAATGCACAAAGACTGCACCTACGGCAGTTATCATAATAGTCAAAGCCTATAAATCTCTACACTTCTCATCAATGCACAAAGACTGTATCTACGGCAGTTATTATAATATATGGCCTATAAATCTCTACTCAAACTCTGCGCTCTAAAGAAAGACTGCACACAGCAGTTATACAATTCAAGGCCTAAAGTCTTCTTCTTCTTCTTTGGTCCTTAGCCGCCGACCGTCAAAGCAGTCAGTGGCCATCACGCCTAGTGGCATCTTTTAGGGCAACAACAAATTGATTCCACTTTGCTCGGTCGGTGGCCATCCTTCGTACCGAACTCTGCGCTATAAAGAAAGACTGCACACAGCAGTTATATAATTCAAGGCCTAAAGAATAGCTTCACAGAAATCCATACTGCAGTTTATCAAGTAGGCTGTACACACAGCGAAAACATAAGTCGACATCTTCTTAAGCACTGTGCAGGCATACACTATCAAAACACCAGCCTGACCGGCTCGGTCCACGCCCAGAAACGGACTCCTCGGAATCACACACTAGACCCGCCCAAAAGAAAACCCGACACGAGAAAACGGCTGTTTAGAACACAGCTCCGGCAATAATACATGCGGACTAGCCGCGAGCTATTCACATACAGCCCAAAACAGTACATCATAAATACATCTCAACACTTGAGATGATCAGCATTCACCCCGCTTTCTGTACATACCGTTTTTTGATCATTCGAGATCACCATCTCTTTTAAACAATTCATCAGCTAAATCGCATTCAAGCGCCGCAACCCAAAATCTAACTTGTCCAACAAGCATTTTAAAGATTTACTTCCCCTGGATTAAATAGAACTAACAAAACTAATACAAGACCAAATCTGTTCTTAACACTTACTTACTTAGTCGTTCCCCTTCTACCGTGAGGTTTGGGAGAGAGCGCCAGACTATCCTATCGGCTGTCTTCCTCCTGGCCTGGTTCCATTCTAGTCCTCGGTGCTTCAAATATTGTCTAATGTTGTCCTCCCAGCGGACAGGTCGCCCTGAGGGTCTGGATCCCTGGCTCTTTGTTTCCCATGCTTGTCGTGGTAGCCGATCTTCTCCCATTCTGCAGACATGGCCAAACCATCTTAGTTGGGACTGTTCTACTTGGGTCTGCAGGGGGTGGGATTTTAGGCCTTGACATATCGTCTGGTTTGCGGACCATTTCTCTTCTTGTTACTTCAACCACCTTCCTCAGATACCTCATTTCTGAGGTTTGGATCTGGCTTTTGTGGGTTGTAGTCATTGCCCATGACTCGCATCCATATGTCAAGACTGGGACATAGGAGGAGCGGTATACAGCCATCTTCGTTTTCTTAGCAACCTCTCTCTTGCTGAGGAATCCTCGATTTATGGCCTGAAAAAGTCTCCAAGATGCTGCTTTTCGAGTGGCCAACTTTTCTTTGATGCCTCCCTGTCGGTCTATAATAGCTCCAATGTATTTAAAGTGGTCGACCTGCTCCAGGACCTGTTCTCCCAGCTTAATCTGATGTCTTCTTTCTTCTCGTGATATCACCATGGATTTTGTTTTAGAGCTGCTTATGACCATCCCTCTCTTCTCCAGCTCTTCCTTCCAGACTTGCAGGTTGGATTGGAGATGTGCCTCTGATTGATTTAGCAATCATGGCTACATCATCAGCAAATGCCAGCTCTGAAATACAGACCTGTTGATGCAATTAAAAGGAAATATCTTGAAGATTTACAACGATTTTATAAAGAGATGTTATCTGAAAATTATGTTTACCGTTTGTTGTAAAACATAAACAAGCATGTTACAGAGCTGTACTGTCTTTGTATGGTCTATTTTGTCATGTTACAGAGCTGTACTGTTTTTGTATGGTCTATTTTGTATGTAAGCTTTCGTGTGATTAAATATTTTTGGTAGCGCATAACTTTGTGTGATTAATAATCATGTGTAGAAAATACTTTTATTTAAAAGAAAATGAAGTTTTGTGATCATCGTCATTATGATTTTCCTTTACGCTCCTTACAGAGCATAGAGCCACCACTGCAGCTGGTTCTCTTGCAGGAAGCCTGCACAAGGCATGTGCATGCTCCTGTAGCGGTGGTTTCCGTAGCTGTTCGTTTTCCAAGATGAGTGTGCCAGGCCATACACAACCTCATGTTAGTCATGCTTGAATAGTCCTATTCATTATATGTCTCTTTGAGTAACCCTGGGAACTGCACGATGCAAAGTTTTGTGATAATGTGCAATAAAATGCTTTTGTTAAAAAAAGATGAAAGAAGGATTGTATTTGCAATTAGCCGTTCTAATGTATGTTTATTTTTTATTTCGGAAACAAACCTCGTTAAATTAAGGGTGTGTCTTATACCCAGTTTCGTATTAAATGATCAGAAATGCGATATTTTATATTGCATACAAAATATCCAGAATAATGCTGGCATAACGAGAAATAATATCTGTACATTTTGTTTCAAGATTGTATGTTAATACCTAGTTTTCCATGTTACAGTACTGTACTGTCTTTGCATAATCTATTTCGTGGCAATCTATTACGTCTGGTCCCTTCTCAAGCTTAATAACGCACAGATATTCAGGTCTGTTTTGCATCATCCTTTATTGCAATAACATTATTCTACAAAAAGCAATTGTTATTTTCAGTTCCAGGGAGATTACTTACCTTTGGCAGGGCACATAGGTTAGGAAATGTAAAATAGGCCGTTAGTGTGGGAACGGCTTCTCACGAAATTATTCATTTTCTGATATGGCGATAACTCCCAATTGTCAAGGACGGGCAGGAGGTGTCTACAAAATTACTAAGCAGAGATGATGTTACATCAAGTGTCTATAGCGAAAATGGCAGACTGTCAAACTAGAATTAGATTTAAGGTGATCTATTTTCTTCGCTCTGTCTTCTAACTCTTTTTTTTTAATTATATTTTTGAGGTCTGGTTTGCGAACCGCTCTAGTAATGTTGCTATTTGGAACTTTTTTTTTTTTTTGTGCGAAACATTTTAGTTTTCAACTCCCTAAGGAGCACATGCCTTCAACACACGTATGTTGTGTGCCAAGAGATCTGTGTTTTCCTCTTCATTTAATAAATGAACGGTTTTAGAATAATAATAATATTTATTTACGGTTTTAGAATAACAAGGTGACAATGAATGCGAGATTACAATCATGATATGTGATGTGTCAACCTGACGGTTATTTATGTACTGAAGCACATTAAAAACGCACCACTATTATATATACTGATGCCGAGAAGCTGGAAAAAAAAGTGTGGGAATGGATTTTCCCCGTGTTTGTCATGAGGTAGAGAGCGAATGGATGCTGGAATGGAAAGTGCATGATTCAACCCACGGGTTTGTGTACAGACTACATGAAAACAATGAAAGTTACACGTGCAACACGATTCCTAACAGCTATGACCCTGAAAATGTGTACGCGTTGTGGCAGTATATTCGGTATAAAAAGGCCGTTGAGACAAAACACTCAGTACATGTGCTTGAAATGCCACGACCATCTGAAAACGACCGCCAACGAGCCATTGGTATGTTGGAGACCGGAATGAGCTTGCGGGCCATTGCCAGAAGGATGAATTGCCACCACAGCACTATTGTACGTCTCAATGAACGTTACGGAACCACTGGCAGTGCCCGGGATAGACTTCGGAGTGGCCAACCACGAGTTACTACCCCTGCGCAAGATCGTCATATTGTGCTGAGTCACCTAAGGAATCGTTCTCTCCCGGCAAGTCAAACAGCAAGAGCAATAGTGGGTAGACGTGGGCAAGTCTCTCGAATGACAGTCATACGACGACTCAGAGATACAGGCCTTACTGCAAGACGACCTTCATCATCTCAGCCCGTAACCCGTCATGGGTCGTAGGGGTGCCATGGTGGAAGCATCAGCAGACAGGGTCCTCCACTGCTCTCTATCCTCAGCAATGCGTACAAGTGTGGAAAAAACCGTGTCCTGCCCATTCTTTGATGTTATCAGCCCAGGATTTTCTCTGCCTTCCTCTTCTCCGTTTACCTTCGACTGTTCCCTGAAGGATCGTTTTCGAAAGGGAGTCATGACGAGTTACATGCCCAAACCAGGCAAGCTTTCGACGTTTCACTATTGACAAAAGTGGTTCTTGGTGGCCTGCATAGGTGTTTATCTTCTCTCTAACATAGACATTTTGTTTTGTGCTCTTTATAGCAAATGCGCAAAATTCTTCTATAACATTTATGCTCGAAAGCCTGAATCCTTCGCTCCGTATCTGCAGTGAGTGTCCAGCTCTCACACCCATACAAGAGAATAGATAATACAAGTGATTTGTATAATTTGATCTTCACAGGAAAACTGATGTTACTTTTCCAGATCACATTCAACCTTGTCATGGCAGCTGAGGCCATCTCAAGTCTTGTCTTGATTTCTTTACTTGATCTTCCATCACTACATATAGTGGACCCGAGATATTTAAAGGTGTTAACTTCTTCTAACGTTTGCCCATTTAACGTAATGTTGGTTGGAACATGTTTCTTATGGCTATTCACCAATATCTTGCTATACCTTATGTTGGGCCAAACTTGACTCACAGACATCGTCAGCAGCTCCTGCAATGGGCAGAGCAACATGTCAGATGGACTAGACTGCAGTGGAATGCTGTCCTATTCACAGACGAGAGCAGATTCAACATATCCTTTACTGATGGACGTATGCGGATTTGGCGACGGTGTGGAGAGCGCTTTGCAGATTGCTGTGTTCGTCAGCACAACCGATTTGGAGGTGGCGGTATTCACATTTGGGGAGGATTCAGTTTTTACCATCGCTTGCCCCTTCACGTCTTCCGTGGAAATGTTAATGCTGTGACATATCGAGATGAGGTTCTGGATGCATTGGTTGCTCCTGCGTTCACAAATTATCCAGACTTGCAGCTTCTCCAGCAGGATAACGCACGTGCGCACACCGCATGCATTACGCAGCAATATCTACAGCAGCAGAACATTGTGACGATTGATTGGCCTGCCCTATTACCAGACATGTCCCCTATAGAACATCTGTGGGACGAGCTTGGACGCAGAGTCTACAGGCAAGGTTCTCCAGCTAATCTGCAACAGCTCGAAGCTGCTCTTACACGTGAATGGGACTTGATTCCCCGGAATTTCCTCCAGAGACTTGTGCGTTCCATGCAGAGCCGCTGCCAAGCTTGTTTGCAAGCACACGGTGGACATACCAGATACTGAGGATAGTGTGAATGAATTTTTTTATTGGTTGCTTTTTTGGTTTTCTCCCTTGCCTGCACAGAATGCAATGAATTTCATAACAATCAAATGTACAAATTAATGACCAGCATGGATTCATAGGAAAATGAATAAAGATTCAAATATGTAAACTTGTAAACACTTATATTTACATTTCACACTTTGTTCCTGGATTATACAGGTGGTGCGTTTTTAATGTTCTTCTTGTATATATGCAAGTAGTATATAACTTGAGAATGCCACGGTTTTCGTATTTTTTCCTCTACATGTTAGCAAGGTGACATGTTTATTGTTTTGTTTTGTCTCATAACTTGGACACTTATTTCTTTCCTAGCTTGGTATTGAGCGTAAACTTCTGAAACATAAAATTCCTGTTTGGAACTCTGTTGTGCGAACCATTTAAGTAATATTCCTATTTGGAACGCTTTTGTGCGTTTTTTTTTTCTTTTTAGTTTTCAACTAGAAGCATATCTCTTCAAGAGACGCGTCATATCTTCCTGTCCCGCGCCATCACCTCAAGGTCTTTCCATGTTTTCTTCATCCCCTACATGTCTGACTCCAATTCCCTTTTACATGTGTTCTTTCATCTCCGTCTACCTATTTTACCCTCGGGAGTCAAGACAATGACTGCCTTGTAAAGCTATCAACAGGTTTATCCAGTGTTTGACCTATCCATCGCCAGCATCTTCTTCTCATCTCTTGTTCTACTGGTACCTACCGTATCTGGTTCTTGTCATCAGTTTTCTGTGCCCATCTAACGATGTTTTATATATCTAACTAGCAATAACCCGTCAAAATTGACAGGTTTTTAATTGCAGCCATCTTATCATTTTGATCCATAATAATAAGTCTGCAATACTTTAAATTAAAATTGTGCCCAATCCTCAACTTCCTTTTATTCTTATAGTCGACTACGGGGCCCGTTGATCAGTCTCGCTCGTGAAATGGGCGCCAATTAAATATCGTTGAAGTTTGGTTACGCTCCAGATGATTGCAAGCAATTCATTCTCAAGAATGGGATACTTGGTTTCCGTAGGTGTAAGTTGTTGACTAATATGAGGATTATGCAATCTCAAAATAGGTGCCTTAGAAAAAAATACAGTTTAATGCAGTTTAAGGTATCAGAACAACAATCAAAAACTTACATTTTAAGGTTATTTTTAAGTAAGTGATGAGTTAAATCTGTTTCCCGAATGAAACTGGGCAGAAGAGTATCTTAATTGTCTGTTGATTTAATCTGAATTTCCGCACCTTCCTGTCTCCAGTTCATGTACTGTTTATCAGTCGTGTTGTTGGCTTCTTTCCATAATCAAACAACTGTTCATGCACACCTTCATTTGCGCACTTTTCTATTTTCAAGAGAGTACATTAACTTTCAACCACAGCTAAGGGTTGAAACTGTGGTTGAAAGTTAGACAATTATTGTATTATTTCATTTATATGTGACAGACCGACCGACGTACTTACGGCGGGTATTATGGTATTGAATGAATCAAAAGAAGACAGAGAGAAAGAAAGGCAGATAGAAAGAAAAGCAGACAAACAAAGGACTAGAAGAATATGAGGAAAATAAATCGTAGGCTATCTACTGTTAACAAAAAATAATTTTTAAAAACTAGCTTTTCGGTGCGTCATGTCTTAGACACGTTACTGATGAATATATAAACTTCGAAACTCAACATTTCAATTGTAATTGTTTCTCTCTACTTCTTCGTCTTCTTCTTCTTATCCTTCATCATCTTCTCACTACCCCACCACCATTTTTTCCCTTTTGCGTATGCTTCTGAGACACAGAAAGGCGCCCTAGATATTTTAAATTGTACGCAATAAATAGCTTGAAACACAAACTTCTGATGTAGCAATTGTAGTTATATATTATTCTTAATCTTTTCATTTGGACTCACTTTATCCTTTAACTTTCGTGACTAAAAGAGGAAAATTAAGTTCTAGTTGTGTTGTTTTCGTGATATACACCATGCGCCCTGCTGTTGGTACTATGCTGTTACATTTAGTATATAAGGCATAGAGTTTGATCTCTTTTCAAAAAATTTAAAACAGTGTCAGATGACCCAACTGACATTAGTACGGCTGCGGCTACCACTACTACAGCTGCTATTACCACTCTACTTTAACAACAGCTGCCACAAATTCTGATACTGCTGCCACTACTACGATTGTTGCCAC
This sequence comes from Oreohelix idahoensis, assembly GCA_024509875.1. Classification (NCBI taxonomy): domain Eukaryota; kingdom Metazoa; phylum Mollusca; class Gastropoda; order Stylommatophora; family Oreohelicidae; genus Oreohelix; species Oreohelix idahoensis. Next base: position 172,507 of record JAMPIV010005914.1, read on the forward strand.
CTATACTGCTTGTTTTTTCCTTACTTAAACTTTTAAGATTCAAACACACATTTTTTTTTTCTGTTTCTCTCTCGGCTTAAACGCTACATCATCGGCTTCTCCATATTTGTCTTAACTTTTTTTATTGTTTTTTATTTTTAAATCATGTGTAAATAATAGGTTGGTCCGATTGGCAGAGTGGTTAGAGCTCTGGTCCCTCGCGGCAAGGGTGCCAGGTTAAAAAATGTAAATGGGTACCTGGCTTCGAGTTAGGGAAAGAAAAAGCAGCGAGGAAGGGAACTGGTCACCCCCACCTCCTGATGCTGGAACTCTCTAACACTCCACTCCCCTACGGCGGTATCTGATATGGTACTACCTTGACCTTTGACCTGTAAATGATAGATTTGAAAGACGAAATATGTAAATTAACTCTTTAACCCCCAAGAGCCAGTATACTGTACTTCCCGCTAGACCCATTTGGCCCAATCAACAGTATACTGGCTTTCGTATCTCTTGATCCTTTCTAGGGCTGTTTTCTAATTTTGACAACTCAAAAACGGTATTTTCTTAAAGTATAGCCATCCATTATGGAACTGTAAAAAAAATGATTCTTCTGGTATGGCCATTTTTGTTTGGGCCAAACCCATTATTATTGGTGTTCATATTTTATTATTTTCCTTTGCGCTCCTTGCGGAGCACGGAGTCACCACGGCAACTCGTCCCACAGGAAGCCTGCATTAAGTGGCACTTTATTTGACATGATTAGGTTGGGTCTATCTCATTATTTGCCTTGTACATCATACCTGAGGCTGTAGTAGTCATGTTCTTTATCTACTCAGAGACCCCGGGAACTACACGATGCATTATTAGTATTATTGCAGAAAATGTTTCCGCGCTGAGGTCACTAGTATGGGTTGAAAGTTGAAAGCATTACAAAATGAAAATTAAGAGTGTACATTACATAGAAGGAAGGTCAAAGGTAAATGCGCAAGAGAAAAGATGCGTGAAGCGCAAAGAAAATATCTTGTTCGTCACCTTTAACTCTCATATAGTCACATGTATCTACAACAGCAAGAACAAACAAACAACAACAACAAACAGAGAAGAAAATTAACCGTTTGTCTCAGAAAGGAAACACCGCCATCATTCGTTCTCATATAATCACTTTTATCTACCTCATAAAACGGACGGTCTATCTCAGGAAATAAACATATGCGCGATCATTCACTCTCATGTAATCACATACAGTATATCTACTTCATAAGGGAGCCGCGCTGGCGTAATGGTTACCACACTGCGCTGGCGATCGGGTGATCCAGGTTCGAGCTCTGGCGAGACATTTGAAGGAGCGTCTACGACCGGGACTACTGGATTAATTCGAGTCCTGGCGAAGACATTTGATAGAGTGCCTTCAACCAGGGGACTGGAATAACCCGAGCGGCTCCTGGGCACAAGCCCTCTGTGGATGGGAAGGAGCGAAGCTCCTGACCGGGTTGGAAGGAAAGTCCATAGGATTCCCAGCCTCACAATGCCATGAAATTTGTTTCATGTCATTGGGCCGAATGGCTGAAAGCCCAAGTGCTGCTGGTTAGGAACAAAAAACATTCAACTTCATAAAATGGAGGGTCAGCCTCAGGAAAGAAACATCTTCGAAGTCATCATTGACTCTCGTATAATCACATCTATCCACCTCAAAATGGACGTTCAGTCGCCGGAAAGATTCACCAAAAGCTGAAAATTAAATGGCAGGTCTATCAGACTGAAACATCAATTCAAGAAAATTAAAGCCAGCTTTTTGGGCGTTCCGGCCGGACCGGGCACCTCCTCCAGGTTAGCGCCGAAATTAAAGAACGCATTGCCGAAGTTAAAGTGTTATCCAACACAGAAGTGTGAACTGACCTTCATAAGAAAACATTAAAATGCTAATGATAGGAAACTCTATACAGAGCGATATAACAGGCGGCAATCTGATCATCAGAAGCAGTAAGTCCCCCCGTCGATCAAGTGTTTCAAAAAAGTACATCACGAGGTGACAAAACGAGACCTCGCACCACCTTGGAAGATCCCTAGGGCAGGCTCTGCCCGTCATATCCAACCAAGGATGGGGAGAAGATACTTGGTTTTATTTGATCTCTCACATCTAACTTATTTGTGTTCCCCCCCCCCCCCCCCCCCCCATTTTCCCTATAACTCAGAACCAACCTTAGAATGCTCTATTAATCAATATATTCGTCTGTCTGTCTATCTATATGTCTGTAAAGGTAAAGGTAAAGGAACCCGTTACACGCCCATTGAGGCATATTGGGAATATGGTGTTAGGCCCATATTATCTTGACCGTCGGCACACGAGGGGTGATGTGGTCGGCATCACGCCTTCTATATGTCTGTACTTCTGTTTATTCCTCACGATGGGGTTTTTACTTTTTGGTTAACAGTTCAGTTTGTTGTGTTGGTCAGAACAAATATATAAATAAATAATAAAATATTACGAAATCAGTTTTACAAGTTAACGGTATTCAGGAAACAAGGGACGTTTCGGGTTTTACCCTTCGTCAGCCACAGTTACGAACAGGTGACAAGGACAAGAATTACATACAGGTACTACAAAAATATATGATGATGAAGAATCTGAATAGTTGGTCAGAAGCATACTTGTGTCTATACCGGCGTTAATTTAGTATTGGTTTGGGGTTTTTAAAATGTACTTTTTCTACTATGTTGTGTTAATCCTTTCTGATGACGTTACGTTGTTACTACGGTTGGCGTTGTTAATGTATTACGACAATCTGACGACGTATTACAAACCAACGACGTATTATGACAAGCCAGCGACTTTTAACGTTAACAAGGGTTCTCTTACATCTTTAAGAAAGTCCTGACTGAGCTCTGGGTCACTTGGTTATAAACTCGGAAATAGTTGACATTTCCATCGCCTTCCTTTCAGCTTTAGATTCATTCAAAATAGCAATACCTTTGAAAACGTTGTCTGTATAGTTTTGTTTATACTGAGTTTTGTATTTACACGTATTTTGACACAGCACAAATTTGTTGAAGGCCTATGCTGCTTCGTGAGCTAAAAAATAAAGATGATGATGTTGTCGTCGCTTACCCTTCAGTTCACCAAGGAGCATAGGCCCCCAACAATCTTTTGCCAAGTCCTCGTTGTTCCGTGCCATCAGTTCAAGGTCTTTTCATGTCTTCGTCATCTTTTTTCATGTCTCCAATTCTCTACTCCATAAGTCTCTCTCTCTCTCTCTCTCTCTCTCTCTCTCTCTCTCTCTCCCAGTGCACACGAGACACACCCATCATGCACCAAAGACACTGTTACTAAAAGAATAATGCCTATCCACAAACAGCTCCTAGCTATTGAGTACACTAAGGAGCAAGACAGCCCCGAAGTGCGAAGTCTAGTAGAGGGAACAGAGAAGCGCTGCTGTCAGGCGATGATTACCGTCCTTGAAAGTTCAGTGAGAAACATCATTGCTGAACTCAAACAAGACCTGGACAGCTCATTCAAAAGAGAACTTGACGCACTCAGGCATGAGGTCAAGTCTCTCAGACAAGAAAACACAAGGCTGATAAATAGAATAGACCAAATACAAGAAGCTTCAGACAGTAAAAACAAGAACGGTGGTGTCCAAAACCCTCAAATATCGGGTCATCAAATTACACCACAAACATCACCTGCTCCGTTACCCTCTCAACCTCAAACACCCGTTCCTGAAGACAAAATATGCCCACGACATCACAAGCTTGAAAACAGCCAACAGAATATTAAAAACAAAGAACGAAAAGAAACATCACCAAATAAGACTTACCCGATTGAGGTAAAAATTAGTCATCGTACTGAAAACCTACCAAGACAACCCACACAAGTAGATCCCGAAGCAACAACGGCAACGGAACATGAAAGAACACAACAACCGACACAAAAATCCGCTGAAGACCTCCAGCAAGAAGAACATCAATGGCACCAACAACACCGTCGTGCACGACCTCAGCCACAGCACCATCGACACATACCACACAACACAAATCACATCATTATTGGGGACTCACTGCTAAAAGGTATTCACAGTGACAGAATGTCAACAACGCCAGAGGACATTGTCACAGTAATACCACTACCAGGAGCTGGAATAGTGAAAACAACCAATGAAATCAGCCATCTCAACAGAAATACTAACATAAGGAAAACAACAGTACACGTAGGGATAAACGATAGCACAAATGGATACACCATTAACCCATTAGACATCTCCAGAATGATTGACAACATAAAACAAAAATTCCCAAACACCTCCATATTTATCTCGTCAATAATTCCACCCAGCTATGGTCAAGCACGCCAAACTGTAGATATCAACAACAAGGTGCTATATAATTTCTGCACTAAACATCACATTTCTTTCATAAACAACACACCTTTTTTCACATCAAAGTCAGGTGCACCAAAAAAGATGCTATATATAGATCAAGTCCACACTTCTAAGCTAGGGACGAGCTACCTAGCCAAAAATTTAAAGTTCCCCAGAGGACTCACCACAAACACACATATTCGTCAGTCAGTGACACAAATTACACACTAAACTCAGTGAATCCACGCAGAACCCCTCATAACCACTCATCGTCATCCTCAGGTAATACTCATTTATCTAGCAAAGCTACACCTACTCCCATCCTCCACCCTAATCTTTATGACCAAATGTTTCCCCCATTACCCACACTACAGACACCCCCGCCACTACCTGCTCGACAGGCACAACTGGACAGATGGAAAGACTGGGCTACAAGTATGACCCGTTCTTCCTCTACATCAAGTAACCACAACACAGGAACTACAGCTAGGAAATTGGACTTTCTTCATCCTGTCTCTAGCCGCCAAGAATGCCACTCTCATAGTTCGTATGTGCTACATCAGCTTAGGCAGTATAGCCCAGAAGTATTGATGCAGGCATTTCAGATGTCTTTATACGACTTTTCAGAATAAAATTCAGCGCACAAACACCAAGCTGTTGCAGATAAACTCACTTAAAAGCTGTATTTCAAACCAGCTTGGAGCTTAGTTCCCAGATTGACGCCTTCTCTCCGACTGCACCTTTGTTTATTCGTGTTGAGGAAAATTAGGAAATCCTCATAAAATTAACAAGCGTGGACCTTTAACTGTCCCGAAAAGATGAATTCTCTACATTGACTGTGGTTGAAGTCAAAATATTCCTGTGTGCCGCACTTTTTGCAAAGATTAAGATACGGTAAACAGTGTCCACGGACTTTAGAGAAATCTATTGCAGTGTATATTTTATAACTTGTTTACAATTTTGTATTAACCATTGTGTACTAACTTTATTGCTTCTTACTCATTCCTACTCCCCTCATTCTTTCTTTCCTATTGACTATTATCATGTCCGATTGCAAAAACTCAAATCAAAATATAGGCAATATCACTAATTCATGGCTTAAACTATCAGGGCTTAAAATTGGTCATTTAAACATTTACCACCTGCTAGGTAAGCTTCCTGAAGTCTCCACCTCTCTCCAACAAAACTTCCACATATTTGGTTTTTTCTGAAACCCGTCTCAATGACAAAATTACAGATGAAGAAATTAGGATTAATGGATTCACCACCATTCGCAGGGATTCTAACAGACAACATGAAACAGGGCTAGTTATATACATCTCAACATCTCTTCAGTACAGACGCCGTGATGATCTAGAACATACTGGCATTGAATGTATATGGCTGGAAATAAAACTCCCCAACCTGACCCCCGTTTTAATTGGTTACCTGTACCGAAACCCTAGCTCTTCTGCTGTATGGTTTGACACATTCTCACGAATGATGGACAACGTTTGGGCTTCTTCGAAGGAAATTATTCTACTGGGAGATTTCAATATTGACCTTCACAAATCGAACAACACGTGGAATGATATCACCATCTCATACAACCTCACACAGTTAGTCAATCAACCCACGAGAGTAACAGATTCATCATCTACACTAATTGATCATATCTATACGACCTGCCCAGAAAACATTGTAGAATGCACAGTTACACGGACAGCATTAAGTGACCACTATCCTATTTGCTGTACCTGGACGAGAAAAGGGTTCAAAGCACCTAAAACGGAACATATCACAGTCCATTACAGGAATTTCAAAAACTTTAACCTTCAATTATTCCTACAAGACCTACAAATATCCCCTCTCTCATACGTGTACCAACTTCCCTATCCAGAAGAAGCCATAACATACTGGACACAAACTTTTAACAATGTATTCGACAAACATGTTCCTATAAAGCAAGTTCGTGTTAAAAATATCAGAAAGACCCCATGGATAACAAACGAAATATTATCAACAATGAGAGAGCGGGACGAAGCACATAAGCTCAAAGATTTCAGCAGGTATCGGATGCTTAGAAACAAAGTACAATACCTCATTCGTCAGGAAAAGAAACTACATTTCAGAAAGATGATTCAAGACAAAGCAAACAGTAAAGAAGTCTGGGCAGCCATTAGAACACTAACACACAAAACAAAGTCACTAAACTCTTTACCAAAAAGCTGCTCCCTCACGGCTACTCATTTTAGTAACCACTTCAAAACAGAAATTAACCATCTCAAATCGACACTAAAGCCAATGGACTGCGATATTAGTAAACTGACCGCCTTCTGCAACACTGAACATACCATAACAGATCTTAGAGATATTCCCTTTCTAACAGTACACGAAGTTCTCAAATATATCTTGGCATTAAAAACACAACAATTCATCTGGTCTTGATGGTATCAGCAATAAAATTCTACGTTACGCTGCACCCATCATTTGCGACTCCTTAACCTATGTGTACAATCAATGTATTGCACACAACTACTTTCCCACAGCATTTAAATCTGCCAAAGTGTATCCTCTCTATAAATCTGGCTCACATAGCGATCCCAACAGTTACAGACCAATATCCCTTCTATCATCTCTTTCAAAACCACTAGAGAAACACATTTACAACACTACATTTCAACACTTAACAACAAACAAACTGCTCATTGAGAGCCAGTCAGGTTTCAGACCCAAACATTCCTGTCACACAGCTCTCACCAAAATGGCAGATAACTGGCTGTCGAACGTAAATGATGGGAAATTAGGTGGTGCTGTTTTTGTTGACTTCAAAAAAGCATTTGACATGATTGACCACACTATCTTGGTTCAAAAGTTGGAAACCCTCAGAATAGGCCCTAATCCACTTAAACATCATCAAATCATTCCTGGGAGATCGACAACAGTTAGTGCTTCACAACAACTCGACATCAGATTTCTCGAAGATAGATACAGGAGTACCGCAGGGTTCTATTCTTGGGCCCCTACTCTTCGCAATGTTCATCAACGACCTACCACTACATCTAAAATATTCAACATGTGACCTCTTTGCAGATGATTGTACTATCTACACTAGTGACAATGACTGCGTGGCACTTGAAATGACTCTTCAATGCGATGTAGACAATCTAACAAAATGGAGTAATATGAATCGTATGCCATTAAACACAGCAAAAACGAAATCTATGTTGATTACCACCAGACAGAAACTCCTAAACTGCACCAAAAGATCGCTATAGGTACACGCGGAATCAATACAAATTGAACATGTAACAGAACACAAAGTTCTAGGAATCACGATTGACCAGCACTTAACGTGGAACTCCCATGTACGGAATTTAACCAAACACTTAGCTCAAAAGACGTACCAGCTAGCCAAAATAAAACACTTCTTAGACGCAGACACTAGACTATTGTTCTACACCTCACATATACAGACACATCTAGATTACTGCTCTACACTATGGGATGGTTGCCCTGCTTCCACCTCAAAGAGACTGCACTCCCTGCATAAGAGAGCAATACGTCTGATCACCGATAATCGCACGATATCACACACAAGGACAGGAAAAGAACCCACAATACTGTCCCTGAAAAAAAACGTCTTCTCTACAACAAAGCCAAGCTGACCCACGCAATTCTATCAAACAATGCTCCGCCGTACCTATGATCATTGTTTCAAACCAGTAGAAGAGAGGGACTACAATTACATCAGTTACGTCTGCCCAAACCTAGGATCGACCTGTTCAAACAGAGTCTAGCCTACTCTGGAGCCTACTTATGGAACAGCCTTCCACACCACCTAAAAAAGCCTACCTACACAATATTCATTTAACAAAGCACTTTTCAAACACTTCCTAAACACTGATTATCTACCCCCATAGAAACATCATTTGCCTGTCAACATCTCATCCATAGGTCAACATTTCTTTTCCTCTTCCGCTCGTTTTTAATGGGAATAATTTGTTTTATATCCATGTAATACTATTATATAATGTAATGTATGTGAGAATGTACCCGCATACCACTGTACTTTAGAGATGTGAATGTTTCCGTTTGCTTAAATGGGTGATGTACATGCAGATATAATTTTTTTTTTTTTTTTTTTTAAACTGCTGAAAGACTTTTTCTGTTACAGAAGTGCGCAAGAAAGTGTTATTATTATTATTCCAATTTCCGCCAAGAATGTATGGATGTAAGCGAGAATGTGTTTTTGTAATTCTTGTATTGAGGATTGATGACACATTCAAAAATACTACAGATTAGACGTTTTGACCGCATAAGTGAGTGTCGGTATACATAACTAATTTATTTATTGTTTTGTTTATATTATTTTTTTAAAATTATTATTATTTTTCTTCAGTCACTATCTTTATTTAAAAAAAAAAAAAAAACCTAGGCTACTCATTTTTTATTATGATTGTATACTGTAAATGAATGCTGTTATGTTAACTTTATAATGTTGCATGCCTTTAAATTAATGCTTAAAGTAATATGTGGGAATAAAAGGATATAGTATGCAAGATAAATGAGAGTGAAAGGGCAGAATGTTAGACGGGCCTGCGCGCCCAATTCTCAACCCTTCGAAAATAAAGTTAGTTCGTTCGTTCGTTCGTTCTCTCTCTCTCTCTCTCTCTCTCTCTCTCTCTCTCTACCTCTGTTACCGTGGGCATTTCAGAACAAGGATTGTCTTGTACTGCTATCAGTAGGTTTTCTCAATGCCTGTCGTATACATTCCCAGAGTGTTCTTAATTCTTTGAACGTAATAAAAATACATCCCTTTTTATTGTTTGATTTGGCGAGTCTTACAGAAATAAATCTATGGTGCGCGGAAATACCCTGTGCAATTATTTCTAGAAATTGATGTTGCCGACTAATGTAAAGAAGTTTCTGCGAGTTTCGTCATTTAAATCTATCCTTTTGGGGCAGTCACTTCTCAATATTTGTACAAGAACAAAAAGATTTTTATAGCTTCCTGTTTTTTTTTTTTTTTTTGGTTTTTTTTTTTTTTTTTACTCACATGAACAGTTACAATGCAGTTTCTGGCAGATTTTTATACGGCAAACTTTGCACACATGTAACGAACCCATTTACTGTAACTTTTTAAAGACCGTAGAAAGTGGTGTTATTTTTTGTGTGTAGCACTGAGTACAAGAACAGAGAGACTGAGTAAAGAGTACAAGGGGAGAGAGATTGAGGAAAGATTATAAGGGGAGAAAGACTGAGTATAGAGTACAAGAAGCGAGAGATTGAGGAAAGATTACAAAGGCCGACAGACTTAGTAAAGAGTACAAGGGGAGAAAGGTAGAGTAAAGAGACCAAGAAAGACAGACAGAGTAAATAGTACAATGAGAGAAAGGCAGAGTACAGACTACAAGGGAGAAAGACAGCGTAAAAAGCACAAGGAGTGAAAGACAGAAAACAGTACAAGGGGAGAAATACAGAGTGAAGAGTACAAGGGTAGACAGGCAAAGTAAAGAGTATAAAGGGAGAAAGACATAATAAAGAGTGCAAGGAGAGAAAGATAGAGTACATAGTACAAGGGAGAAAGACATAGTAAAAGTAAAAGGGGAAAAAGACAGATTAAAGAGTAAAAGGAGAGAAACATTGCGTAAAGATCACAGGGGAAGCAAGACTGAGTAAAGGGTACAAAGGGCGAGTATTTTCAGCAGTTATTACGAGTTGAGACAAACTGAACATAAACACAAATATGAAGAAAGAAGGGTTTTGAATACTGAACACGAAGGAAGCCGCTGAATGTGTGATCTGTATTATGAAGTACCTCAACACGAAGGAAGCCGCTGAATGTGTGATCTGTATTATGAAGTACCTCAACACGAAGACACGCATGTCAAGACATAAAAATAACTAAAACACGATCAGTGTTTTGAAAGCGGGGTAGGTTGGGGCTGACTTGTCGGAGGATCATACCTGGGGAAGCAAAACCCTTAAATACGGACCTGGCACGGAGATCAAGGACACAGTGGACAAGCAGTATTCTAAGACGGACACTGAAGACCCTTGATGTGGCACATATAATGGCACGAGTTTTGTTTTTTGTTTTATTTTGCTGTATAATACTATTGTTATTACTACTGTATGGTTCTACTATTGTTTCTACTGTCACCATTAATATTACTATTATTACCACTCTGTTGCTATTACTGCTGTTACTATTTGTAATATTAAAGCGTTGTAACGCTGAGTCTACAGTAAATGCCTACTACTGTTACTTAGTACAACACAGCCTGTACTACTTACATCATTAACTACTCCTACATTTGCTGCAACTACAATGCTGTTATTGCTGCTGCAGCTACTACTACCATTACTACTACTTCTACTACTACAACCACCACCACAACCACCAGCACAACACTACTACTACTACTATTACTGTTGTTACTGTTCTATCAAGACTTGCTGTGAATATTATACATAACCTGTCATATTCTAAGTTAGCTGACTATTAAATTTTCGTTTGTTTTCCCTACTACCAGAATGTTTTTGGAACAGGTCACATGGAGTTCCACTTCGTTCGCTACACGGATAATTGCGACGAAGACCTGGGCTCAAACAAGTGTGATCCCATGTTTTCTTTCTGCGCAAGCACTCCACAGACAGGAGGGTGAGTAGGAAAAAGTACTGTATTACAACAAACACATCTTTACCGTAAACTCCATGAGATGATATTTTATTTGCTGTCTTAACATTGACTTTTATATTAATTTGAAACTTACTTGAATGTTGTTTATTTTATATCGTTCTTAGCAGATTTTTTGGTTTTTATTTAGGCGTTGTATCCGATTGGCTGAACGGCGAAGTTGTCAGGTTCCGGGATCGAAAATTGTAGACTGTAGGGATGTACTTTGGAAACACTGAGCAAAAATATTTGCCTTCATAAAAATCATAACTGCTTTTAGTTTCCAGGGTATTTAGAATTTGGAGTAAGTGCAGCTTAATTGTAACTTTTTCTATGACCTACGAATTGCTTCCGGCAAATAGCGAAGGAAAATTCATACTAAATTACGCATTACCGAATTCTTACGTTACTTCAAACAAATTATCGCATTCACGAATGAATTTTAATAACTAGCTCGTAGGTTTTCGCTGGCAACGCAGAAAAGGTATTTTTAACACTGGGGATCTTCTTCTTCTTTGATCCTTAGCCGCCGACTGTCAAAGCAGTCAGTGGCCATCACGCCTATTGGCGTCTTGTAGGGCAGCAACAAACTGCTTTCACTTTGCTCGGTCGGCCGCCATCCTTCGTGTAGTGTCCCAGCTCTGGTTCATGCTTTGCATCTCGGCCTCCACAGTTCTCCGCCAAGTTGTTTTTGTTGCTATTTATTGCTGTTTCCGTAACAATTTTTTTTTTAAACACAGACAGGGGTGTCGGCCCTGTGCTCAAACTTCCAACCTGGAAGACCAGGGTGCCAGCTTTGGTCGGACCCTGCCCGCGCAGATCTGTCCGGTTTGGTAGAACCTTAGAACCTGCCTTAAGTAAAACTCCCGCTGGCATATCACTGGGGGTTGTCTGTCAGTGTACTCAAGCCGGCTTACGGCTTCAAGGTATAGGCACCAGTAAAAGCAGTATTACTGATGATACCGCGCTACAAAATGACGGCGGGCTAGGGCTAGTCCAAAATTTCCCTTGCTTAACAATTATTTCTATTTTCCCTCTCAATCATCTAGTGATCTATCGAATTATCTCCTGTCATTTACCGGTACATTGCGATCGACCGGTTGGCGATCTTTTGGTCTACAGCAGTGTTTCTTAACATATGGTCCGCGGACTCTTGAAGATCCGTAAATGTATTCTAGGGGTGTCCGGTACATAACCTAAAATTTACATAACATTTTTATCTCTGCTTAATTTTTTTTCTCCAAGAAGGGGTCCATAGCCCGCATTGAGCAGTCAAAGGGGTCCAGGGCGCGCGCACACACACACATACACACACACCCTACCCACCAACCAACCAACCAACCATGGTCTACAGAGTGTACTGAGAACACCTTTCCATGTTTTTTCACCACATCTCTTTACATTCCATTGCTTGGCGGATCCGGAAACTCCAGTGACTTTAATTAGTTTGATTTACTTTTATCTTTCTCCGGTTAAAATTATTTTTAGTATGTTTTGTTTTTAATGATTTTTTAAAGGCTGAATCTCATCATGTGACGTATTCTTTCCAGAACGTTGTCTCCATTACAGCTGCTCTGAACGCATCACGATTCTGGGCAAGTCGACCTGCATCAGCCAAAGACAAGTTCAGACTCTCTGTGATGTCCTGGGTCCACCGTCGTCTAGGTCGACCCCTTCCCCTTTTTCCAGTGACCATGCCTTCCATCACTGTTTTTTCCAGGCTATTATGTCTTTTTATATGACCGAAAAATTTCAGCTTCCTTATTGCGATGGTATTTAGGAGCCAATGTTCCTGTACGTTTAGTGAGTGCAGTACTTCTCTGTTGGTCTTTTTTTCTGTCCAGGGTATTCTCAACATCCTTCTGTAGCATTTCATTTCAAATGATGTAATCTTTTTTTGCAACTGTTTTATTGAGTGTCCAAGTCTCGCAGCCGTATGTTGCTACTGGGAATATACATGCTCTGATCAGTTGTAACTTTGTTTCTTTGCTTGTGCCGTGCCATAGGTTTTTCATCTGTATTAGTTTATGTGAAGCAATTGCAAGTCTTCTTTTAATTTCTACTGCACAGTTGCCAGAGCTGTTGATGATTGATCCTAAGTATTCGAATTCATTAACACTTTCCAGTTCTTCGTTATCAATTTCAATTTCTGGTTTGGTCTTTACTTTGTCTGTTGTCAATACTTTAGTCTTCTTGGTGTTTAGGTATAGATTCTGGGCCTCGCTGTGTTTTTTGGTGGACAGAAGTAATTGTTCAAGTCCTTCTGGGTTGGTCGATAGGAGGACTGTGTCGTCAGCATATCTGATTTCCGGGATCTGGTACCCGCCGATGTTAAATGAGTCAAACTCTGTGTGTTCTTGGTCATCTCTTACATTTCTCATGATATTCTCAGCATAAATGTTAAACAGGTAAGGGGAAAGGGTACAGCCTTGTCTTACTCCTTTCTGTACTTCAAACCATTCTGATGTTTCCCCCTCTATTCTTACGGCTGCCTGTTGTTCTTGGTACAGCAGTGCGATGAGTTGTATAAGGTGGTTTGGAAATCCCATATTTTTCATAATAGCCCATAACTGCTGATGTTGTACACAATCGAAAGCTTTGGTGTAATCAATGAAACAAGTATGTAGGTCAACGTTGAATTCTCTACACTTTTCTATGATGATCCTCATGTTGAATATATGATCTCTAGTGCCTCTACCTGGTCGAAAACCCGCCTGTACTTCGTTTATTTCTGTTTCTAGCTTTTGTTGCATCCTTTTCATTATGATTTGTAATAGTATTTTGCTGGCATGGCTTATAAGAGCTATAGTTCTGTAGTTTGTGCACAGTTTCAGGTTGCCCTTTTTTGTAGTATTCAGATTAGCCATTATGGATTTCTTGGCATTGTACATCCAGTAGTTTGCCATTGCTTTCTGGATGGTTCTGGCCGCTTACCATTACAGTCCATGGTGCGCCCTCAGCCCGATACCAGGCCTTTCCAACTCCTGCCCTGGAAGCCGTTGTCAAAATATTATTGATCTTCCGCCCGTTCGGCCAGCAGTTGTGTGTACTGTTTAAGGGGGACCTCCCTTTTTCAATTTACTCATGTAGTTCTGCCGGCCAGTCAAAGCCGTTGCCCGGGGGGTGGCGCTGCCGTACACAAGCAGACTCGAGGAGCCATACATGAGCTGAACTGGAGTGGGGGAACCAAATAGGATCCAGGCCATCCTCAAAAAGAGGAAGTGACTGCCTCTCACCGTGAGGCTGAATACGTTTACATATTTTTCTTTAACTGAATTTATGTGGTAAATATAATTTTGCTCTGTTTATAATAAACTGTTTATGCTTAGCCTAATTGTCATTATTAGCTGAATGCAGTTGTTCCTAAACGGTGTGGCGCGAGACACTGGTGTGGCGCGAGACGATGACAAGCGTGACAGGAAGATTCAAGGACAATCAATGATTTAGACACACTTAAAAAAAATTCATATGCCAAGAATAAATATGAAGGTCATTTTCTTAATTATTTTGTTACATCTGTTTATTATATGGGAAATATATGTATAGAAAACTCGTAGGGACCCTAAGACGCGTCAACAGTGAGGAATGCAGTTAGCGACCCATAGCTAGACTGCTTGCGTCAGGGTCAGCGGACCAGAGCTGACCAAGACCCTACTCCATCTCCAAGTGATGGTCCTGGAAACAGGCTGCATCACTGCAGTCTGGCTGAGTAAGTAGGGGTCGAAGAGGGAAGGCTAACCCGGCCCCAAAAATGTCGTGCTGAAGTCGGATGTGTCGGCCGAAAGGCGCAAATATCGCAGCTTCGCTGTAAACGGACACAACGCAACCAACGTCCTTTTCAGGACGAACGAAGAAGAAGAAGAAAGAAACCCGCAGAAATTTTCCAGAAGTCTCCAAACTTTATTCAGTAATGTAATTTATATTATATCAAATACATTTTAATAATAATTAAAAATAATTTTAAAAGAATGTATTTTATTCAACAAAGCACTGCTAGGAGTTGATTTTTTAAAAGTATTTTTTTATCAGCTAAAAATTCGGCATGGCGCGAGCACATTGTCAGTCCGAAAGTGCGGACTAGAGAAAAAAGTTTGAGAACCACTGGCTTAATGTATAATAAATGATTAGAACTGTTGTAGGGCATAGTCAGATATTTTTGCTAGTACAGTATAAAGGTCAAGGTAAAAGTAGTCCTATATTATCATATACTGCCGTAGTAGTGTGAAGTGATATGAACTTGGCTTTGTGGGATGGGGAGAACAGTTTCTTTTCTTGCTGCCTTTCTGATTCCAGGCGTCACTTCTGGCATTGTATTTTCTGTAATGTAAAATTATTTTTAGGTAATTCCTGAGTGTATACTGATCAGCTGGCTGGCTGGTCCTTAGGCATTTTGCCAATTCTCGTCAGGCGTATGAGACCACCATTCTTTGTATCGTGTGGGATATTTGTCTTTGTTTTTGTTGGTTTTTTTAAAATTAATTATGAGAAATATCCCGTTCAGGCTCGGGAGGGTTATAATTAGTACATATAGTGTTTTCATAACCAAATAATTTGTTCAACTGCCGACGTGCGAAAGTGGCATCATATCTCCTGTCCATATTAGTCTTTGACTTTTCATACCTGAAAGTTCACTAATGGTCGCAGTGTGTGAATACAGTTTTGCAAGTTTCAATGATAACTTCCCTTTTATTTCTTTTCAAATCCACATCCGAGCATTGTGGACCTAGAGACTACCTCTTGGTGTCCTTTTAAGAAAAAATATCCCGTTCAACCAATGGGGGGGGGGGGGGGGGGGGGGGTTATAATTTGGATATAAAGTGAAGTTAATTCAATATAATAATTTTGATTTCCGATATCCAAATATGGTATCCTCTCCCCACTATACTCTGTCCAGACAGAGTAAATTAAAAATGTAAAATTGTGTGAATTTTGTGTTTGTTCCCTTCCCTATCCAAAAAAAAGTCTCTCACAACTGCCACGTTGTTAACAAGGGTGAAGGTGGGAACGCCCGGGGTGTTCGGGGTGACACCCAACCCATCAATCATCTACCATCATCAGCTCGCATTACGAGACGCCCACCACACTAGACATTTCGTGACTTCGGCTATATATATATATATATATATATATATATATATATATATATATATATATATATATATATATATATATATATATATATATATATATATATATATATAGTTAACCATTTTCAGTGGCAATCTGATTTACAAGATGAGGTTGCGAGCCCCATGAATAACCTCATATTAGTCCCGTGTAAGAGTGTGAGTGTAGTAAACCTAATCTTTCTTTGTCTTTTCAGAGACCCATGGGACTACACAGGGGGCGTATGCTGTGTTTAGTTTACATTATTTGCTAATGATTTTTACATGTTGTTCACTGAGATTAAGAACATAATATAATATGTAAAGCAAACACAGCGTTTAAATAAATTGAGGAACACCCTCAAGCAATTGTCACTTAATACAGGAACATGTATTCTAAAGTATTACATGGATCCAATGTTATTGTATGGATGTGAGCCATGGATAAGGAGCAAAAAAAAATGTAAGGATCCCATTGAAACGAGAAATGCTTGAGCACCAATCAGTCAGTACTCTCTAGGTCCCCAAGGAACATAAGACCTTTAAAAAATACACGTTAAGTCTTCCTGTCACGTGCCATCAGCTCCAGTTCTTTTCATGTCTCATTATTTTCACTTCTCCAGCTCTCTTCTCCTTGAGTTTTTTATTGGGGTCTACCTCTGCCTTTCTGACTCTGAGGGTTCCAGAACAAGGACTGCCTTGTAATGCTATCAACAGGTTTTCTCAATGTGTGTTCTATCCATCGCCAGCCTCCTCTTCTCATCTCTTGTTCCACTGGTACGTGTCTGGTTCTACACTTGAGAATAGTTAATGAATAAAGAAATATAACACACATAACGAGAAGATAGTACAATTTTCATTGAACATGTAATGAGTAGAGGAACGTTCAAAAAACATTCTGACTACAGGAAAAATAGAGAGGTAGAGGAGGACACAGAGAAATGATAGTGCACATCCTGTGGCATGAGAAGAGGCCACAGCAGAACTCTGGGAGAGCATAACAAATCAAGATCTGTGGAAAGATATATCACCCACGCCTCGAGGCATGGCATCTGATTTGACCTGTTTTGTGATCTGTGAATGCTGCTTAATTTTTTTTTCATGTTATCGCCATCATCATCATCATCATCATTCCTTCAGAAGCAAAAGATTATAACTGCTGCCCACCATCAATTTCTATTTTGGGCTGTTGTTGTTTTTGTTTTTAGCCCCTGCTCACGAGCTCCCCGCTACCTTGGCTTCCTTTTCCACCGTTCTTCTCTACTTCATGATCTCCCTGATATTCTCTTACTCTGTGGGATCCAGTCAAGGGCATGTCTGGTTGTACTATTTTATTGTTTCCTGAGGGAGTGTACTGTATGGTGTGTGTGTGGTGTATATATATATATATATATATATATATATATATATATAGATATATATATATATATATATATATATATATATATATATATATATATATATACTTTCTCTCCTTAATCTCCAGCTGTACGTGGTCAAGTTCTGTTCCACAAGGCTGCATTTATTATTACACCTGGCCGTTAAATATGGGTCATCTAACAGAGGCATCAACAGTTATGTACATGATATTCTTGGTGACATGACGTGTTTTTTTAGCCATAAACTAGGGTAAAGGTCAAGTCAAAGGCAGTTCCATAGCAGATACTCATGTAGAGGAGTGACGTGTTAGAGTATCCACTGTACTAAATCCAGCTTTTTTAGGTGGAGTGATCAATTCCCTTCTCGTTGCCTTTGCCTTCCGTAACTCAAGAGCAGATCAAGTGCACGTTTAATGCTGGGTAGACTGAAGCATGATGCTACCTGGTACTGAACCCGAAACCTGGTAACTTTGCCACTTTGCCGTGAAAGGCAATTGCCTAACCACTCTGCCAATAGACGCTCGTAATGTAGGGTAGATTTTACATCTAAACAGCTTATTTATGCTTGGGAAAGATTCTTTTTTAAATTAATGGACAAAATATCTTGTTCTATTTTATTTCATCCTAGGCTTTCAGTCGATAATTGCAACTATGCCTCCACTGGTGAAAGCAGTGACTACTTCCGAAACACCAACCATATAGAAATGGAGCACCTGACCAGCATTGTTGGGCATCCAAACCCTTGGGTGGTGTCAGTAAAAAAATTCTTAGTGAGTATTTTTGTTAAAATTATGCATTTCATTAACTGTTGCTTGTGTTATATGAACTGTTGCTTGTGTTATATGAACTGTTGCTTGTGTTATATGAACTGTCAACGAAATATTATTGATTTTTTAGCATCCATTAAACTTGAGATGCTATTTTTAAAAATGGTTCAGATTTTAGATAAAGAAGATCCGAAATTGGGAAGACAATGCATAATATAATGTAACTACGATTATCAGTTTGTGAATAAAAGCAACAATCAAGACGTCATAGACTTTCATAAATGGATGCTTGCTTGGAAAATAAGGGTTGAAATGGTATGACAAGATCACCAATGTAGAATTGATGACAAGAACCAGATAGGTGCCAGTGGAATATGAGATGAGAAAACACAGCGATGTATAATACACAAAACTGGTTGTTAGCATAACAAGGCAGTTTTTATTCGGGAATCCCCAGGGTAAGTGGGGTAATGGGATACCAAAAAACATATGGAGAATAAAACTAAAGACAGAAATGAAAGGGACAAAGGAGACATGGGACAATTTTCCCTAAGAACATAATTAGACTGTTTAACACTACTGTAACATCTAACCTACTCTATGGCCAGGAGGACATGACTACAAATGTTTGAAGGCCTAAGCTCCTTGTGGGGCTAAAAAGCAATGATGATGATGATGGTGACGAGCTGATTATTTTTCCTGGCATTTTCAAACTCTTTCATAGATCACGGTCTACACCACATCTTTCATAGATCACGGTCTACACCACGTCTTTCATAGATCACGGTCTACACCACGTCTTTCATAGATCACGGTCTACACCACGTCTTTCATAGATCACGGTCTACACCACGTCTTTCATAGATCACGGTCTACACCACGTCTTTCATAGATCACGGTCTACACCACGTCTTTCATAGATCACGGTCTACACCACGTCTTTCATAGATCACGGTCTACACCACGTCTTCGGTATTTCGTGGAAGGACAAAGTGACAAACGTCTTTCATAGATCACGGTCTACACCACGTCTTCGGTATTTCGTGGAAGGACAAAGTGACAAATGTCTTTCATAGATCACGGTCAACACCACGTCTTCGGTATTTCGTGGAAGGACAAAGTGACAAATGTCTTTTATAGATCACGGTCTACACCACATCTTCGGTATTTCGTGGAAGGACAAAGTGACAAATGTCTTTCATAGATCACGGTCTACACTACATCTTCGGTATTTCGTGGAAGGACAAAGTGACAAATGTCGATCATAGATCACGGTCTACACCACATCTTCGGTATTTCGTGGAAGGACAAAGTGACAAATGTCTTTTATAGATCACGTCTACACCACATCTTCGGTATTTCATGGAAGGACAAAGTGACACATGTCTTTCATAGATCACGGTCTACACTACATCTTCGGTATTTCGTGGAAGGACAAAGTGACAAATGTCTTTTATAGATCACGTCTACACCACATCTTCGGTATTTCATGGAAGGACAAAGTGACAAATGTCTTTCATAGATCACAGTCTACACTACATCTTCGGTATTTCGTGGAAGGACAAAGTGACAAATGTCTTTTATAGATCACGTCTACACCACATCTTCGGTATTTCATGGAAGGACAAAGTGACAAATGTCTTTCATAGATCACGTCTACACCACATCTTCGGTATTTAGTGGAAGGACAAAGTGACATGCTGAGGTGTTGTCATTTAAAGCATGTATACACTGCTTAGACAGCACAGACTACGCTGGCTTGGCCATGTCTGCTGCATGGAAGATGGTCGCACCCCCAATGATATTTTCTACGTGCAACTGATAGATGGCAAAAGAGCAATCGGGCGACTGCAGCTGGGGTTCAGAGATGTGTGCAAGGGAGACATGAAATCACTGGACAGAAATCCACAACGTGGGAGGATGAAGCTGCTGATCGCAGCCTACGGAGCACATATACAAATTGACATGAACTTACTTCATACAGCATTACCCAAGTTAACTTTAGTTTATCCAGTTTTCTGTCTTTACCCACAACATATATATGCTTGATCCCGTGTAGTTCCTGGGGTCTCCAGTAATACAAAGAATGAACAGATTTTCTGCCCCATCAGGCAAAACGTACAAGGCGACTAATATGAGGTTGTGCATGAGGTTGGCAACCTCATCATGTCAAACAAATTATTACAGAAACCACCGCTGGAAGAGCAAATGCATACCCGGTACAGGCTTCCTTCAAAGGATCAGTTGCAGTTGTAGCTCTATGCTTCAAAGGGAGCAAAAAGGAAAGAGGATGATGAAGTTGAACATAATGATGATGATGGTGATGTTGTTGATGATGATGGTAACAATGATGGCAATAATGTTGATATATGCTAGAAACCAAATGTGAAGCAGGTTTTAAATGAATTGTTTTTTACACATACACCATTACTTGAGTTGATAGAGATTAGTTCATAAGAATTACTGTTGTTGCTTGTTTTTGTTGTACTTTAGAGATATTCATATTTAGTGTCTGTAAGTTTCACATTCTTCAACTCGAAGGTCATTTCAATCTTGTTGTATGGCTCTGAAACATGGAGAATGAAAAAATGATAATCAAGGAGTTTCAGACTTTCATAAATGGCCGCTTGCTTAGAATAGAAGGATTGAAATGGTGCAAGATCACCAATGTGGAACTGATGACAAGAACCAGACACATACCAGTCTAACAAGAGATGAGTAGAAGATGGTGGTGATGCTTAGGACACGCACTGAGGAGATCTGTTAAAATGTAAGAGGTATGACCAAATGAGAATACCAATATTAGATTATTTGCAGGCATCCAACTTACCTATAAATATAGAGGAGGTGTTGAAAATAGACAGACCTATGGAACTGCATAATATAGTCAAACAATATTTAACACGAACACATGTTAATATATAGTGGCTGGGAATGTGAAGGTCTGATGCTGTTCTTACAATGCATGTGACTTTAAACAGATGAAAGTCAATTAAATATCTGGTAAAGTCCGTTATATAACTAGAACCACCAGGCCTTTACACCCCTCCACTTTAATATTATTCTTGTTCATAGTTTCTTCTTGATTTTGTTTGTTTGTGTGTGTGTGTGTTTTTTTTCTATTTATCTAACGTATAAGCACAATTGTGATTATCCCTATTTACATTGATTTGACAAATTTGATGCCACTTTCTCATGTCGGCAGTTGTTCATATTATTTGGAATTGAAAACAATATATATCCTAATTATAACCCATCAGAGGTTGAACGGGATTTTTTTTTTCATTAATTTAAAAAAAAAGATCTGTTGATAGCATTACCACTGTGGAGATCTGTTGATAGCATTACCGCTGTGGAGATCTGTTGATAGCATTACCATTGAGGAGATCTGTTGATAGCATTACCACAGATCTGTTGATAGCATTACCACTGAGGAGGTCTGTTAATAGCGTTACCACTGAGATCTGTTGATAGCATTACCACTGAGGAGATCTGTTGATAGCATTACCACTGAGATCTGTTGATAGCGTTACCACTGAGATCTGTTGATAGCATTACCACTGAGGAGATCTGTTGATAGCGTTACCACTGAGGAGATCTGTTGATAGCATTACCACTGAGATCTGTTGATAGCATTACCACTGAGATCTGTTGATAGCATTACCACTGAGATCTGTTGATAGCATTACCACTGAGATCTGTTGATAGCATTACCACTGAGATCTGTTGATAGCATTACCACTGAGATCTGTTGATAGCATTACCACTGAGATCTGTTGATAGCATTACCACTGAGGAGATCTGTTGATAGCATTACCACTGAGGAGATCTGTTGATAGCATTACCACTGAGGAGATCTGTTGATAGCATTACCACTGAGGAGATCTGTTGATAGCATTACCACTGAGGAGATCTGTTGATAGCATTACCAGGCAGTCATCGTTCTGGAATTCCCGGGGAGAAGTAGAAGTAGAACAAGAAATAACATGGAGAAAAGAACTGGAGATAGAAATGAAAATGAGTTGATGGCACATGACAGAAGACTTAACAAGTTTCATGAAGGCCTATGCTCCTTTGGCAACTGCAGGTTAACAAATGAACGAAGACTCGCAGTTTAAAAAAATATGGTATGTGACATTTTCCCTTATTATTGTTGTCTGGGTGTGTACTTTGGTTCAAGGGTAGAGAGCAGAGGCAAAACTTACTTCCCCAAAGCGTGTTTGTAACAGCTGAGGATAAAGGTAGGCTAAAAATAGGCTACACATCTATCACTGTTTAAAGTAAAACAGAAGATACAATGATACTAACTATACATTCTAAAGGGAAGAGAATGTTTACTGACCTGCACATCCGTAAGAGTTAAAGGCCTTGACTGATTTATTGATTCTTAAATGTTATAGAAATTATCTACATTTTTTTACATGTTTTACGTCTATAATAATCTACAATATTGTAATTGATGAAAGGTTTTCCCAAAACATCCTGTTGTAGATTGCTCTTGACTTCCGGCTTTCTGTGACTTATGACCTCTCAAAATTATGACAGCCATCCCATTATTCCTAGTGTATTATTTTTCTAACATAAATTTTATTTATTTATTCATTATTTAGTACAGTATAGTACCATGCAGTACAGTAATTTCATGTTATAATTTGTACATTATTTTATTTCATCATAAACAAAGAGTTAAATTAGTTAAAAATATAATAAAACAGACCTACACATTTTAGCACTCATGCATGTTAATTGTTAACATATCGTTAAAGTTCATATACGAGTAGTATGTAGTGATTTTCAACATATGGCCATATCGACTTATGACGGGATCGTCAAAACGGAACCCTGTCATAAGTCAAAGGCAGTTTGTATTTATGTTGTCCAGTTGTTAAACTGACATGACTCCTTTTGTATAATTTTTTAAAGATCTATATCAGTGAACATTTTGCCAGTGTAGGACTGGTGAGAAGGTGACAGTGGAACACAGAAATGAGGAGAAGATGCTAGCAATGGATAGGACACACATTGAGAAAACATGTTGATAGGACACACATTGAGAAAACATGTTGATAGGACACACATTGAGAAAACATGTTGATAGGACACACATTGAGAAAACATGTTGATAGGACACACATTGAGAAAACATGTTGATAGGAATCACATTGAGAAAACATGTTGACAGGATACACATTGAGAAAACATGTTGATAGGACACTCATTGAGAAAACATGTTGTTAGGACAC
This sequence comes from Oreohelix idahoensis, assembly GCA_024509875.1. Taxonomy (NCBI): domain Eukaryota; kingdom Metazoa; phylum Mollusca; class Gastropoda; order Stylommatophora; family Oreohelicidae; genus Oreohelix; species Oreohelix idahoensis. Next base: position 195,999 of record JAMPIV010005914.1, read on the forward strand.
TCATTGAGAAAACATGTTGATAGGACACTCATTGAGAAAACATGTTGTTAGGACACACATTGAGAAAACATGTTGATAGCCTTACAAGGCACATCTTGTTCTGGAATTCACCAGGGAAAGAGAGGTAGAGAGAAACCTAAAAGTACACGAAGAAGAGAATTGCAGACAGAAATTGAAGAGATAAAGAAGACATGGAAAAGTCTTGAGCTGATGGCACAGTTTTGGTGAAGGCCTATGCTCCTGGGGAAACTGAAAGGTTATGATGATGATGACATATCAGTTTAGCTGCAGGACTAGTTATCACACAGAGCTTATTACATAACATGTGAATACAATGTGTTGTGTGAGTGTCATTCGCCGCCGCTTTTCCTGAGGACCTTCATCTGTCTTGGATGGCTGAGTTGACCTATTATTTGTTCAAGTTTTTGTGGTTATAAGGATTTTGTACAGGATGTGGTAACTGGCCCAATGCCCAACACTCCTTAGTCACTTCTGATGACATGCATGATAGAATACAGTTTTACTATTCTTTTCTCCCCTGTCAGTGCCCGGTAATGCATGAACCAATGAAAAAAACCAGACAAGTGCCAGTGGTACAAGAGATGACAAAAACCAGACAAGTGCCAGTGGTACAAGAGATGACAAAAACCAGACAAGTGCCAGTGGAACAAGAGATGACAAAAACCAGACAAGTGCCAGTGGAACAAGAGATGACAAAAACAAGACAAGTGCCAGTGGTACAAGAGATGACAAGAAGATGCTGGAGATGGATAGGACACACATTGAGGAAATGCATGACGGACATGAAGAAGACAGAGAAAGGCCTTAAGCTGATGGCACGGGACAGGAAGACTTGGCATAAGTCTGTTGAAGGCCTATGCTCCTGGTGGAGCGGAAGTGTGATAATGATGATGATGATGTTGATGATGATGTTGTTGATGATGTTGATGTTGATGATCATGAGAATACAATATGACTACCTATACCACAATTAACAATATATATTTAAACCATTGTACATCTAAGTATTTGCCCAGTATACCCAGTGGTCTCTGATGAGACAAACAAACAATAAGACTACTCCACCATCAGGTATATCTTACAAGTCAACTAATATGAGGTTGTGCTGGAAGTGGCAACCTCATAATTTAAAATAGATTGCCACAGAAGCCACCACAACAAGATCATGTAACTGCTTAGTGCAGACTTCCTGCAGGACCAGCTGCAGTGGGGGGCTCCATGCTCCATCAGGAGCGCAAAGGAGATTGATGATGACAATGATGTTCATATCTATAAGTTTGTTGTTACCTTGTATCCCCAGAATGCGGTTCAAAGTACGCATGTATTGTGATCAATACTATTACACATCTACATGTGACAAGTATTGTAAACCTGAAGATTCTAGTGCCGGACATTACACATGTGATCCAACCACGGGAAATAAAATCTGTTTACCTGGTGAGTGAAACACAGCGCTATTAATATTGCTTTTCATCAATGAAAACTTTTTAAAACAGTGATGACACATAATAAATATTTTTTTTGTATTTTTAAACGAAAAAAAAAACAAACAAACAAAGTAGCTATTTTTGGAAACAAAACAAAAACAAACTAAGTGAAACTGTTACTATTTTTTTTCTGTTTAACTTAGTGAAGAGTTCCACAGGTTGTCATAGCCGGGAGTTGTAGTGAGGATAAGCTCTCACTGCAGATAAATGCTTCTATGGCACGCGCCACAAATAGCCACTGACAACCAAGCACAGCTCCCAGACTTTATGTGTGGATCAATTTGAGCCTGGCGGAACTGTTTCCACTGACGGGAGAATGGGCGAAGACGAGTCACTGGTGCCTTAAAACCAGCAGCTTGAGGCAAATAGCTCTTGTGACCTTGGTTGGTAGCCTACCTAAGAAAAGATAAAACTCTGAATTCAAACCACTGCTTCCTTGTGGGAATATCCATTTACGGGATATGCTTCAGGAGTAAACCCAGAGGATAAATCCAGAGTTGGAGTTACAGAGGCAGCCTAATATTGATTCAACATTATTCTGGCAACTCCTGCAACGAGGCTAGTACCAAACTGTATTGACTACTGCCATTCCTTTGGATCTACCAGCTGCGTGGAGAGGGGGAACCTTCTGCATGGGCAACAGCTTGATCTCCATATAACTGTGCCCAAGCTCACAGTCTGGAAAGGACACTCCAGCTTCACCCTATAGGTGTCGGCACAACACAGGAAGTAGCAGTTACCGATTATAAGCATCTTGCTCAGTTGGCATAGGGCATGACACCAGGGGCTACTTCTGACAGTGAGAGAGGTTCTAGAATCTCACTGGACAGCTACCGCCTGCTTCACACTGGGCAGCCACCAGCCAATTAGGTATTGTCCCGCCACTGTCTGCTTTCCCCATTGGGTGCATGGGGATTAGGGAAAACTGGAACTGCGGAACGAAAATTTTGCACTAAGCAATAATTACAAAACAAGAAGTAATAGAAAGAAACAAACTATCAGATTGAGACGTTGGAACGTCCGGACTGTGTTGACTGGACTATCCGAAAAGCTACAGGACATAACGATATCAGGAAGACAGCTGTAATCATTGAGGAACTTAAACGACTTCAGGTGGATATAGCTGCACTTTAGGCAACACGCCTGGCAGGCTCAGGAATGGTAAGCAAGAAGGACTACACATTTTACTGCCAAGGGAAAGATCTTAAAAAAACAGAGAACACAGTAGGACTCCGTCCAAGAAATCTGACATCCTTAGAGATTTCTTGGACGGAGTACTACTGTGTACTTTTCCAAGCATCTACGGATCTAGCTAAGTGAACCTTTACTTGTTCCGAAGTTTTGTTCATTCTTTTTTTCGTTTCGTTGATTATATACTTTCTTGTTTCGGTATTTCTTTTAGGTTTTACGATTTTCTTATATTATTATTGTTCTTTTTTCTCTCATCATTGTGGGTGTTTACTTTTTCCATCTGCTTGTATCACATCTTTTCGTGTATGTTTCTCATCATCATATGTTTTTGTAGTACCTATATGTAATTCTTGTCTTTGTCACCTGTTTGTGGCTGATGAACCCGAAACGTCCCTTGTTTCATGTGAACCGTTATTCAAGAAATACCATAACCTGCACAAATATAACAGTGATCAAATTTTCCCATTTCTTCACTTTACTCCTTTTATCCAAATAGATCATTTCAATGTTGAATGACTTCTACAATGTTTTGTTTCCATCTTAAAGACTACAGTTCTGACATTCAAAAATCAGTGTTCCCACTTAAATTTTAGCTCTTGTACAACTATGCTCTTATTAATAATTATAATATTGCAACACATATATTTGATAACTCCTACAACACTTTTGTAGTTTGATGATTTATGCAGCAAATTTGCAGTCTGGTAGATCATGTAGCTCGTATGTCCATGGTTTTAACAAACAAACCCACTAATCTATTTTCACATCTATTTCTGCAGAAGTTGCCAGAATTATTTACAGTGGAGCACATTTGTTTAAAAACTTTATACAAAACTCATTTATCTTTTCCCCTAATTTCAGATAATGTGGTATACCAAGAAATTTACCCCTGACCTCAGTTAATTTTCTAATGCAAAAACTGATATTCCTATTCTCTGCACACACACAAACACACACAAATACTCATTGCCATTCCATTACCTGCATGTTTAAACTTTTAATTTATTGTTTCTTTTAATAATGCTTAGATGGGCTAGTTTATAACTGTGATATACATCTTTATTAAGACTTCACAATTTGTTAAAATATTTATTATATGTATTGTGCACATGATATTAGAAATAAAATTATAACGTTCAATTTCTTGCATTAAAATATATGCCTGTAATTAGTTTTGACAACTGTGAGATGGATGTGGAATCATATTTATTTATATCTTTTAAGATTTATAGGTAAAACAGGTGTAGTACTTGATGATTCTTTAACTTCATTCATTCAGTTTAAAAGTTATTGAGATTATGTATATATAAATAATGATAGTCCCATAACAGATACAGCCGTAGGGCAGTGAAGTCCTATACTAGGTCCAGCATTGAGAGGCGGGATGACTAGTTTCTTTCCTCGCTGCCTTTTCCTTCCATACATATAGGGTGTTTATATAGTCATTGTGCACTTCACAACTTTAATCATGTTGAAAGTCTAGCCAACCCCTCAATACCTTACTCTTTACATGATTATTTCTTTGTTAAAGTAACTAATGTCATTAGTGTCATAACTGAAAAACAACTATAGAAAGTATTTGTGGAAAGTATAGACAGTTTTTTTGGAAGTATAAGTGTCATCATGCGTTGCTTCAATAATAAGAATAATATCAAATAAAGAGTGTAAATAATTTGTGTCCACAATTATAGATGTTTCAAATCTTGACATTTCTAAGATTATGTATGCTAAAATTAAATTAGTGACTTTTCAAATACATATTATAGATTGTTTTTAATGTCATACACAACCTAAATTATTAAAGGTTTCAAGTACGCAATAACTTCATAGAGACATATATGAAGACTTCACTCACTAGATTGTTTTTAATATCTTACTAATGTTTTCAACTGCACTTGAACTTAAAGTCCCTTACTCTTTCAGTTTTACATTATACAGTCCTTATCTCAGCCTCAGAACTACTAATATTCACCATTCAGTTTTACATTATACAGTCCTCATCTCAGCCTTAGAACTACTAATATTCACCATTCAATTTCTTACCTCACAAGAACAGCTATGCTTTGGACCCCTGAAGGAAAACGAAAGAGAGGCCGACCAAAAACAGCCTGACGGAGGACTGTGGAAGCTGAGATGCCAAGAATGAACCAGAGTTGAGGCACTGTACAAAGGATGGCCGCCGACCGAGCAAAGTGGAATCAATTTGTTTTGCCCTACAAGACGCCACTAGGCGTGATGGCCACTGACTGCTTTGACGGTCGGCGGCTAAGGATCAAAGAAGAAAATAATTTCTTACCTCCAGCCTCTGCCTCATCTATTTCCCACTTTGCCATTGCTTCCTTCCCTGCCCAGCCCTCTCGCAGTATTTACATTTTTCACATCATTATTTTCCTTTGTACTCCTTGCAAATCTGACATCCTTAGAGATTTCTTGGACGGAGTACTACTGTCTTCTTTTCCAAGCATCTACGGATCTAGCTAAGTGAACTTTTACTTGTTCCAAAGTTTTGTTCATTCTTTTTTTCGTTTCGTTGATTATTTACGATTTTCTTATATTATTATTGTTCCTTTTTCGCTCATCACTGTGGGTGTTTACTTTTTCCATCTGCTTGTATCGCTCATTTCGTGTATGTTTCTCATCATCGTATGGTTTTGTAGTACCTATATGTAATTCTTGTCTTTGTCACTAGAGGGTTAGATGTTATTGAAATTCTTTAGTATCCTGGACACAAAATTGTATCCTGTGATACCAGGATAGTGCCAGATAAGAGTCTGGTCTTATAAGAAATACGCCCTTCTCTGAAAAAAGTAAGGGTGCATAGACATCAAAGATAGGATCAAACTGAATAAGTTCCTAGAGAAGATGGTAATGTATTACTCTAAGTCCCTACGTGTTCCCTCTCCAGATCCTCCTCTGTTAATTGTTTTATTATTATTAATAACTCTGCTAGGGGTAATAACTTAATTATCTACCAACAGAAACTGTAACTTAAAGAATTTAAGTAAGTCTGCTGGTAAATATTTACAATTTATTTTTACACGTTTTCTTTTCTTGTGAAAATCTTTCACTGAATTCAAAAGTCGATTACAAAATTAAATAAATAAAAACACTTGCAAATCGTTAAAATTATTTATAGTCTTTTATCTTTGTATGAACGTTCTCCTTTCTAGGCTGAGATCACTGTAGGTGTAGACTGTCTGTACTTTATGATTTATTTTATCTTCTTTACAATTATTGGAATTAAGTAACCACTGACTAGGACGTTTGCCTAGCGAAAATGCACTGTTTATTCATCATAGTCTATCTAGTTTGTGGTGATGCTGTGATAAACTATACAGTAGCCTTGGGTGGCTACTTAGCTTGAGGTCTTGATTTGGTGGTCTGTTCCACCTTGGGTCTGGCAAGAAGACTGTCTCGTCCAGGCTTTTGGATCTGGGTGACCGGCCCTGTATCATTAAAGGGCACTCGCACCTCTGAATCCTATAATGGAGTCTGGCTCCTAAAGGTGGCAGGTAATTGCAGGATGTAACCTGAAAATATATTTAATTTCACCACTGTATTGCCTATCTCTATCTCCCTATCACAGAAGTAGGAGATGAGAGATAGTTTTCAGACAACAGAGTGCAGGTAGACGCACAGGTCACATCAAGTCAGCATTAATACAATTCAGTTCACTGTGAATACAATTTTCCTTCAAATTCTTAGTTAGAGCTATTTGTCCATGATTCGCCACCATAAAGTTATTAGGCTTTGTGGAAAAATACAAAGTGATATCTTAATCAATGCAGTAAAACAATTCCTTTCATCCTCCCTCATGTTCCTGGTATGTGATCCATTCCATCAAGAAATAATTCTTTAAATACTTTTCTAAAACTATAGACACAACCTTGCTACCATTCTCAATCGATTTAAATATTTTCACAAGCTTGGCTTTTGCCTCCAGAAATTACACAGTAGTTCAAACACGTTCTACACACTTTCTAACACACACTGTAATTAATCCATAAATATATATATATATATATATATATATATATATATATATATATATATATATATATATATATATATATATATATATATATACATTCTTTACTACCCTCAGGCACACACAATTGAGCTGTTAATGGTTATAATGGTCTGCTCTCAGATACATAAGGCAAAGGCACTATGCATTAAAACTTGTGTTACCCCTCACCGTGATTTTTTTTTAAATGACTGGCCCCATTTCGTTAGCATACACGTTATTTATAGTGTGAGATCGGGTGTCCGAGGGGTTTCCCTGCTCGCTAATATTTGCATCCGACATTTTTTTGTAAAATCTGCCTAGTTGTGCAAATCAGGAAACTATGATTTTATTTATCTACGTTATTCCTGGAGCGATTTTCTTCATCTAAAGCTTTAAATACGCTCTGTATTATTCTACACCTTCCTAGCTACTAATCTGTTACTTTCCTAAATGCATTTATTTCTATGCGTACTTTAAACAGCCAAATTATGGACTAACCCGAGGCCTTGATGCATTCAACCAAAGATTTCTCCCGTCCTATACAACTGATCGTGAAAGTCTCTGCACAGACATGCAGAGCAACATTCCCGTTGTAGAATTAGAGACCTCTTCCAGGTGGTACTTCTTTCCTACTTATGTAATTAAATGGCATCCTTCACTCGGTTGCATGGATTAGTCCTAGCCATTTTGTCTGTTCAATGCTTTTGTAAACACGGCAGAACGGTACTTTCTGATTGGTCAGTGTATCAAGCAGTTATTATAAAGTATGGTGCGTGGTTTCGTCAGAGTATACAGAAGGGTGTTTTGTGAAAACAGACCAACTCACGACAGTCACCTGTTTGTGGCTGACGAAGAGTTAAACCTGAAACGTCCCTTGTTTCATGTGAACCATTATTTGTAGAACTGATTCAATATCGTTTATTGGTTTATATACTTATTTTCCTTACCAGTTTTACAGCAGCCCCTTTATTTGTTTACCTAGAATATTGCTTATAATCATAAACACTTAAAATAAATTAACTATGAGTAATCTTGGTAGGTTTGAACAAGAAATAAAGAAGAGGTTTCTTAGAAATCTTTGGATCTGTAATGGTCAATTTGCAGATAGGAAAATGACATAAAATATTAAACTGCACTGAGTTTCAGTTAAAAAGTTACTTAATGCCCAATGCTTTCTAACGTTGCTTCTTATTTGTAGGATGGCAAGGACCTCAGTGTACAGAAGACATAGATGAGTGTCAGCTGGGCTACTGTGTCAGAGGTCAATGCATCAATCTACCTGGAAATTACTTCTGCCACTGCCCACCAAACTACGCAGGTGACCCAAATAACGCAGTTAGATAACTTTGAATTAGATTAGACAGTGGAAAAAGATAACATTTAAGAGACAGACAAGCAGGTTAGATTAGATTACATTAGAAGTAGATTTAGATCTATATTACATTAGATTAGACTGAATTGGATTAAATCAGATAGGATTGGTCAGACAATTAAAAAAGAAAGGTATATAATCAAACAGTGATACAAGGACTAATGCACAGTACCAAAAAAAAATTAAATCTCACATAGAATAAAATGCAAGTCTTAATTTGCAAGCATATCAACCAGTGTGCAGATATAACATACTGAAGTGTGCAGTCAGCGTAAACAAATCCCTTCCAAAAATTATTTATAAGTACATTTATGAAAACAAAAGCCTATTCTGTGCAAACGTAGTCATGTTAATTCATCTTTAAAGGTAGAAGCCCATGGTTTGTGCTTTATATCTAATAGCGTGGGATTTATGATGTTATGAGAATTAGCAATGGCAACTGTCCACTCAAAAGTATAGAAAGACACAATGGTATTCTATAAATAATTTTTTTTAGTAGCAAGAATATGAAATCTACTAAAATCCGTTGTTAACTCTTTGACTCCAGACCAACGCTCTGAGCGTTGCAAAATTCAACGCGCCGTGCCAGAGCAACACTCACAGCATGGTTTTTAGTTTATCACGAATAAACCCTAACAATCGTCCGTTTTATGCAGTTCATATATTAAAACTCGTAGAATGACTTCCGCTACTATTTAAGCAACTAATTTGACTGTAGTTAATAAGCACATGTGCGTGTTTTGACGTTATTATCACAATTTTTGTAAAGATTTGCGTGTTTGCGTTTTTCGTTGTTATTGCTAGAGAAATATGTCACGCTTTATATTTACATTTTCTAAGTCTCCTAAGCAAATAACTGTGTCAAACTACTTTGAAATATTGCTGACATTGATGATGATTGTTTGGTAGTCACAGTTTGTTGTCAAAATACGGAATCCGTGCAGAAAAGCTAGACATACTAGATTTAGTTGATGAGTGGGCGTAGTCATATTCTGGCCGATCAAAAAGCAACAAAACTAGACCTACCGTAACATCTAATCACTAGTTCTTGGTAGAAGATGAAGCTAGGGATACTATTAAAACATTAAACAACAGTAAAAAAGTTTTTATGTGACGTTATTCTTCTTTATTTGTTTGAAAATTACGTAATGCACGATTGCATAATTTATTTTTTTCTTACAAAGGACCACAGAAAAACTGGCGTGAATAACATTAAATGCACTAATTGTGGCCATAAGCATGCTTTTTTTACTTAGTATATGGATTAACTTGACGTTTGAAGACTAAAAAGAAAGTTTTATTGTCTACAACAGTAATTTGTCTTTGGTAAGATCGTATTCTAGAGTCAACTTTTTAGCGTTTTTCAATTTTACATGCAAAATGTTTTAAGTATACCGAGTATACTTGTGTTAATACTACCAAAGACATTAATATTACAATTCTCTATCAATTTCCCTACAGTTTGGTATATAATAAGTACATGTTCAAAGGAAAATTCACACAAAAAATTTAGACTGAAAGATGAACACTTCACTCTATAAAATTCTGCCCACAAAAAAGTCTGGCACAGCGTGCTAAATAACTCTGGAATGAAAGAGTTAAAGAAGGTGCAGTATGGTACATTTTGCTTTAATGCAAACATTTGTACAAATATGGGCTTTTAAATTTCATAACGGTATTTGGCATGCAGCAGTGCTATGCTAAATCTTGATACCATTAGAATTTATTTAGAATAATATCTGTGTAAGCTGAATAATGTTTGTTGTGTTATTAGTAGGATAATGAAAAAAAAAAACCATACCTAGTTTGGCAGAATAAACTTAGCAACTCGTTCCTTTTTAAAATCTGTTTTTTATGAGTTTGTTTTTAAAACTAATATCCATAGATTGTAGCATGTGTACACTGTATAATAGGAAAACTTGCAATTTAATTTCATGTTTTGATTCTCATATCTTTGCATTTTGTTTTCACAATAAACTGAGACTATAGTGCAATCTGGTAATAATTATTTTTTTCCATATTTAAGGCAAAAACTGCACCACTTTGATGAATCCATGTCGTTCACAACCCTGTCTGAATAGTGGGACCTGCTTTTCTCATGATTCAGAACATGTCTACATTTGCCAGTGCACACAGGAATGGGAGGGGGTAAACTGTGAAAAGCCAAAAATTGCTTGTAAATCTAATCCTTGTCTGAATAATGGCATATGTACAAGCAGGCAAGTAACTTTCTTGTAATTTTTTTTTTTTTTTAACTTCTGGTATTTAACGTCAGTGAGTCATATAACTTTCTTCTTCTTTGGTCCTTGGCCAGCGACTGACAAAGCAATCAGTGACCATCATGCCTGGTGGCATCTTGTAGGGCAGCAACAAACCGTCTCCATTTTGCTCGGTTAACAGCCATCCTTTGTGTGGTACCCCAGCTCTGGTTCATGCTCATCAAAACCTTAGGCAGCCTTATTTGCATAGACCAGATATCATAAACTTCCATTTATCTGTTCCATCTGCCTTGTTCCACTTTTTCAGATGTATCTTCTGCCTACATTTTTGGTCTAGGCATCTCTTCCTTGTGTGTTCACTGGTTTTTGCACATTCTATTTTATTGCTGGTGTCATAACTGTGTCTGAAGAATCTTGGTAGAGGTAGATTTCCTCTGTGTATAACTGATTAATTTCCATTTATGGTTTATAACCTGTGTGTAGTTGGGCCTTCTTTGAATTAGTCCCACAGGTCAAAATTCCTGGCTGTCTCCAATTGTTAGGGCCCTACTTAAGTATAAACCCTGTATGATTCACGGGGGGACTGAGGAGATAAAAAAAGATTAGAACCACTGTTACTTCAGCAGGTATGTTATAAGCGGCAACTGATGTGAGTTTGTCCATGGGACTAACAACTTCACCATATTAAACAAATAGTTACAGAAACTACTTCTGCAAGAACTTATGAAGTGTTTTAATGCATGTTTCCTTTAAGAGGAGAATCCCATTGGCAGAGTGGTTAGAATGCTTGCTTCGCATGGTAAAACTACTGGGTTAAAAACCTAGTAGAGTCACACTCCATCCTATGCAACTGTAAATGAGTACCTGACTCTGCTCATGGATAAGGGAAGGCAAAGGCAGCGATTAAGGGAGCTGGTCACTCCCGCTGATAAAGATGCATACAATTAATGTCTAGTAGGTTGCCATTCATTGTAACTAGTAGGAACTGGCGGCTATAGACCCCTTACTGTTCACATTCTTTCTACATCTAGAATTATGCCGACTCATCTTTCATGTTCCTAATACATTAAATGCATCTTGTATTATTAAACTGTGCTTGTACACTGTGTAAAAGAAGATGCTTTCCTGAGCTAAAATCTGATATTCCAGACATTGAAAGTATATTGACCAAATATTTCCAGCAAAGTTCTGGACACTTCCATATACTGATGATTCAGCAAAAAATGCATTTGAGAATGGGGGAGCTGGCATCTTCATTAAATTAAAGAATATAATTCACTTTATGGCAATTAGCACTGGCAAATACTGCAATAACTTGAATGCTGAAGCAGAAGCCCTGAAACAGGCAGCGGAAACTTTGAGTACAAAGCACATGCAGAAAAACAGATAGTGATCTTTTCAGATGCCCTCTCAGTAATAACAGCCCTGAAGAGTCACCATGCTAAGGGATCAAAAGATCTGATAAACTCACTTGAAATCCTGGTCAAATGCTTCAACAAGTGCACAGTTCAGTGGATACCAACCCATTGCAACATTCCAGGCAACGAAGGGGCAGATAACCTTGCTAAAGAAAGGTGAGTGCTACAACAAAACGATATAAAGACAAGTTATGAAATGGCTAAAACAACTATAAAAGCCATATTCAAGTTCAAATGGGACAGAGAACACCCAGGTCACATAAAAGATGATGCCTATAACCAACTATCTAGGCGAGACCAGGTCATAATTTTCCGCTTATGCACTGATCACAATAGGTTGAGGTACCATTTTTAACCGCAAGTACAGGATTGGTCCAACAAATCTCTGCTCCTGTGGCACCAGCCCCATGACAGCCGAACATCTGCTCCAGCCCTGCCCAATATACAACAGTGAACGGAGTGGCATATGGCACCACCCCACTTCTCTCCATGAAAAACTGTGTGTAGATGTAAGGAACCTTGGGCTGACTACTGTCTTTATGAGAGTCATTAATGTAGATGTCTGAGGGTGAACGAGGAAGAAGAAGAAAAAGTTGTATAAAAGTATCAGTGAAAGGTACAGACATGGAAAAACCTTGAACTGAGGGCACAGGACAGGAATACTTGGCATAAATCTGTTGTAGGATTAAGCTCCTTGTCGAGTTGATGGATGATGATGATGAATATTTCGGGTATACAAGTGATGTAGCCAAGGAACTTTAGAGCCTGCTGAGCAATTTCGTGTGAAGTATAGGTTATGTATTGTAACAACACTAAAAACTTCAGGTGGCATTGTCAGAAATGTCCCTGTATGGCCATATGAGCATGCAGTTTTAAGAAAACATTGATAATGAGCATAAGAAAGTGTAAATTAAAGACATACACACAAAGAAAGCATATGTTTATTTATTCTTTTCACATCTTTGCAGCCCTGACAAGACAAGCTACTCTTGCTCTTGTGTCTACCCTTACACTGGTGACCGCTGTGACAGTGTTGGATCAACAACTGTACCAAGTAGGTTTTCTGTCAAATACACATCTACAACATACACCACTGCAGCCATGTCAAAACCTGCAAACATCATTACTATCATCATCTGTTGTAACAATACCAGCAGTCATAACAGCTGTATTTATTCAATCACTTTTTTTCAACATGACATCATCAACACATGGAAACAACAAGTGTAATATATTATACAGAATAAAAAACACCATATCATCATCATCATTTCTCGTTTTGCTTCCTACAAAAGCAATTAACCATCACTGTATCTGGGCCCCTTGCAGGAAGCCTGCACAAAGCATTCACATGTTCTTGCAGCAGTAGTTCCTGAAGCAATTTGTTTTACATACTGAGGTTACCAGTTCCATGTACAGCCTCATAGTTGCCTTTTACGACATGCCTGAGGCAACAGTAGTCCTATTTTTTCTTTGTCTCATTAGAGACCCCTGTGAACTACAGGGGACAAGATCACTGTATATCAAACTTATAACCCACGTGGGGTTGAACTGTGTGGGTATTCCATGCACAGGATAAACATAGTTTTCTTGTACATGAGCAAAAACTAATTAAAACCAACAACACAGCCTTTACTGTTATTAATTAAAACTCACTATATATTACCATTTAATCACAGCCACCATCCCCACAAGTCTGGAGACAACAACAGCTCCAATTACTACCACCACTTTTACTGCTATAGCAACCACTACACTTGAACCATCAACAACAATCAAAATGGAAAATGGTATTGTGTTATTCATTTCACCACAGCCTTGCTTGATACGCACCCTTGTTCCCCAGTCTGCCAAATGATAGTAGCATACCCTATCATTTCACATACAGGACAATGGAAAATCCATTTAACTTGAATGTCGTTTCACTTTTCTTCTGTTAATATATTTTACAATATCAGAGGCACTTAAAGTAAGAAAATAATCAAGTACTTGAAATTATCAGAAGGACAAAATAGTGAAATAAAATTAAGTGTAATTAGCAAATCTTGAAAATCAAGTTCAAAGTTGATTACAAGAAAACAATAAAGGCAGAAGGAACAGGCAAATACAGCGGGTGACAATACTTAACTGTGTAAAGAAATAGACAAAAATAACCTACTCAGTTATTAACAGTGTTTTGAATACAAGAGTCAAACAAAAGTTCCTTGATGGTCATCCTCTTATTGTTGTAGATCCAGGAATGTTTGGGCTGTTGCCCTTTGGTATACTGGAGTGCCTGTGAATTTCCTACTCACCCCAGACAGAAGCCAGAAATGCACTGTCCTAGTATAAGGAGATACAAGGGGTGTTTGTGCTTCTCCCTTAGATATATAGCCAAAGTATAAGGCCATTCCCTGCCATCAAATTGCCTACAGGTTATGCCAAGTTCTCCTGAGCTCTAGGCATGTAACCAAAGGTTCAAGGCACAATGATCATCATGTCATGAGTCTCTGTACCTTTATAGTGGGTTCCAGTTATGAGGAGGCAGTGTATAGTGGTTCCTACTCCTCAGGCCAGTTTAGTATTATTCTGGCTTCTTTCCAACCACAGAGGGTGAAGATAACATTAGTGCACCATGTTTGTTATTAATATTTGCTCCTCTATGTTGGTTGTGCTTGGCCTGGTTCGGACCAGCAGTTAACAGAACCACCTCGAGGAGGGTGTTTCTCCTTGGGTATAAGTAGTTATGCAAGAACAGAGAGACTGGCACTGCAGTGATTGAAAAGAGGAATTTACAGGCCTAGGGTGAAGCAGGGGAGAGGGGGAATCTGCATGGAGGACACTCCACTACAAACGACACCAACAAATCATTCCCCTTGTTTGTAATACAGACTAGGACCCAGTCATCCTCTAAGATGGAACAGATTCCAAAAAAACTAGACTTATTTTGTAGACTTTTCACTGGAACTGTGGATAAGTTTTAACTGCAAGCAGTAAACTGATAGCATCAATACCATAGTAGCTTGTGTGGTTCCTGGAAGTGTTCTTGGGGAATTTAGAGAAAGAATAAGACCATTTCTCTCCACTGGTGAGATTGTTTGGTGTATGAGTGTATGCACTTATAGGGGAGCTTTGTGTTTGTAATGACAAGGTTTTGCTCAGTGCAGAATCTAAGGAGTCGCTTTCCATTGTCATTCAGTGTATCTTCTCCATAATAATGAATGAAACAGGATGAAAAGCAGATTTAGAAATTGTGAAATACTGAAGGTATATCAGATCCCAACTTGTGCCAAAAAAAAAAGACATTTGGGAGTCACAACCCAAGTGGGCCCACCTTCCTAAAGTGTACATAAGCTGAAAGGCAGAAACACTTGTCTGATAAGGGAACTTTTTTAGATGATCAAATTAACTCCTGTAGTAATGTTAACTATAGTTTCCTATCACAGATAGGATTAATAAGTCAAGTACATTTTCAGCATTTGAAAAATATATCTAGAGAAAAGAAGAGATATAGCAATATTGAAAAATAGCTTCAGAGTGTTAACTTCTTTCCTGGGCAAATTTTTGTCAGTAAATTTACAACCTTAAATTTCACACCTTTTCACATTTATATTTGTCATATTCTTTATTTCCCAGAAAAATGAAAGCAGCTCAGGATTCATCTCAAACAAGTTCAATTGTTTCTTTTGATGGATCTCGGCTAGCTTTTGAAAATGGAATGTATACTGATACAAACAGAAACAATTCAGTGTTAGAGAGACAAACACGGGTAGGTACATATATTATACAAGTCTTTTAGTAGCTCAAACTACACATTGAGATAGAAAAACATGGAAGTAGTGTTCTATCAACTGTTTCAGGATGATGGTAACAATTTTTCTCAACCTTGCTATTTAGCCATTATATACTTTGGTTTTTTTTTCCCCCCTTTAAGCTCAACCAGGCCTTTGAACAGATTTTTCCAAACTTTGCTGTGTTAGACATCTCCTCTGTAAACATTCTTATGATTTTCTCAGTAAGTTGTTCACACTGCTAAACTGAGCCCTTTTTCATGGTAAAGCAAGTGTGCTATATTCAAAAGGATGACATTTAGAATCTATGACATGGATGGGCAGATTTTTTTCCCAAGCAAGTCAAGTACATAAGGGTCAAAACATTTGGCACCTCATATTTATTCTTATGATAAATAGATTTTCTTCTTTTACATCTTTGTTCATACCAGGGAATTTTCTTCTCTTTTTTTTGGAATAGTGTAGAATGATAAGCAAAACTTGAAGGTAATTCTTATGTCCTGAAAAGAATAAACTAGCAACTGTGGTATAGAAGAAAAATTTCAGCACAATGAGAGAAACAATTATTGATATATAGCTTTATGAGATATCAGCTTTACTGAAGTATCAACTTTAGATTATTATCAGTTTTGCAGGACAATGGCTGAAAAGAACTGGAAATTGTGAACAAATAACCTTGTCAGCAGAAAAACATACAAGATTAATGAAGATCAAGAATCTAATAATTGAGAACAATTTTTTTTAAACTATTAATAACACACATACACATGCACTCAGTACAGAAGACCTTACTTAGAATCTCACCTGCTATCTGTTGTTGCTAGTAAGCTTAACTTTTAAAATGCCACCATAACAATAGTTGATAATGCTCACTACATATACAGGGTAATTGAAAAGCTACTTCTTATTTTTAAATTTGTATGTCCTCACTTGAATCTACTGGATATACATGATATAACTGTCAAAATAAGGAGCAATAATTGTCTAAATAAGGAGCAGTGTCAAAATAAGGAGCACTTACTGATAAAATAAGGAGCAATAACTGTCAAAATAAGGAGCAATAACTGTCAAAATCAGGAGCAATAACTGCCATTTGACATGAGTTTTTTTTTTAATTTCCAGAAACAAAATAAAATGAAATCTCAAATGGCAAATAAACTGTCATTAAACAAGAGAGGAAAAATGGCTGCCTGCCATGAGAGCGTCTATTGCATGGGCAATTCTCATGTTGAGATATAATAATAATGTAAATAAGCATTTTGTGAATAGAATAACAGTTAATTCTATGTGGATAGGAACAAAGAAGTAACAGTTTTAAAATACAGAGTGACTGTTCTTCTTCTTCTTTGATCCATAACCGCCAAAGCAGTCAGCGGCCATCACGACTGGTGGCGTCTTGTAGGGCAGCAACAAATTGATTCCACTTTGCTCGGTCGGCGGCCATCCTTCGTACAGTGCCCCAACTCTGGTTCATTCTTTGCATCTCAGCTTCCACAGTTCTCCGCCAAGTTGTTTTTAGTCGACCTCTCTTTCGCTTTCCCTCGGGGGTCCATAGCATAGCTGTTCTTGTGATGGTATCAGGGTCCCTTCTGAGGATGTGGCCAACCCAATTCCAGAGTCTTCCAGCTATGATGGTGTGCATGTCCTCCTGGTTACTCCGAATAAGTAGTTCTTGGTTGCTGATGGTGTTTGGCCAAAAGATTAGGAGAATTTTCCTTAGGCAGATTGTGTGGAAGGAGGACAGTTTTGACATTTCCTTCTCTGTTACTCTCCAACATTCCGCACCATAGAGAAGCACAGAAAGTACACAGCTCTCATACAGTCTTAATTTGGTGTTTTTGCTGTGCTGGGAAGGCTTCCAAATGTTGTTGAGAATAGCAAAGGCTGTTTTTGCTTTATTCATTCTGTTGTTAATTACCTTGCTTGTTCCGCCATCAGGTATCACTATGCATCCTAGGTAAGTAAATGTGTCTGTCTGTTCTAACTTCTGGTTCCTTACTGTTATTGGCTCAGGATTGCCCACATTTAGTGTCATGACCTCTGTCTTCTTCAGATTGATGTTCAGGCCAACCTGCTGGCCATACTTTTTCAGTCTATCGGTTTTGTCTTGAATGTGTTGATGTGAATGCGTGAGTAGTGCAATGTCATCTGCATATTCCAGGTCTTCCAGTGTAGAAAACGTCCATCTAATTCCTCTTGCACTGCCCTCTGTTGTCTGGCGCATCACCCAATCTATGGCTGTCAAAAATAATGTTGTTGATAAGGGGCATCCCTGTCGTACTCCTGTTTTCACTTCGAAAGTAACATTACTCAATCCAACACTGCACATAAAGTTAGAATAGCGGCTTTTTATGATGGAAACAATGCAGCTGGGAATTCCATAAGCCCTCAGAATGTTCCATAGGCTGTCCCTGTGTATGCCGTTGAAAGCCTTTTCAAAATCAACAAAGTTAATGTTCAGCTGTCTCTGCCATCCTGAGCACTGCTCTATAATGTTCCTGAGGATGAATATATGATCTGCACATCTTCTGTTCTTTCTGAAGCCCGCTTGTTCATTCCTCAGTTTATGGTCAACTGCTTTTGAAATTCTCTGGATGATTATCCTGCCTAGTATTTTGCTGGGAACTGAGAGGAGAGTAATTCCTCTCCAGTTGTTGCAGTCTGCAAGGTCGCCCTTCTTGGGCAATTTGACAATTATTCCTGTACTCCACTCTGTTGGTGTTGTCTCAGTTTAACAGACTTGTGCAAATAGTGGTTCTAATAGTTCTGCTGCTAGTTCAGGGTCTGCCTTGAATAACTCAGCATTTAGATTGTCGTGACCAGGCGCTTTTCCATTTTTTAACCCTTTGATAGCTGTGATGATTTCTTCTTTTCGTGGAATGTCTGTATTTACGTCTAAGTCACTTTCAGCCTCAGGAACATTCAGCTGAGACTCTGGTGGTTCCTTATTCAGTGTTTCTCTGAAGTGCTCTGCCCATCTTGTTTCCTGCCTCTGTGCTGTGGTAATGAGATTTCCTTGCTTGTCTCTTACTAACATTATGTTGTTTGCACCTCGTTTTCCACTGATAGTTTTAGTTATTTTATAAACTGTGCTTTGTTCATTTCTCAGTGCTGCCTCTTCTGCCTGTCTTGCAAGGTCATCCAGAAATGTCCTTTTGTTAGCAAGGGTTTGACGTTTTACTTCCTTGTCCAGCTGACTGTACTGTTCACTATATATTGCCTTTAACCTGGGAGACTTAGCTTCTGTTTTCTTTATTTTCATTTCCTTTCTCTTCGCTATGGTGTTTAGCGTTTCTGGTGTTATCCAGTCTTGGCTCTTTCTTTCCTGGAATCCCAAGCATGACTTGCTGCTTTCCTTGTATATTGTTGAGATGGTGTTGAATTTCTGGTCGACATCATCGGTCTCTGTTCTTTCCTGGCTTTTGGAAATCTGATATCGTCTCTTTACGTCGACCATGAACGCTTTTCTGGTGAGGGGGTCCTTAAGTTTCGTGATGTTATATCTTTTCTGTTTGACTGCAACTGGTCCAGCAGCTCTGAATTTCACTTTCAGTCTTGCTACTACTAGGTGATGATCACTTCCCACATCTGCACCTCTTCTTACTTTCACGTCATGTAGTGCATGTCTCCATCTGCCATTGATCATTATGTGATCTATCTGGTTTCTGTCTCGTCCATTTGGTGATTCCCATGTTAACTTGTGCACTTCTTTGTGTTGAAAAAGTGTTCCTCCAATGACCAGGTTGTTAATACTGCAGAAGCTTATTAATTTGTCCCCATTCTCATTTACTGTTCCACTGCCGCATTTTCCCATTACTCTTTCGTTATAATTATTGTGTGTTCCAACTTTCGCATTTAGGTCTCCCATTACTATAATAAGATCGTACCTGGGTGCAGTTTCCATTTCCTTTTGTACCTGTTGATAGAACTCATCCTTGATCTCTTCATCGCTGTCGTTTGTTGGTGCATAGCATTGTATAATTGTGGTGTTGGTGAATCTCCCTCTCAGTCTTGCTCTTATCAGTCTGTTGTTAATGGGTTTCCATTCCAGTAAAGACCTTTCCATTCCTTTCTTCAGGATAATGGCTACACCATCGTTGTACTGACCATCCTCTCTACCAGAATAAAGTACTGTTTCCCCTGTAGCTGTTTTTATTCTCCCCATCCCTGTCCATCTGCTTTCGCTTCTTCCCAGGATATGTAATTTGTAATTCCTCATCTCTGCTGTGATTTGTATGAGACAAAGCTGCCTCATTCATAGTTCTGACGTTCCAAAATCCAATTCTGGTTTCATGTTTTGCGTACAGGGCATCTGTTTTCATGCCAATGGCTTCCTTTTGGCTTTCACCACTGTCAGTCATACGAGCCTGAGACTCCGGATGTCCGTCCCGCATCAAAGTTTTTTTCATTTGTTTCTGTTTCCGTAACATGTGCGATTTTTTTATGTAGACAGGGGTGTCGGCCCTGTGCTAAAACCCCCCAACCTGGAGGACCAGAGTACCAGCTTTTGTCTGACCCCTACCCACGCAGACCAGTCCAGCTTGGTTGAACCTACCAGGAGTAAATCTCCCACTGGCATAGCTCTGGGGATTGTCAGGGTACACAAGCTGCCATACCGCAACTAGGTATAGGTACCATTGATGGCAGAGTGACTGTTCAATCATGCCATATTTTAGTGATTACTGCATTAATGTTCTACTGAATATCTTCATGATAAAATCTTCACAGTGATATCTTTACAGTTTAAAAATGAATCATACAAAAAAAAAAAAACATGTGATGCTTTGGGATTCCCCTTTATCCCATATTTCTAGTGTATTGTTATTTTGTAAAACTGACCTCAAAACCTTCATTTTAATTTTTTTACTTTGTATAATGAGTTCATTATTTATACCTTTGGTGATGAGAATGATTCCTTCTTAACAAATGAAAGACAAGTTATATATTACCAAACTAGTAAAAATGTTTGTAAACAAATATTAAATAATATCTTCATGAATAGCAACTCCCACCTGTGCCTGTGATCCCTACTCATCAGGAAATGTTCAATCCTACAAAATCTACCTATGCACAAGTGAATGAGACTGAAGGGGCAACAGGTGGTGGTAAAGCTGATGACAGGTAATTATTTTTTCCTGCTATTTATATTGTTACTTGTTGTTCAGAATCAATTTCATTGCACTTTCAGCATACCCCATAGGTGTACAGTCTTCATTAGCAAATTTCAAAGGGTAAGAACGATTATTGTTCCTGTAGAATGCTAACTGATACAATGCCTGCATTTTTTCATTTGTTCATTCCTATCAGTTTATGTTTGATGCAAAATTCCAGCAATCTTAGTTTTTCATCAGTTGCAGTGTTGTTCTCAACAGGCAGTTTTTAAGTGTCTATAGTATCTCTCCTTTATCCATATCCAGTTCAAACTATTAATTGGTGGATTTGATGTAATCTCAGACACCCTTGGGCTTTCTCACCCCTTTTCACCTTGTTAACAACAGGGCAATTGTGAGAGACTTCATCTTAGCTTTTTTGTTTTGTTTGTTTATTTTTAATTCGTTTGTTTTGTTTTTTTTATTGTTTGTTTGTTTCTTGGAAAGGGGAGGTCACACACAAAAACATTCACACAAATTTAATTTTGATTTACTCTGTTTGGGTTGAGTGGAGGGGGAAAGACGGTACTACATTTGGAAATCGGACTTTATTTTATTGAATTAGTACACCATATGTCCTAATTATAACCCATCAAGGGTTGAACTGGATACTTTAAAAAAAAAAAAAAAAAAGGTTTAAACTGAACTGAAGCAAATTGTTTTTCCTGAATTGTAAGAAAGGCCAGAAAATGTAAATGCATATAAGCAAATCATAAAGATAAAAGCAGTAAAATAATAATTTTCTATGTAGTTGTTTCTACTGCTGCTCTTAGTACTACCACCACCAGTATGTCTGTACTACTGATAACTATTACTGTTGCTACTGCTGTATTGTTATGAGGCTGTCTCCACCACTGCTTTTTTTACTACTGCTTCCATTACTGACATTACTTTGGCTGATTATTTACTAAGGCAGAGGTTATCATTCATGCCTATCCATTGTGGGTCAGTTTCTTGCATGTTGCAGTATTTCTTATATGTTGGAGTTTTTTCTTTCTTCTTCTGCCTTTGTTGCAGTATAAGCTGAAGATTGTTATTTCCTGGCCATCTTGTCACATGACCACAATATTGTGCCTTTCTTGCAGCAGTTCCTTATAGTTGATTTGTTTCATCATTAAGCTTTAATATTCTTTATTATTTCAAGGATGCTTTGATTCATCACCTAAAACTGTTTACAAAGTTTTGATATTTTTTCAGTAGCACTGGTATTCAAATTTAATTCTCATATACTTTGTTTACTAATAAGTCAAATTTTTTGGTTTTCTATTCCACTCATAAATATTCAGGTTTATTTTGTAAGTTTTGCATATACTTTTTCTGCCATGGAAAATGAAAAAAAATTATTGTGGTCATTATTTTTAAGGGAGATATAAGCTTTGTGCATACTGTGTGTGCACCTTTTAGTTCCTGCGTGGGGGGGGGGGGGGGGGGGGGGGGGGGGCTATGATGAAATAAAGATATAATAGAACCACTGCTGCCTCAGGTATGCCATACAAGGTGACTAATATGAGGTTGTACATGAGGCTGCAAACCTCATCATGTTAAACAAATTGCTACAGATATCACCACCACAAAAGTTTGGGCTTTGGTATAGGCTTTCTCCAGGGAACCATTTGTGGCTCTATGCTCTATAAGGAGCAAATGATGTATGTGTAATAAATTTACAGCTATTCATATCCATTATTTCCAGCATTCTCTTCTTCTTATCATTTTCAGAAGTCATACAGGATCTTTGCTTGAAGCATAATCTTCGACCATTCCTCTCTGTAATTTATCATATAATTTATTATTAGCCTTCAGCTCCCTAGGGAACATTGGCCATCAACAAACTTATACCAAGTCCTTCTGTCTCATGCCATCAACAAACTTATACCAAGTCCTTCTGTCACATGCCATCAACAAACTTATACCAAGTCCTTCTGTCACATGCCATCAACAAACTTATACCAAGTCCTTCTGTCACATGCCATCAACAAACTTATACCAAGTCCTTCTGTCTCATGCCATCAACAAACTTATACCAAGTCCTTCTGTCACATGCCATCAACAAACTTATACCAAGTCCTTCTGTCACATGCCATCAACAAACTTATACCAAGTCCTTCTGTCACATGCCATCAACAAACTTATACCAAGTCCTTCTGTCTCATGCCATCAACAAACTTATACCAAGTCCTTCTGTCTCATGCCATCAACAAACTTATACCAAGTCTTTCTGTCTTATGCCATCAACAAACTTATACCAAGTCCTTCTGTCTCATGCCATCAACAAACTTATACCAAGTCCTTCTGTCTCATGCCATCAACAAACTTATACCAAGTCTTTCTGTCTTATGCCATCAACAAACTTATACCAAGTCCTTCTGTCTCATGCCATCACATATTTTTACATTTTTTATTTACTCTATTTGGACTGAATGGAGTGAGGAGATGATACCATATTTTGATATCGAAAATCAAAATTAGTATCCTGAATTAACTACACTACATATGCTAATTATAACTCATCAAGATTTCAATGGGATATTTATTCTTTATTATAAAAAAAATTGTTCAGTGTTGTGATAAACGAGCACAAAGGCCTTTTTGCTCCATCTTTTCCTACATTTTTCATATTGTATTTTCTCCGACATTTGCTCTTTCATCCCATATTTGCGACCCACATTTGCTATTTCATCGTTGTGATTACTCGAGACCAGTATCTAGAGAACCACATTTGTTCTTTCATCGGGGAAAATAAAAGTCCTTTGATTGAGTCATCATGCCTGACATTATCGTTTGAAGCCCACATTGCATCGTGATAAATCTGGTGAAAACTCATCTGGTCATCCCAATCAAACATCTGGGCATGCTGTAATTTCTGTGACACCACATTGGACGCCCAGATTGGCCAGGGGAAAACGTCTCATGCTGTAATGGTGTTATCTTTGGTCGGCCGCGGTTCAGACACATTGGACGCCCACCTTGGCCAGGTGAACAATAAACAATCAGAGGTCAAACTACACCCACGTTTGGACTGACAGGGGACAAGAGCGATCCTGTGAATGAGTGACCAGAGGGGCCATTAAGGATTGGTTGGTATGGGCGGAGCTGTACAAGAAACCCATATTGGACTGGCAGAAATATAATCTACTGCGTAGCTTGCAAGAGGAAGGAGTCCAGTTTTTTTTACATTGTGAGGAAGAGATTAATCCCAAAAACGCCTAGCCTAATACACGTGTTTATTCAGAGTGGATATAATTCAGTTCTGTGATGAATTGTGTTCTTAAAGGATTTTGCGAAGGGAAAAGAAGGTTAGTAGATCTTATACTTATTAATACATTTTCTTATTTTTGTTTATTTTAACCTCACAGCTAAAATGTGCGAAAGATAAAGTTTCAAATAATTCTTGGCTTAACTGATTAATAAAATCAGAAGATTTTCCTAGAAGATGATAGGATGATAGGAGGTAATTAATAGTTCATACGTCACCTTCATCATCATCACAGTCTCCCATGCGCACACACTCTCATGCACAAGATATTTAACATCATTAGAATTGAACTCAGAGAGAGAGAGATGAATAATGAGCAGTAGTTTAAATGCAAGTCAACCAGTGATGTTAAATGTGAAAAACTTACGAAGACTTTTGTGTGTCTTCAGTTCATCAGAAGTCTGAGTCTACACGCAACGTGTCTGACGTCTAACCAGAAATAAGTTATCAAAAACGGACATTTGGCTAGCATAATTCGCCATAGGACATCTTTCATTCCTCAATTAAAAAGGAATATTGTCTCACCCACAAGTCAGAAGGTGGACGCAGCATTTTTTGTCACCATATACTGCTTGCTCACAAGTTCAATACAGAGTTATCACAAGTTCAATACAGAGTCATCATAAATTCAAATCACTCGAAAGATCATTATTATCTGAAGTCAAGCAAAAGAGCTCAAAAGAGGAATCGCATATTTATAGCAAGTGCAACACCCTCTTAAGCGCATTCTATGAAGCAGACTATATATATATATATTTTATGAATCACGACTACATATGCAAGGTTATGAGTCTACATATCACTACCGATTCGTGAAGATATCCAGTCTGGCCAGTACCCTCAGGAGATTAGACAACAGACCTTTTGTTCATATGACAGCTATTAACTGTTGATCAACACTACAGAGATATACTCAAACAGTGAAGGAATATACATAGATATCTCGCCAGCGTTCTCCGTACGACAACAGTATTCATCAGAACGTCCTCGGCTTAGAGATACCCCACTCGACATAACGTATAACAACTTGGGACATTTTATGCATACATGTGATTCCTCATATCTAGGAGAAGCATTTAGAGACACATGGACTGTGTAGAGTACTCACCATTTTGGTAACACGTATCATATCACATCATCATTTCACTTTACACCAGTTCATTCTTAATTAACTATTACTTAATTAACTGCAATTTTATTATCTCATCTGTGTGTTTTGTGTGAATCGTCTTTCACCATCATCACGTTCTAACCATTACTAACCCTATATGTGTGGATATTTCATTAATAAACCCAACGATCGTTTGATCATTATCTAGTTTGTTAATGTATCACTCGTGCTGTCGGTGTTACATATTCACCTATAGGAACATTTCTCTACTCAGAGGAGGTTGGGGGCTTTTTCTTTACGGGATCTAAGGGCAGAAGCTAAGGTCGTGGGGAAACAGAACTCTTTCCATAATTAATTAGAAAACACTGTCTAGTGGAAAGCATTCGCATTCCTGTCTTCTTGTCCCTATCTCGAATAGGTCTTTATTCTTTCTTAACGAGCCAATTTCTAGAGACCTTATATCTAATATCTCATAGACTATTCCTGGGAAAAAAACTACTGTTGTAGTTGCCCCAGTACTCACCACACGACAAGTGTATTAGCATATCTTCCTCATCCCCTTCATTTCTGTTTCTAATTCCCTTTTCTGTGTGTTCTACCTCTTATACCCTGGGGGTTCCAGAATAAGGATTGCCTTGTAATGCTGTCATCATGTTTCCACAATGTATGGCCTATCCATCGCCAGCAAATTTTTCTCATCTCTTGTTCCACTGGCACAGTCATATAATAGTTTATCATATTACTTCTGATGTATCTTCTATACTTTCTATTCAATGTTCATTCATATTTGTTGTTGTCATCTACTTTTTCTGTTACCTACTTTGTTTTGTAGATGCTGCTTCTATCTATCCTTTTTTCTTTTAAATTCTTCCCTGTATTTTAGCACCATTAATCTGTTATTATGTTTTAAATTGTGATAGTGGCCTGGTTCTAGCCATCAGTTCCACATTAGTTATCTTGTCATACCACTTCAATCCTTCTATTCTACACAAGCACTCATTTATGAAAGTCTGTGGCTTTTTTTGGTTGTTGTTTTTGTTGTTCTCTAATGTTTCAGAATCATAAAATATTGAATTCTTCTTCCTCATACACTTTCAGACGTCGTCCACTTGAATGTTCTCAATGAAAGTAGTACTACCATTATTGAATTGAATATTCTGATTTTTTGGGTTGGACTTGATTTCTTTTGATATCCATAACCTTCCCAATGCAATAAAAGCTCCTCAACTACTACTTAGTCATTCCCCTTCTACCTTGAGGTACAGAGGATTGGAAGAGAGAGCGCCAGACTATCCTATCGGCTGTCTTCCTCCTGGCCTGGTTCCATTCTAGTCCTCGGTCCTTCAAAGATTGTCTAATGTTGTCCTCCCAGCAGACTCTGGGTCATCCTGGGGGTCTGGATCCCTGGCTCTTTGTTTCCCATGCTTAAAGCTCCTCAAGCCTTTTGTAATCTTACCGTGCTGTTTATCTATCACTCCTTTTTGTTTCATGTTGAAAATAGTACTGAGCTTTGACACACCATTGATTTCTATTTAGCCCAATGTAGTTCCCGGGGGTCTCTGAAGAGACAAAGAAAGAATAGGATTACTGTTCCCTCTAGCAGGCCATAAAAGGTAACTATTGTGAGGTTCTGCTTGGGGATGGCAACCTCATCATGTAAAACAAATTGCTGAAGTGTGTGAAAGCTTGGAGTATTTGGGTTAATATTTAATTTACTATTTATTTGACATTAGAATGCTCTGTGTGTCAAATTGGCTAAGCAGTTGGAGTATTTTCCTCTCATGGTAAAATTACTGGATTCATAGATCATTACACTCCAGTCTACCCAGGTGTAAATGGGTACCTGACTCTGCTCTTGAGTTAGGGAAGGCAAAGGCGGGGAAGAAGGGAAATAGTCACCCCCACCTCATAAAAAGCTGGACTAAGTATGGTGAAATCTCTAACACTTCACTCCCCTTCAGCCATTTCTGCTATGGGACTTCCTTTACCTTTTTATATGCATTACTAGAACGTCATAGACATTTACATTCCCGCCATACTCCCACTAAACATTACATATTACTGTATATGTTAAGTTTTGTTCTTGTTAAATACCGTTTGACTGTATTATGTAGTTCTCTAGGTCTGTCTATTATAACGCCTGTTCTATAGCTATGGGTGAATTGTGGACCTGTACAATAATCTAATATTGGGATTCTCTGTTGTTCAAACCTCATACATTGTAGCAGGAAATCCTTATATTATTGTCTTGTAAGCATTCTGTATGGGTGCAAATTATGGATGGACTTTCAGTGTATGTGTGTGCGTATGTCTATGCATTGGGCAGTATGTAATTTTACCTGCAGGTGTGAACATATCAGCTTTTATTAGCATACTTACTCTCATTCTCCACAGACAAAGATGACCGTCAAGACGAAAGCCAGTATCATGACCTTGATGACATTACTGCAACACTACACGAATTTAAGGACTGTAATGAACCTGATGATAGCTCAAGTGACACACTTAATTTCAACATTCAGGATACACCTGTTGTCACAGGTTGGTAACAAGAACTGATTTTTATTATACTACCACCATCTTTTAAGCATCCGATTGACAGAGTGGCTAGAGCGCAGATCTCTCGCAGTTAAGGTGCCGGGTTCAATTCACGCTATCAACACGATTCAGTCTACCCAGCTGTAAATGGGTACCTGACTTTGCACTTGAGTTAGGTAAGGAAAAGGCAGCAAAGAAGGAAACTGATCACCCCACCCCTCGATGCTGGACCTAGTATAATGAAGTCTGTAACATTGTACTTCCCTACAGCAGTATCTGTTATGGGACTACCTTTACCTGTTATCATCATCTTTACCTTTCAGCTCCCATATGGAGCATCAAAACACCACTGCTGCTAGTCCTCTTGCAGGAAGCCTGCACCAAGCATTCATATACCCCTGGGAATTGGACATAGCTCAGATCCCACATGCTTTCAACAAATTCATACCAAGTCTTCATGTCATAGATCACTTATATGTGGTCTTTCCATTTCTTCTTTATCCTCTATCTCCTGTTCCCTTCTCTGTGTACTTTTATCATTAATACAGCTATACATCTCACCTCCAGCATATCTACTCCAGTCATGTTCACCATTGTACCTCTCACTTCTTCTTCTTCTTCTTCTTTGATCCTTAGCCGCCGACCGTCAAAGCAGTCAGTGGCCATCACGCCTAGTGGCGTCTTGTAGGGCAACAACAAATTGATTCCACTTTGCTCGGTCGGTGGCCATCCTTTGTACAGTGCCCCAACTCTGGTTCATTCTTTGCATCTCAGCCTCCACAGTCCTACGCCAGGTTGTTTTTGGTCGGCCTCTCTTTCGTTTTCCTTCAGGGTTCCAAAGCATAGCTGTTCTTGTGATGGCATCGGGGTCTCTTCTGAGGACATGGCCAACCCAGCTCCAGCGTCTGCCAGCTATGATGGTGTGCATGTCCTCTTGCTTGCTATGAGTAAGCAGATCTTGGTTAGTGATGGTATTCGGCCAAAAGATTCGGTGAATTTTTCTTAGGCATGTTGTGTGGAAAGAGGACAGTTTCGACATTTCCTTCTCTGTAACTCTCCAGCATTCCGCACCATAGAGAAGCACAGAAAGCACACAGCTCTGATATAATCTTAATTTTTGTACCTCTCACGACCACATCTAATTCAATCATGTCCTCTCACGACCACATCTAATTCAATCATGTCCTCCAACCTACCTCTATCCTCAGCACATCTACTTCAATCATTTCTTCCACCATACCTCTCACGTTCAGCACATCCACTCCAATCTTGTCTTCGGCCATACCTCTCACAGCTAGCACACCCACTCCAATCATGTCTGACCTCCATTGTCCTTCTTACCTCCAGCACATATACTCCAATCATGTCCTCTATTGTACCTCCCATCTCCAGCATACCTACTCCAATCATGTCCTTCACTATACCTCTCACTGCCAGGACATCTGCCCCAATTATATTCTCCCTAATACTCCGAGCACATCTATTCCAATCATTTCCTCCACCATACCTCTCACCTCCAACACATCTACTCCAATCATGTCCTCCATTATACCTTTCACCTCTAGCGCATCCACTCAAATCATTTCCTCCAATGTACCTCCTTCAGTTTGGTTTAAGGGAGACCAAAAGTTGCAGTTTCTCCCCTATCATAGAAATAACCTAATCTTCTATGGCAATTAAAGCTGTATTGTAAATGTCATCACCGTAACCAATTTCCATTTCAGGGTATATTAACTGAGCCTGATGTTTAAAATCTTCTGTAAGATCATCTCTATATTTCATCCTTAGTGCTAGTGGGTCACTAACTCCACAGGTTCTAAGTAGAATGTCATCTGATGTATCTTGCCATGTACGATAAAGAAGACTCAAACAGTAGACGAACCAAAAAAATTATGACCCCTGATCTTGTTGAATCCTTTTTTTAAAAATGGGAAATCCATTGATGATATATTGACCCAAAATTAATGTTAACGGAAACAATACAATTAATGTCTAACTTTCATTACCAAAAATACACTGCGTCCCCTATTTCTGTAGGGGACAAATCGACAGACATTCAAATATATATATATATATATCTTCACATAAACGTATTTCACTTTGACTAGAGATTGCATACTGTTATTTTCTGCCACATTTAATATCTTTCTCCTCAGTTATTTTGATCTCACCTATTATCAACTGCATATTTCAGTTCAAGCATCCCCATATGATGTTCCCTCAAATAACTCCAGCTATTATGATAGCCCAAAAGCAAGTTTGTCCTCTTTCCCCAACCAGAAGGATGATCGGACCAAAGGTGATGACCTGGTGCAGGAAGGTGATCTTACAAATAAATTCACTCCAAGGACAGATTTTTCAGTATATGCTAATTATATGGAGAGTGACGACAGTGATGATGATGTTTTACAAGAAGATTTAGCCCAGCTAAGAAAGTCTGTAGAAGATGGAACAAAAGATGCATAGAACAAGATAATGGACCTTAAAGGCATGTTAAAGTAGCAATTGAAAATATTTTGTGTCATGAATTTTCACATTAATATTGCATGTATTAGGATTTGTGAAAAGAGACAACTAATTTTAATTGAAATACATACAAATAAAATCATACAAATAGGATATATTAAGTTAAAATCTAAATTTATATTATTTTCAAGATTAATACTTTATAATAGTGTCAGTTTAACATCACACATGAGTTATGTCCAGTACTGGTCACATATTAGTACAGCAGTCCTTACTTTTACATCATATTTCTGCATTTAAAACGCTCAAATATTGCTGCCTTTTGCCACATTTCATGCCAAACATTAATTCCATGCCTAATGATCAATGACATTCTGTTAGTCACATATATAGATGGCAATCCCAAATGTGGCCACGTTTTCTCATTAAGATTTTTAAGATGCTTGGATAAATTGTCAAGTAGAGAATCATGTTTTTTGTTTATTTTGTTGTTTTTTTTTTTGGTGAAAGAAAGAGTTGTTGAACCTGGTATTGCATGAAGGTTCACAGTAAGTACCTCAAAATCAAAGCATCCATAAGGAGGGGTGCATACAGTAGATAGCTAATGTGCGTACAGTAGACAGCTAATGTGCATACAGTAGACAGCTAATGTGCATACTGTGAGATACAGTTATAAGCAAACTTAGGTCACAGATGTGCTATAAACACAAGCAAGAATATTAACCAGTACTTGAATGAAATTAAATAAGTGACAAAATAAATTATTTTAAGAAGTCAAATAGTAAATTTTTTCTCAATGTATTGTTAACACGAAAAGTATTCTTTTAAGAAAGGACCCTCATCAAAATCCTTTGATGTTTAAAATACAAATAAGGATATAAAAGACAGTTTAAAAATGAATCATACACAAAAAAAACACGTGATGCTTTGGGATTCCCCTTTATCCCATATTTCTAGTGTATTGTTATTTTGTAAAACTGACCCCAAAACCTTCATTTTAATTTTTTTACTTTGTATAATGAGTTCATTATTTATACCTTTGGTAATGAGAATGATTCCTTCTTAACAAATGAAAGACAAGTTATATATTACCAAACTAGTAAAAATGTTTGTAAACAAATATTAAATAAGATCTTTGTTACCATATTGGTAATACAAAGTACTGTTAACAAATTAAAAACAAGTTATGGCAAACTACTGAATGAAAAAATTGCCTAGAAAAATAAAAAAACAGCCAATAAAAGCTGGGGTTGATTGCCACGTCCTGTAAAGGATAAGCAACTAACTTATGTATTATTAGTGCTAAAAAGGAGTTTATTTACAAATGAAAGGTATTGTGCATGTTACCAAATCAGTAATCAGAATTAATGTTCAGAAATACATACCTGTCAACCTCCTGAGACAAAAAACAGACCAGTAAAAACCTTACAAACACCCCAAAAACCTTACAAAAAATATATTTATATATTAAACGCAATACAGTTTTAAAAAGACAAATGACATATACTAATTAGTTTAACATTTGAAATAGTGCGATATAAAACAAACTAATAGTCTCGTGCTGTTCTTTATATGTATTAGAAAAACTGCAAGTGATAATCATTTAAAATGTGTGTTATATCCCATCAAATTATCACAGCCTTCATAACATGGTGATGTTTGTGTTAGTTTTGTAAAATGTACCAGAAAATCAATAACTTTATAACAGAAGTCAGATTATAACGGTGGTGATTATGTGTGTGTGTGTGTGTGAGTGTATATGTGTATATATATACATACATATAATAATAATAAAAATGAAGACAAAATACTACCATGTTTAAGAGCAAAAATATCCTAGTAGTTGTAAATTGATGTGCTCAAACGGTCATTATTATGCTAGTTTTAAATTAAGGATTTCATCCCGTGCATAAAATACTATTACTACTACTACGACCTCTGAACTTTCATTTCTGAAATCTTTTTTTTATGTTGTACCAAATAGATGGCCCACTGTCCTTCATTTCAACCAAATTTACAGACGCAGTAAAAAGGAAAAGGGTCGGGGATGTAAAGGGTTAGGTTTAGGAATCATAAACCTAACCCTGTAACCTAACTATAATTCTGATGAAAACGACATATTTCAATAGCCCCGAATGATTCGTCCCACTGTACTTTATTTCCACCAAAAAAGGTCAAGTACACATGTCTCACCGTTTCGCTCAAAAAAAAAAGAAAGGGAAAATCGTTTATACAGCTTTTTCATGCATAAGAACGTGCACAAACAATCCAGACCGTGCTAATATAATAATAAAAATGAATTAATTCATTTTAAAAAACCAAACAAACGCAGTAATAACATACAATAATCGTGCCTCATGTAACTATTTCACGATTTCATCTCTTGACGCTTATCCCAACGATGCACACCAAGAAACACATTACATAATGCTAACCTTAACCCTAAACCTACCCATTCTGCAAATACACAAATCATATCTGGTAAGAAAAGACTCATATCAGACTTTAAAAAAAACCAAATAATAAAAAGCAACAGACAATTATGCCCCACCTACGGAATCGATTTCGGCGCAATTACCGAAGTAATCTACACATAGGCCTACTATACTGCGCCGTCACCTGCTTTGTTTGCAGTTTTGTCGTCGATGGCTCGAACGCACACAAACAAAGATGCTGTCTCGCATTAATCCTAACCCTATCCCTTCCCATCTTATTGATACACAATAAATAAAAAAAACACACACACACAAGAAAACATCGTACGTTAAAAATAACGAACAATAAACTTCCAACTTACCATTATAAATCCGTAATCGGATTCATAATAAACAATAAACATTTTTTTTTAGTACCCCTTCTGGGGCTCAAAGTGAGGTCTATTGACTTTATTGAGTAAAATGTGTAAAATATGTGTGATCTTGGCCCTCGCTAAGACACTTTGTTCTTAGAGAATAAACATCTGATTGATTGATTGCTGGGAGAGACCTTGTTTTAAAAAGAGACGCTGAGAAATCCTGGAATTAAAAATAAAAATTTGTCACCAAAAAAAAAAAAAAAAAACCTGGGCTAGAAAATATTTTCTGATTTAAAAAAAAACTTTTTGTTGGAAAATATTTTTAGATTTTTTTAAATTAAAATAAAATGAAAAATTTTTTTGTTGTTGAGAAAATCCATATAACGACCTCTGTGAGGCTTACACTGCTAAAAGTATCTTTTTTAAATGTACATTGTACGATAAAAATGTACAAGTTGACAGGTATGGAAATAACAGACTAGATCTGTACCACTAAATCACTAGCAAGAATGGTTGTTAACAGTCAAAAGATAAGCCATGCATTATTGAATGAGTAAGAAATAATTATTTTTAACACATAAATGATAATTACGCATTACTGAATTTTAATAAGAATGAGGAGTGTTACAAAAAATTGTAATACTGTGCAAAAATATATTGTATATAATTTCTTACTTTCTCAGCACTAGACTATTTCTTTTCTTGTTTATTTTTTTTTTCATCACTTCTCTTTGTAGTATAACTTTTCAATTACTTGTTGTTTGTAGTTAATATACTACTGGACAATAGTTAAGGGCCACCATTCAGTTTAGACATGGTTTATATAATTGATTGGCAAACTGTAAAGACAAGTGAAAATGTCATTAAAACTGAGCTCAGAGAAATGTGTATACATTTCTGTGTGCACTAGGTTAATTGTTTTTAAATGTCCAAAAACTGGGTCACTTTAACCCGCACGTAAAAATTGCATTGTTGCTGCAAAAACTCGTGGTTTTTGCAACACGCCCCACTAGTTCAAAAGGTGAAAAAGCGAGTTGAATTTGAATGCACGTGGAAAATGATCATCGGTAAAGAGTGTTCATTGTTGGTATGCAATAATCAGTATGACAAGTGGTCGAAATGATCACTGCATTAGCCATGCCACCAAGGAGAAGTCTCAGCACTGTAGACCGTGGTCGAGCCATGGCATGGATTCAGGATGGTCAATCTGTTCGTCATGTTGCAAGACATTTAGCAGTGTCCCACTCTACCATTCAGAGACTTCTTGAGAGATTTCAAGCTACTGGACATTTGGAAAATCGACCCTGCTCACGAAGAATTATATAAACCTTGTCTAAACTGAATGGCGGCCCTTAACTTTTGTCCAGTAGTATATTTGTCTTTCTTCAAGTTCCTAGCTCCTGAGTTCTTTTCAAGAGTTAGTCTCTCTTCATGGTTTCCTTTCTCCACTTTAGTGTATAAGCACTTTTCAGCAATCATAATTTTTGTTTGTTATCATCTCTAATTGTCTAATTTTGTTTTAGTTTGTGCGAGCAGTAATCCTTTCATTTAGCACCCACCATCGTTTCAAACATGTCTGGTTTTTCTGTTATTTTTTTTCTTCTTCCACACTGCAATCTACGTCATTAATCACTTTATACGGTGTTAAGAGATTTGAGGATTTATGTCATTTGAAGTAGGACTTGTTGAATTAAGATACTCATTCTGTTAATTTCTGAAGGGAATCTATGGATACTTAGATCTACTAGCCCCCTCTGTTCATAACTGGCTGTAGGGATGATGTGCCCTAGAAGTGATAACCCTCAGCTGTGTTTGCCTGGTGATCCTTGTAACATGTTTTTTCTTCACTTCTGCTTGTTGTAAGAGCCTCTCTTCATCCAGTCTGAGGCAATGCAATAAGGAGCACCTCCATTTGGTGCGATCAGCAGCTTTGTCCTCACAGTATACTGGACTTATATCCAGTGCCTTCTTGTCTCTATTGCACACATCTTTGAACCTCATTTGTGGGCATTGACTGTTTTTTTTTGCCATCTGCCAGTTGTCTATAGAGAATATCTTTGGGGATGTGATCATTTTCCACGAGGCAGACATAGCCAAAGCAGTGTAATCTGTACTGTTTAAGCGGTCTTTGTAGGCCAGCATGTGAGAGCACCTCAACATTTGTCACGCTCTCCTCTCATGAAATACCAAGGACGTAGCTTAGACACCATAGGTAGAAGAAATTTTTTCTTGCTCATCATAGGTTTTTGATGTCTTGCTACATTATAGAAGCATGCTGGTAATGCAGGCAGCATACACCACAGCTTTGGGTCTTTATTGTGAAGGGTATCCCCAGATAGTTAGATCTAGGGCCTTGTAAATGTTAAATAAGCTAATTTAAGTCTAATCTATTCAATATCTTACTGATGTACCTTGATGACATATGCGTAAGCGTATCAGTTAAATGCCCCCATGTAGTTCTCATGGGTCTCTTATGAGACAAAGAACGAATAGGATAACTGCTCCCTCATGTGCAGGGCTACTAATACGAAGGTGTGTATGGAGATGGCAACCTCAGTATGTAAAACAAACTACAATACAAACCACTGCTGCAAGAGCATGTGAATGCTGTATGCAGCCTTCCTGTAAGGGCGCCAACTACAATGTTGGCACCATGCTCCACAGAATGCAAAAAAAAAAATTATGATAATATCAGTTAAATAAATATCCAACTTTGAAATACACAATTTCATCATTTTAGTGAGTAGTTTGGGGTAATATTATCACCATTTTTTAAGTGGTCATAAAGAGCTGAGATGTTCATGATACTTAATTCATGTATGTATTTATGGTATAATAGTTGTATTAAGTAATTTTAAGAGACTTAATGTTTTTATTTATAATGTTATATGTCATCTATTGTTGTTTGCAAACTATATATATGTATAATAATAATAATAAATTCTTTAAGCACCAAACACGGCGCATAAGGCAGAAACCAGTGCTCTCCAGGTTGTTCGTTGTGACGCCACTCCTCTTAGCTCTTGCACATTATTTAGGCCCAACGTTCTTCCTTCTCTTATTATTGTTCTTCTGAGTGTTTCTTTTGGTCTTCCCTTTTTCCTCTTACCCTCAGGAACCCAAGTGAGCGCCTGTAGTGGTATTCTGTTGTTTTGCATTCGTAGGACATGACCGATATATGACCATCGTCTTTTCCTTATATAGTCGGAGACATATTTCTGCCTAGAGTCTTCTCTTATTTGTCGATTAGTCTTGAATTCTTTCCAACTGATGTTCATGAGTTTTCTAAGACATTTGTTCTCGAATGTATTCAGCTTGTTCTCCAATGATTTTGTTATTTTCCAACTCTCACAGCCGTATGTTAACACTGAGATAACATTTGAATTAAACAGACGAAGCTTGGTATGTATATGTGCCTATATATATATATATTTGAAATTCACATGTGATCCTATTATACTGTACATCATATTGCCATCCGTCTTTCATTCTCTATCTTGCTTATCATAGTACTGTAACATGTCTACTTAGAACTGGTCAGCCATCTTCAGGAATAAGAAATAAAAAAGATACTGAAAACTTCCTCAAACTGCCGATACGAGGAATACAGCTCTTATGGAGGTCAATATTAAATTATTACGTTATTTTCATTTTGTTTAGAAATGTTGTGCTTTACAATTTAAACATGCCCAAGACAAGACAACCAAGAAATGTAGTGTACAAGGTTATATTTTAGGGTTTTCCTAAAAATATTTAGAACTTTGTCTTTTTCTTTTTTATTACATTTATTTATAATAACATTGACATTAAAACCACACTGTTGTAAAAAGCTGTAAATAAATCGCATACATTTTTAAAAATTGTTTTACTCCACTGAATAGCAATGCATATTTAAAGCTGATAGGGCAGATAAGTTTCTAGACTATACTTTTAAAGTTTCTATGCTTCACACTATTTTCATTGTTGTTTCAGCAAGTCTGAGATTCGTTGTATGCATGCCTCGTACTTACAGAAATGTTGTTAAAAAATCATTTTGCCTCATCATTTTTGTATGTTGCTCAGATTGTACAAGTCCCAGATTCACTGTATGTTGTACTCACAGAAATGTTGGTACTAAATCATTTTGTCTCATCATTATCATATGTTGTTCAGATTGTGAGCGTCTGAAATTCACTGTATGTCATGCCTTGTACTCACAAAAATGTTGGTAAAAAATCAAGTTGCCTCATTATTATCATATATTGTTCAGATTATATAAATGATCACTCTTCTCACTCCCTCCCTGGTACAATAACTAAGGTATGCCACATTCTTAACTCCATGTCACATTTTCAAATCATCTCATATCTGTTCTCTCTGACTCACATTTTCTTGCCGTGACTATATTCCCAGTCCTGTCGTTTTATTGTCTCTCTTGTCAGGCAGTTATTTAAGGTTTTGATAATATTGTTACTTTCCACTTATCAAATTGTCTCTGGTTTATCTAGAATAGTTGTAATCTGCTTCCTTTCTCAGATTTGCTTTTAAAAATGATACAAATAATGGTAACATGAGGGTCACAGCTTATGAGTAATTTTCCACGCTATATGTCACAGTTTCTCCCTTGATAAAATTTTCATCAGTTGCTGAGGCATGTTTGTTTAGCACACACTGCAAAACTACAACTTAACTCTTTAAGTCCCAATCGACTTTATAAAGGCTCAGGGGTTAGAAGCGCTTGGCCCAATCGACTTTAAAAAGCCTTTAGTATATGTGCCTCTGTTTGAGACTGTTTCTAATTATAACTACACACAAAGTCATTTCCGACTGCAAGTA
Source organism: Oreohelix idahoensis (assembly GCA_024509875.1). Taxonomy (NCBI): domain Eukaryota; kingdom Metazoa; phylum Mollusca; class Gastropoda; order Stylommatophora; family Oreohelicidae; genus Oreohelix; species Oreohelix idahoensis. The sequence continues at coordinate 233,613 of JAMPIV010005914.1, forward strand.
CATTCTTTTAAATACAGCACATGTTTAAGAGTGAACGTGTTTCTGTTTTGAGATATTTATTTTAGATTTTTAAAGCGATTTTTTTAAGCTCATATCCTCCATTTTACCTTGAATAACTAATCATTTTTTTTAAGCGCATATCCTCCATTTTACATTGAATAACTAATCATTTTTCAATGAAAGCTTTTATACTTGTAGCACAAGAGTAAAGTACATCCAATTACCTTCAGTTTCATATACAACAACAAAGTTATTTATGCATATGAACATTTTACAAAATTATTTCCAAACAACAACAATAAAAACGCACTGGGGTGGCCATTTTTGCTTGGGCCAAACCTACTTTTGTGCTTGGGACTGAAAGAGTTAAAGCTGACAGTTTGACTGATTGAAGATAAGCCGCTTCCTGACCAATTAGTGGTTAAATGAACCAATCAGGATAAACCAGTGAGGATTCCTGGTCATATTTATATATGGGGTAAAATTAAATTGCTCATGAATATACTCGTTTATATTATTTTATTTGGGAAACAAAGTTAACTCGGAAGAATTTGTTATGTGACCAAGCTGTAATGCAATTTGAGGTAGGAAATTTTTTTTATCTACATCAATTATGGTTGTGATGTGTATATAATTTTTATATATACCATTAATTATACCACAGGCTTCCTGGTAATTTCCTATCTTTCGTACCTTTTTGCTCCGCAGTGAATATATGTAGTTAGGTGT
>JAMPIV010005915.1:0-29084 GCA_024509875.1 Oreohelix idahoensis
GTAAAAGAAATATTTTTGGGGGGGAGGGGTAAAGGGGGGGGGGAGTTTTGGGTTTTAGGTGTTACTATATATATTGTTGTTTGATTTGAATTTTTTGGGAATGGGTTTTTTGATTTCTGGTGAATCCTGGGGGGTGTTGGACAAACACACCATTTGAGGATAATTGTATGGATTCAATTAATCATATGAAGCTGTCATCATTGAAATGTGTATTAAATGATGTATCAGAGCGTGTGGGGACATGGGAAGTTATGGGGCGTGGTGCAATTGTGGTAGTTAGTTGCGTGTTTCCATGGGGAGTTGAAAACGAATGAATCCAGTTCGGGAGTTGAGTGTTGCCAGAGTGGGTGTATTTGGTGGTTGAGTTGTGTAGTTATTGGTTTGGTTTTTTTGTGTTTTGTTTTTGCTAGGAGACTTTGTGAACTAACTACAGTATTATTGTTATATGGAGGTTTATGTATTCATCATTTTCATGGGTTCCCATCTACGAATGTACGGTTCGCATGAGTTAATTGAGTGAGTGTCGAGATACAGAATGAAAGACAAAGTGCCCAGTACTCCTGATAATGACTGCAGTAGTGGTCTCAAATATCATTCCTAACGGCAATCAGTACCCAACCCTCACCTATACTTCTTCTTCTTCTTCTTCGTTCGCCCTGAAAAGGACGGTGGTTGTACTGACCAAACACCTCTTTTTTTTTTGAGTTATGCTTAGGATTGTTGAAAACAGAAGCTGAGCAGAAAGTTAACTCTTTGGCAATCCATGGAGGAGTGCTAATACGGGACATTTGGGGGCCCTGAAAAGGGCCGGGGTAAGTGATCGTCGAGTTGGTCACAGTAAGTACAAGTTTAACCTCCGAAAGTTTAACTCTTCCCGGTTGCCTTCTGTGATTTTTTAGGCAGAAGCACTGCCTGGATGTTGGGCAGCACACCGCCCTGGGCGATCGTCACACCGGACAGAAGCTTGTTCAGCTCCTCGTCGTTACGAATGGCCAGCTGGAGATGACGGGGGATGATTCTGGTCTTTTTGTTGTCTCTGGCAGCATTGCCTGCCAATTCCAGTACCTCAGCGGCTAGGTACTCCAAGACAGCGGCAAGGTAAACTGGGGCGCCGGCACCAACACGTTCCGAGTAGTTACCTTTTCTCAGCAAACGGTGAATACGACCAACGGGAAACTGCAGCCCTGCCCTGGAAGAACGGGACTTGGACTTGCCCTTGACTTTACCCCCCTTTGCCGCGACCTGACATCTTCAAAATTTCTTTCTTTTTTTCAAAACAAGTTTGCAAAAAACCTTTATAGCTTATATATAAGACGGAGACAAAGACCAAAAGGTCGGTAGCCAATCAAAATTGCACTTTTTTTTTTTTTTTTCCATGCTTCAGCCGTAACTGGCCAATCGGTAGTCAGCCAGCTAAATGCGCCTGCAGTCCTCGCCGATTGGAAGAAAGTCTTCCCGGCTCGCTCTGATTGGCTGTGTTGCAGCGCCTATTTGAATCGCGGTTCGCAATTCGTTTATAGAAGCTAGTAGCCCTTTTCAGGCATTAGAGTTTATTAACACTTAGTTTTGAGTGGCAAATTGCGCTCTGATATAACCGATTAGGTTGAAAGGTACGCGCCTCGCCACAAAAAGGGTTGTGCGGGGTTAGCCGATTTTTGGTTTCGTGAAAGTGAAACTGAGAAACCACACACACAATAATAATGTACACAGACATAAAAAGTTGCAATGTTTAAAATATGCAAACATGGTTTTGTTTTTTTATTCCCCCCGCTCCCAAGCTGTTCCCTATAAACCCTACCTACACAATACTCATTCAACAAAGCACTTTTCAAACACTTCATCTACACCGCTCGTTATTTTCTATGTGAATAATATGTTTTATATCCATTTAGTATTATTATATAATGTAATGTATGTGAGAATGTACCTGCATGCCACAGTACTTTTGAGATATGTAATGTTTTCGTTTGCTTAAATGTCTTGATGTGTATGAGAATGAGCAGATAGACTTGTTTTTTTTTTTTTTAAACTGCTACAGAAGTGCCTAACAAAGTATTATTTATTATTATTATTATCATTTCATTTTCCCTCACGAATGTACGGATATAAACGAGAATGTGTTTATGTAAGTTTTGTACATTGATGACGCATTCAAAAATGCAGATTAATTGTTGTCGGTTTGACCGCATGAGTTAATTGAGTGAGTGTCGAGATACAGAATGAAAGACAAAGTGCCCAGTACTCCTGATAATGACTGCAGTAGTGGTCTCAAATATCATTCCTAACGGCAATCAGTACCCAACCCTCACCTATACTTCTTCTTCTTCTTCTTCGTTCGCCCTGAAAAGGACGGTGGTTGTACTGACCAAACACCTCTTTTTTTTTGAGTTATGCTTAGGATTGTTGAAAACAGAAGCTGAGCAGAAAGTTAACTCTTTGGCAATCCATGGAGGAGTGCTAATACGGGACATTTGGGGGCCCTGAAAAGGGCCGGGGTAAGTGATCGTCGAGTTGGTCACAGTAAGTACAAGTTTAACCTCCGAAAGTTTAACTCTTCCCGGTTGCCTTCTGTGATTTTTTAGGCAGAAGCACTGCCTGGATGTTGGGCAGCACACCGCCCTGGGCGATCGTCACACCGGACAGAAGCTTGTTCAGCTCCTCGTCGTTACGAATGGCCAGCTGGAGATGACGGGGGATGATTCTGGTCTTTTTGTTGTCTCTGGCAGCATTGCCTGCCAATTCCAGTACCTCAGCGGCTAGGTACTCCAAGACAGCGGCAAGGTAAACTGGGGCGCCGGCACCAACACGTTCCGAGTAGTTACCTTTTCTCAGCAAACGGTGAATACGACCAACGGGAAACTGCAGCCCTGCCCTGGAAGAACGGGACTTGGACTTGCCCTTGACTTTACCCCCTTTGCCGCGACCTGACATCTTCAAAATTTCTTTCTTTTTTTCAAAACAAGTTTGCAAAAACCTTTATAGCTTATATATAAGACGGAGACAAAGACCAAAAGGTCGGTAGCCAATCAAAATTGCACTTTTTTTTTTTTTTTTTTTTTTTTCCATGCTTCAGCCGTAACTGGCCAATCGGTAGTCAGCCAGCTAAATGCGCCTGCAGTCCTCGCCGATTGGAAGAAAGTCTTCCCGGCTCGCTCTGATTGGCTGTGTTGCAGCGCCTATTTGAATCGCGGTTCGCAATTCGTTTATAGAAGCTAGTAGCCCTTTTCAGGCATTAGAGTTTATTAACACTTAGTTTTGAGTGGCAAATTGCGCTCTGATATAACCGATTAGGTTGAAAGGTACGCGCCTCGCCACAAAAAGGGTTGTGCGGGGTTAGCCGATTTTTGGTTTCGTGAAAGTGAAACTGAGAAACCACACACACAATAATAATGTACACAGACATAAAAAGTTGCAATGTTTAAAATATGCAAACATGGTTTTGTTTTTTTATTCCCCCCGCTCCCAAGCTGTTCCCTATAAACCCTACCTACACAATACTCATTCAACAAAGCACTTTTCAAACACTTCATCTACACCGCTCGTTATTTTCTATGTGAATAATATGTTTTATATCCATTTAGTATTATTATATAATGTAATGTATGTGAGAATGTACCTGCATGCCACAGTACTTTTGAGATATGTAATGTTTTCGTTTGCTTAAATGTCTTGATGTGTATGAGAATGAGCAGATAGACTTGTTTTTTGTTTTTTTTAAACTGCTACAGAAGTGCCTAACAAAGTATTATTTATTATTATTATTATCATTTCATTTTCCCTCACGAATGTACGGATATAAACGAGAATGTGTTTATGTAAGTTTTGTACATTGATGACGCATTCAAAAATGCAGATTAATTGTTGTCGGTTTGACCGCATGAGTTAATTGAGTGAGTGTCGAGATACAGAATGAAAGACAAAGTGCCCAGTACTCCTGATAATGACTGCAGTAGTGGTCTCAAATATCATTCCTAACGGCAATCAGTACCCAACCCTCACCTATACTTCTTCTTCTTCTTCGTTCGCCCTGAAAAGGACGGTGGTTGTACTGACCAAACACCTCTTTTTTTTTAGTTATGCTTAGGATTGTTGAAAACAGAAGCTGAGCAGAAAGTTAACTCTTTGGCAATCCATGGAGGAGTGCTAATACGGGACATTTGGGGGCCCTGAAAAGGGCCGGGGTAAGTGATCGTCGAGTTGGTCACAGTAAGTACAAGTTTAACCTCCGAAAGTTTAACTCTTCCCGGTTGCCTTCTGTGATTTTTTAGGCAGAAGCACTGCCTGGATGTTGGGCAGCACACCGCCCTGGGCGATCGTCACACCGGACAGAAGCTTGTTCAGCTCCTCGTCGTTACGAATGGCCAGCTGGAGATGACGGGGGATGATTCTGGTCTTTTTGTTGTCTCTGGCAGCATTGCCTGCCAATTCCAGTACCTCAGCGGCTAGGTACTCCAAGACAGCGGCAAGGTAAACTGGGGCGCCGGCACCAACACGTTCCGAGTAGTTACCTTTTCTCAGCAAACGGTGAATACGACCAACGGGAAACTGCAGCCCTGCCCTGGAAGAACGGGACTTGGACTTGCCCTTGACTTTACCCCCTTTGCCGCGACCTGACATCTTCAAAATTTCTTTCTTTTTTTCAAAACAAGTTTGCAAAAAACCTTTATAGCTTATATATAAGACGGAGACAAAGACCAAAAGGTCGGTAGCCAATCAAAATTGCACTTTTTTTTTTTTTTTTTTTTTCCATGCTTCAGCCGTAACTGGCCAATCGGTAGTCAGCCAGCTAAATGCGCCTGCAGTCCTCGCCGATTGGAAGAAAGTCTTCCCGGCTCGCTCTGATTGGCTGTGTTGCAGCGCCTATTTGAATCGCGGTTCGCAATTCGTTTATAGAAGCTAGTAGCCCTTTTCAGGCATTAGAGTTTATTAACACTTAGTTTTGAGTGGCAAATTGCGCTCTGATATAACCGATTAGGTTGAAAGGTACGCGCCTCGCCACAAAAAGGGTTGTGCGGGGTTAGCCGATTTTTGGTTTCGTGAAAGTGAAACTGAGAAACCACACACACAATAATAATGTACACAGACATAAAAAGTTGCAATGTTTAAAATATGCAAACATGGTTTTGTTTTTTTATTCCCCCCCCGCTCCCAAGCTGTTCCCTATAAACCCTACCTACACAATACTCATTCAACAAAGCACTTTTCAAACACTTCATCTACACCGCTCGTTATTTTCTATGTGAATAATATGTTTTATATCCATTTAGTATTATTATATAATGTAATGTATGTGAGAATGTACCTGCATGCCACAGTACTTTTGAGATATGTAATGTTTTCGTTTGCTTAAATGTCTTGATGTGTATGAGAATGAGCAGATAGACTTGTTTTTTTTTTTTTTTTTTAAACTGCTACAGAAGTGCCTAACAAAGTATTATTTATTATTATTATTATCATTTCATTTTCCCTCACGAATGTACGGATATAAACGAGAATGTGTTTATGTAAGTTTTGTACATTGATGACGCATTCAAAAATGCAGATTAATTGTTGTCGGTTTGACCGCATGAGTTAATTGAGTGAGTGTCGAGATACAGAATGAAAGACAAAGTGCCCAGTACTCCTGATAATGACTGCAGTAGTGGTCTCAAATATCATTCCTAACGGCAATCAGTACCCAACCCTCACCTATACTTCTTCTTCTTCTTCTTCGTTCGCCCTGAAAAGGACGGTGGTTGTACTGACCAAACACCTCTTTTTTTTTTAGTTATGCTTAGGATTGTTGAAAACAGAAGCTGAGCAGAAAGTTAACTCTTTGGCAATCCATGGAGGAGTGCTAATACGGGACATTTGGGGGCCCTGAAAAGGGCCGGGGTAAGTGATCGTCGAGTTGGTCACAGTAAGTACAAGTTTAACCTCCGAAAGTTTAACTCTTCCCGGTTGCCTTCTGTGATACTTTTATTTTTTTTAGGCAGAAGCACTGCCTGGATGTTGGGCAGCACACCGCCCTGGGCGATCGTCACACCGGACAGAAGCTTGTTCAGCTCCTCGTCGTTACGAATGGCCAGCTGGAGATGACGGGGGATGATTCTGGTCTTTTTGTTGTCTCTGGCAGCATTGCCTGCCAATTCCAGTACCTCAGCGGCTAGGTACTCCAAGACAGCGGCAAGGTAAACTGGGGCGCCGGCACCAACACGTTCCGAGTAGTTACCTTTTCTCAGCAAACGGTGAATACGACCAACGGGAAACTGCAGCCCTGCCCTGGAAGAACGGGACTTGGACTTGCCCTTGACTTTACCCCCTTTGCCGCGACCTGACATCTTCAAAAATTTCTTTCTTTTTTTCAAAACAAGTTTGCAAAAAACCTTTATAGCTTATATATAAGACGGAGACAAAGACCAAAAGGTCGGTAGCCAATCAAAATTGCACTTTTTTTTTTTTTTTTCCATGCTTCAGCCGTAACTGGCCAATCGGTAGTCAGCCAGCTAAATGCGCCTGCAGTCCTCGCCGATTGGAAGAAAGTCTTCCCGGCTCGCTCTGATTGGCTGTGTTGCAGCGCCTATTTGAATCGCGGTTCGCAATTCGTTTATAGAAGCTAGTAGCCCTTTTCAGGCATTATCATGAGGTGTCGTACAGCACTTAGTTTTGAGTGGCCTTTCAGGGCGAACACAGTTATAACCGATTTTATGACTCGTAAAGGTAGCAACAAGCCAAAAAAAGAAAGTTTTTTACAAGCCCTCAAAACGGGGTTAGCCGATCAAACAAAGGTTTCGTGAAAGTGAATAGCCAAAACCACACTTCGTGGCCAGTCCTTCTCAAGAATCAAACAAGTTTGCAATGTTTAAAATACTAAAACGATGAGCAAAATCAGAGCTTCGAAGGTTCTATAGGGCAAGATGGCACGACTGCTCGGAAAGCACCCTTTTGCGGCCCCAAGTGCTAGCGTGGAAGAAGATGATGACGAAGACCCAGCGCGTACAGAAAATTGTTTTAGAGCTCATTTACAACAGTTAGAGCAGATTTGGAAAAGTAAACAGAAAATGGCAGAAGCAAAGTGCTCTGCCGAGAGCTCTGTTATGAAGACCCAGAACATATTGTACATTGAGAGCGCATCAACAGATAAAGCAGATGCAGGAAAGAAGAGAGAGACTTGTTTTATTTCAGGAATTTAAACTGCTACATGTTTGAACAGAACCTTTACAGACCCGAATTATCAGACAGAAAACGACCATCTACCACAGAGATATGTAGCACAAATCACCTTTGCACCAATTTTTTTTTTTTTTACCGATTCGAAGATGACAACCGACCCACTCGGTTGCAAGCACTAAAAGAAGTTGATTGAAGAAAGTCCTCAGCACAGCTCATGTACATTGGAAGTTTCGCAGACGCCAATATAGATGCACGCGGTTCCAAGAATTTAGAACTAGTAGCCCTTTTCGGAGCATTAGAGAGTATACTTCAAATTGCGCTCTGATATCTCCTGAAAGGTACGCGCCTCGCCACAAAAAGTCACGGTAGTAGAAATTGCCCCGGGACAGTAGTGCTGAACATCAAAATTTTGAGTTTCAAGTACCATTTGGTCCTAATGCGAAAATTGACAACTCAAGGGCCCAGCACTGCACAATAACAGGAGGAATAATCGTAAAGATCACTGTTTTTTCAGGAAGTGAGGCCTCACTCAGTTGCCCTACCCGACAACAAAGTGATCAACATCCTCGAAATGATAACTGGAAGAAAGGTGCAAACTTGGTTTTCACGAAAAGGGATCGTCCCCCCGCTCTCAACAGCACAACAATAAACCTACTTCACAATACTCATTCAACAATTTAGCCCACTTTTCAAACCTTCATCTACACCCTCGTTATTTTCTATGTGAATAATATTTTATACAACATTTAGTTTATTTGGTAATGTATGTGAGAATGTATTGCATGCCACAGTACTTTTCCGAATGTAATGTTTTCGTTTCCACTTAAATGTCTTTTGTGAAATGAGAATGAAGATTCTTGTTTTTTTTTTTTTTTTAAAAAAATCAATAACAGTATTTTTTTTTTTGAATTTTTTAGACTAAAAACCTGGCCTCAAATGAAAGATATGCCAATCTGGATATTTACTAGAAATCGGCCGAAACGAGATCGTGATGTAAGTTTTGTACATTGAACGCACCAAAAAATGCAGATTAATTGTTGTCCGTTTGATGCCGCATGCTTAATTGAGTGAGTGTCGAGATACAGAATGAAAGACAAAGTGCCCAGTACTGTCTGATATTGACTGCAGGGTGGCTCAAATACCGCGATTTCCTAACGGCGAATCAGTACCCAACCCTCACCTATACTTCTTCTTCTTCTTTCTTCGTTCGCCCTGAAAAGGACGGTGGTTGTACTGACCAAACACCTCTTTTTTTTTGTTATGCTTAGGATTGTTGAAAACAGAAGCTGAGCAGAAAGTTCCAAACTCTTCCCTTCCAAGGGAGGAGTGCTAATACGGATGTTTTGGGGGCCCTGAAAAGGGCCGGGGTAAGTGATCGTCGAGTTCACAGTAAGTACAAGTTTTAACCTCCGAAAGTTTAACTCTTCCCGGTTGCCTTCTGTGATTTTTTAGGCAGAAGCACTGCCTGGATGTTGGGCAGCACACCGCCCTGGCCGCTCGTCACACCGGACAGAAGCTTGTTAAGCTCCTCGTCGTTACGACTGGCCCGCTGGGGATGACGGGGGATGTAGTTGGTCTTTTTGTTGTCTCTGGCAGCATTGCCTGCCAATTCCAGTACCTCTTTAGCCATTGAGGTACTCCAAGACAGCGGCGAGAAGGTAAACTGGGGCGCCGGCAAAAACACGTTCCGAGTAGTTACCTTTTCTCAGCAAACGGTGAATACGACCAACGGGAAACTGCAGCCCCTCCCTGGAAGAACGGGACTTGGACTTGCCCTTGACTTTACCAACCCCTTTGCCGCGACCTGACATCTTCAAAATTTCTTTCAGATTTTTTTCAAAACAAGTTTGCAAAAAAACCTTTATAGCTTATATATAAGACGGAGACAAAGACCAAAGGTCGGTAGCCAATCAAAATTGCACTTTTTTTTTTTTTTCCATGCTTCAGCCGTAACTGGCCAATCGGTAGTCAGCCAGCTAAATGCGCCTGCAGTCCTCGCCGATTGGAAGAAAGTCTTCCCGGCTCGCTCTGATTGGCTGTGTTGCAGCGCCTATTTGAATCGCGGTTCGCAATTCGTTTATAGAAGCTAGTAGCCCTTTTCAGGCATTAGAGTTTATTAACACTTAGTTTTGAGTGGCAAATTGCGCTCTGATATAACCGATTAGGTTGAAAGGTACGCGCCTCGCCACAAAAAGGGTTGTGCGGGGTTAGCCGATTTTTGGTTTCGTGAAAGTGAAACTGAGAAACCACACACACAATAATAATGTACACAGACATAAAAAGTTGCAATGTTTAAAATATGCAAACATGGTTTTGTTTTTTTATTCCCCCCGCTCCCAAGCTGTTCCCTATAAACCCTACCTACACAATACTCATTCAACAAAGCACTTTTCAAACACTTCATCTACACCGCTCGTTATTTTCTATGTGAATAATATGTTTTATATCCATTTAGTATTATTATATAATGTAATGTATGTGAGAATGTACCTGCATGCCACAGTACTTTTGAGATATGTAATGTTTTCGTTTGCTTAAATGTCTTGATGTGTATGAGAATGAGCAGATAGACTTGTTTTTTTTTTTTTTTTTTTTTTTAAACTGCTACAGAAGTGCCTAACAAAGTATTATTTATTATTATTATTATCATTTCATTTTCCCTCACGAATGTACGGATATAAACGAGAATGTGTTTATGTAAGTTTTGTACATTGATGACGCATTCAAAAATGCAGATTAATTGTTGTCGGTTTGACCGCATGAGTTAATTGAGTGAGTGTCGAGATACAGAATGAAAGACAAAGTGCCCAGTACTCCTGATAATGACTGCAGTAGTGGTCTCAAATATCATTCCTAACGGCAATCAGTACCCAACCCTCACCTATACTTCTTCTTCTTCTTCTTCTTCGTTCGCCCTGAAAAGGACGGTGGTTGTACTGACCAAACACCTCTTTTTTTTGAGTTATGCTTAGGATTGTTGAAAACAGAAGCTGAGCAGAAAGTTAACTCTTTGGCAATCCATGGAGGAGTGCTAATACGGGACATTTGGGGGCCCTGAAAAGGGCCGGGGTAAGTGATCGTCGAGTTGGTCACAGTAAGTACAAGTTTAACCTCCGAAAGTTTAACTCTTCCCGGTTGCCTTCTGTGATTTTTTAGGCAGAAGCACTGCCTGGATGTTGGGCAGCACACCGCCCTGGGCGATCGTCACACCGGACAGAAGCTTGTTCAGCTCCTCGTCGTTACGAATGGCCAGCTGGAGATGACGGGGGATGATTCTGGTCTTTTTGTTGTCTCTGGCAGCATTGCCTGCCAATTCCAGTACCTCAGCGGCTAGGTACTCCAAGACAGCGGCAAGGTAAACTGGGGCGCCGGCACCAACACGTTCCGAGTAGTTACCTTTTCTCAGCAAACGGTGAATACGACCAACGGGAAACTGCAGCCCTGCCCTGGAAGAACGGGACTTGGACTTGCCCTTGACTTTACCCCCTTTGCCGCGACCTGACATCTTCAAAATTTCTTTCTTTTTTTCAAAACAAGTTTGCAAAAAACCTTTATAGCTTATATATAAGACGGAGACAAAGACCAAAAGGTCGGTAGCCAATCAAAATTGCACTTTTTTTTTTTTTTTTTTTTTTCCATGCTTCAGCCGTAACTGGCCAATCGGTAGTCAGCCAGCTAAATGCGCCTGCAGTCCTCGCCGATTGGAAGAAAGTCTTCCCGGCTCGCTCTGATTGGCTGTGTTGCAGCGCCTATTTGAATCGCGGTTCGCAATTCGTTTATAGAAGCTAGTAGCCCTTTTCAGGCATTAGAGTTTATTAACACTTAGTTTTGAGTGGCAAATTGCGCTCTGATATAACCGATTAGGTTGAAAGGTACGCGCCTCGCCACAAAAAGGGTTGTGCGGGGTTAGCCGATTTTTGGTTTCGTGAAAGTGAAACTGAGAAACCACACACACAATAATAATGTACACAGACATAAAAAGTTGCAATGTTTAAAATATGCAAACATGGTTTTGTTTTTTTATTCCCCCCGCTCCCAAGCTGTTCCCTATAAACCCTACCTACACAATACTCATTCAACAAAGCACTTTTCAAACACTTCATCTACACCGCTCGTTATTTTCTATGTGAATAATATGTTTTATATCCATTTAGTATTATTATATAATGTAATGTATGTGAGAATGTACCTGCATGCCACAGTACTTTTGAGATATGTAATGTTTTCGTTTGCTTAAATGTCTTGATGTGTATGAGAATGAGCAGATAGACTTGTTTTTTTTTTTTTTTTTAAACTGCTACAGAAGTGCCTAACAAAGTATTATTTATTATTATTATTATCATTTCATTTTCCCTCACGAATGTACGGATATAAACGAGAATGTGTTTATGTAAGTTTTGTACATTGATGACGCATTCAAAATGCAGATTAATTGTTGTCGGTTTGACCGCATGAGTTAATTGAGTGAGTGTCGAGATACAGAATGAAAGACAAAGTGCCCAGTACTCCTGATAATGACTGCAGTAGTGGTCTCAAATATCATTCCTAACGGCAATCAGTACCCAACCCTCACCTATACTTCTTCTTCTTCTTCGTTCGCCCTGAAAAGGACGGTGGTTGTACTGACCAAACACCTCTTTTTTTTTAGTTATGCTTAGGATTGTTGAAAACAGAAGCTGAGCAGAAAGTTAACTCTTTGGCAATCCATGGAGGAGTGCTAATACGGGACATTTGGGGGCCCTGAAAAGGGCCGGGGTAAGTGATCGTCGAGTTGGTCACAGTAAGTACAAGTTTAACCTCCGAAAGTTTAACTCTTCCCGGTTGCCTTCTGTGATTTTTTAGGCAGAAGCACTGCCTGGATGTTGGGCAGCACACCGCCCTGGGCGATCGTCACACCGGACAGAAGCTTGTTCAGCTCCTCGTCGTTACGAATGGCCAGCTGGAGATGACGGGGGATGATTCTGGTCTTTTTGTTGTCTCTGGCAGCATTGCCTGCCAATTCCAGTACCTCAGCGGCTAGGTACTCCAAGACAGCGGCAAGGTAAACTGGGGCGCCGGCACCAACACGTTCCGAGTAGTTACCTTTTCTCAGCAAACGGTGAATACGACCAACGGGAAACTGCAGCCCTGCCCTGGAAGAACGGGACTTGGACTTGCCCTTGACTTTACCCCCTTTGCCGCGACCTGACATCTTCAAAATTTCTTTCTTTTTTTCAAAAAAAGTTTGCAAAAAACCTTTATAGCTTATATATAAGACGGAGACAAAGACCAAAAGGTCGGTAGCCAATCAAAATTGCACTTTTTTTTTTTTTTTTTTTTTTTCCATGCTTCAGCCGTAACTGGCCAATCGGTAGTCAGCCAGCTAAATGCGCCTGCAGTCCTCGCCGATTGGAAGAAAGTCTTCCCGGCTCGCTCTGATTGGCTGTGTTGCAGCGCCTATTTGAATCGCGGTTCGCAATTCGTTTATAGAAGCTAGTAGCCCTTTTCAGGCATTAGAGTTTATTAACACTTAGTTTTGAGTGGCAAATTGCGCTCTGATATAACCGATTAGGTTGAAAGGTACGCGCCTCGCCACAAAAAGGGTTGTGCGGGGTTAGCCGATTTTTGGTTTCGTGAAAGTGAAACTGAGAAACACACACACACAATAATAATGTACACAGACATAAAAAGTTGCAATGTTTAAAATATGCAAACATGGTTTTGTTTTTTTATTCCCCCCGCTCCCAAGCTGTTCCCTATAAACCCTACCTACACAATACTCATTCAACAAAGCACTTTTCAAACACTTCATCTACACCGCTCGTTATTTTCTATGTGAATAATATGTTTTATATCCATTTAGTATTATTATTATATAATGTAATGTATGTGAGAATGTACCTGCATGCCACAGTACTTTTGAGATATGTAATGTTTTCGTTTGCTTAAATGTCTTGATGTGTATGAGAATGAGCAGATAGACTTGTTTTTTTTTTTTTTTTTTTAAACTGCTACAGAAGTGCCTAACAAAGTATTATTTATTATTATTATTATCATTTCATTTTCCCTCACGAATGTACGGATATAAACGAGAATGTGTTTATGTAAGTTTTGTACATTGATGACGCATTCAAAAATGCAGATTAATTGTTGTCGGTTTGACCGCATGAGTTAATTGAGTGAGTGTCGAGATACAGAATGAAAGACAAAGTGCCCAGTACTCCTGATAATGACTGCAGTAGTGGTCTCAAATATCATTCCTAACGGCAATCAGTACCCAACCCTCACCTATACTTCTTCTTCTTCTTCTTCGTTCGCCCTGAAAAGGACGGTGGTTGTACTGACCAAACACCTCTTTTTTTTTGAGTTATGCTTAGGATTGTTGAAAACAGAAGCTGAGCAGAAAGTTAACTCTTTGGCAATCCATGGAGGAGTGCTAATACGGGACATTTGGGGGCCCTGAAAAGGGCCGGGGTAAGTGATCGTCGAGTTGGTCACAGTAAGTACAAGTTTAACCTCCGAAAGTTTAACTCTTCCCGGTTGCCTTCTGTGATTTTTTAGGCAGAAGCACTGCCTGGATGTTGGGCAGCACACCGCCCTGGGCGATCGTCACACCGGACAGAAGCTTGTTCAGCTCCTCGTCGTTACGAATGGCCAGCTGGAGATGACGGGGGATGATTCTGGTCTTTTTGTTGTCTCTGGCAGCATTGCCTGCCAATTCCAGTACCTCAGCGGCTAGGTACTCCAAGACAGCGGCAAGGTAAACTGGGGCGCCGGCACCAACACGTTCCGAGTAGTTACCTTTTCTCAGCAAACGGTGAATACGACCAACGGGAAACTGCAGCCCTGCCCTGGAAGAACGGGACTTGGACTTGCCCTTGACTTTACCCCCTTTGCCGCGACCTGACATCTTCAAAATTTCTTTCTTTTTTTCAAAACAAGTTTGCAAAAAACCTTTATAGCTTATATATAAGACGGAGACAAAGACCAAAAGGTCGGTAGCCAATCAAAATTGCACTTTTTTTTTTTTTTTTTTTTTTCCATGCTTCAGCCGTAACTGGCCAATCGGTAGTCAGCCAGCTAAATGCGCCTGCAGTCCTCGCCGATTGGAAGAAAGTCTTCCCGGCTCGCTCTGATTGGCTGTGTTGCAGCGCCTATTTGAATCGCGGTTCGCAATTCGTTTATAGAAGCTAGTAGCCCTTTTCAGGCATTAGAGTTTATTAACACTTAGTTTTGAGTGGCAAATTGCGCTCTGATATAACCGATTAGGTTGAAAGGTACGCGCCTCGCCCCAAAAAGGGTTGTGCGGGGTTAGCCGATTTTTGGTTTCGTGAAAGTGAAACTGAGAAACCACACACACAATAATAATGTACAAAGACATAAAAAAGTTGCAATGTTTAAAATATGCAAACATGGTTTTGTTTTTTTATTCCCCCCGCTCCCAAGCTGTTCCCTATAAACCCTACCTACACAATACTCATTCAACAAAGCACTTTTCAAACACTTCATCTACACCGCTCGTTATTTTCTATGTGAATAATATGTTTTATATCCATTTAGTATTATTATATAATGTAATGTATGTGAGAATGTACCTGCATGCCACAGTACTTTTGAGATATGTAATGTTTTCGTTTGCTTAAATGTCTTGATGTGTATGAGAATGAGCAGATAGACTTGTTTTTTGTTTTTTTTAAACTGCTACAGAAGTGCCTAACAAAGTATTATTTATTATTATTATTATCATTTCATTTTCCCTCACGAATGTACGGATATAAACGAGAATGTGTTTATGTAAGTTTTGTACATTGATGACGCATTCAAAAATGCAGATTAATTGTTGTCGGTTTGACCGCATGAGTTAATTGAGTGAGTGTCGAGATACAGAATGAAAGACAAAGTGCCCAGTACTCCTGATAATGACTGCAGTAGTGGTCTCAAATATCATTCCTAACGGCAATCAGTACCCAACCCTCACCTATACTTCTTCTTCTTCTTCTTCGTTCGCCCTGAAAAGGACGGTGGTTGTACTGACCAAACACCTCTTTTTTTTTGAGTTATGCTTAGGATTGTTGAAAACAGAAGCTGAGCAGAAAGTTAACTCTTTGGCAATCCATGGAGGAGTGCTAATACGGGACATTTGGGGGCCCTGAAAAGGGCCGGGGTAAGTGATCGTCGAGTTGGTCACAGTAAGTACAAGTTTAACCTCCGAAAGTTTAACTCTTCCCGGTTGCCTTCTGTGATTTTTTAGGCAGAAGCACTGCCTGGATGTTGGGCAGCACACCGCCCTGGGCGATCGTCACACCGGACAGAAGCTTGTTCAGCTCCTCGTCGTTACGAATGGCCAGCTGGAGATGACGGGGGATGATTCTGGTCTTTTTGTTGTCTCTGGCAGCATTGCCTGCCAATTCCAGTACCTCAGCGGCTAGGTACTCCAAGACAGCGGCAAGGTAAACTGGGGCGCCGGCACCAACACGTTCCGAGTAGTTACCTTTTCTCAGCAAACGGTGAATACGACCAACGGGAAACTGCAGCCCTGCCCTGGAAGAACGGGACTTGGACTTGCCCTTGACTTTACCCCCTTTGCCGCGACCTGACATCTTCAAAATTTCTTTCTTTTTTTCAAAACAAGTTTGCAAAAAACCTTTATAGCTTATATATAAGACGGAGAGAAAGACAAAGACCAAAAGGTCGGTAACCAACCAAAATTCCACTTTTTTTTTTTTTTTTTTTTTTTCCATGCTTCAGCCGTAACTGGCCAATCGGTAGTCAGCCAGCTAAATGCGCCTGCAGTCCTCGCCGATTGGAAGAAAGTCTTCCCGGCTCGCTCTGATTGGCTGTGTTGCAGCGCCTATTTGAATCGCGGTTCGCAATTCGTTTATAGAAGCTAGTAGCCCTTTTCAGGCATTAGAGTTTATTAACACTTAGTTTTGAGTGGCAAATTGCGCTCTGATATAACCGATTAGGTTGAAAGGTACGCGCCTCGCCACAAAAAGGGTTGTGCGGGGTTAGCCGATTTTTGGTTTCGTGAAAGTGAAACTGAGAAACCACACACACAATAATAATGTACACAGACATAAAAAGTTGCAATGTTTAAAATATGCAAACATGGTTTTGTTTTTTTTATTCCCCCCGCTCCCAAGCTGTTCCCTATAAACCCTACCTACACAATACTCATTCAACAAAGCACTTTTCAAACACTTCATCTACACCGCTCGTTATTTTCTATGTGAATAATATGTTTTATATCCATTTAGTATTATTATATAATGTAATGTATGTGAGAATGTACCTGCATGCCACAGTACTTTTGAGATATGTAATGTTTTCGTTTGCTTAAATGTCTTGATGTGTATGAGAATGAGCAGATAGACTTGTTTTTTGTTTTTTTTAAACTGCTACAGAAGTGCCTAACAAAGTATTATTTATTATTATTATTATCATTTCATTTTCCCTCACGAATGTACGGATATAAACGAGAATGTGTTTATGTAAGTTTTGTACATTGATGACGCATTCAAAAATGCAGATTAATTGTTGTCGGTTTGACCGCATGAGTTAATTGAGTGAGTGTCGAGATACAGAATGAAAGACAAAGTGCCCAGTACTCCTGATAATGACTGCAGTAGTGGTCTCAAATATCATTCCTAACGGCAATCAGTACCCAACCCTCACCTATACTTCTTCTTCTTCTTCTTCGTTCGCCCTGAAAAGGACGGTGGTTGTACTGACCAAACACCTCTTTTTTTTTTTAGTTATGCTTAGGATTGTTGAAAACAGAAGCTGAGCAGAAAGTTAACTCTTTGGCAATCCATGGAGGAGTGCTAATACGGGACATTTGGGGGCCCTGAAAAGGGCCGGGGTAAGTGATCGTCGAGTTGGTCACAGTAAGTACAAGTTTAACCTCCGAAAGTTTAACTCTTCCCGGTTGCCTTCTGTGATTTTTTAGGCAGAAGCACTGCCTGGATGTTGGGCAGCACACCGCCCTGGGCGATCGTCACACCGGACAGAAGCTTGTTCAGCTCCTCGTCGTTACGAATGGCCAGCTGGAGATGACGGGGGATGATTCTGGTCTTTTTGTTGTCTCTGGCAGCATTGCCTGCCAATTCCAGTACCTCAGCGGCTAGGTACTCCAAGACAGCGGCAAGGTAAACTGGGGCGCCGGCACCAACACGTTCCGAGTAGTTACCTTTTCTCAGCAAACGGTGAATACGACCAACGGGAAACTGCAGCCCTGCCCTGGAAGAACGGGACTTGGACTTGCCCTTGACTTTACCCCCTTTGCCGCGACCTGACATCTTCAAAATTTCTTTCTTTTTTTCAAAACAAGTTTGCAAAAAAACCTTTATAGCTTATATATAAGACGGAGACAAAGACCAAAAGGTCGGTAGCCAATCAAAATTGCACTTTTTTTTTTTTTTTTTTCCATGCTTCAGCCGTAACTGGCCAATCGGTAGTCAGCCAGCTAAATGCGCCTGCAGTCCTCGCCGATTGGAAGAAAGTCTTCCCGGCTCGCTCTGATTGGCTGTGTTGCAGCGCCTATTTGAATCGCGGTTCGCAATTCGTTTATAGAAGCTAGTAGCCCTTTTCAGGCATTAGAGTTTATTAACACTTAGTTTTGAGTGGCAAATTGCGCTCTGATATAACCGATTAGGTTGAAAGGTACGCGCCTCGCCACAAAAAGGGTTGTGCGGGGTTAGCCGATTTTTGGTTTCGTGAAAGTGAAACTGAGAAACCACACACACAATAATAATGTACACAGACATAAAAAGTTGCAATGTTTAAAATATGCAAACATGGTTTTGTTTTTTTATTCCCCCCGCTCCCAAGCTGTTCCCTATAAACCCTACCTACACAATACTCATTCAACAAAGCACTTTTCAAACACTTCATCTACACCGCTCGTTATTTTCTATGTGAATAATATGTTTTATATCCATTTAGTATTATTATATAATGTAATGTATGTGAGAATGTACCTGCATGCCACAGTACTTTTGAGATATGTAATGTTTTCGTTTGCTTAAATGTCTTGATGTGTATGAGAATGAGCAGATAGACTTGTTTTTTTTTTTTTTTTTTAAACTGCTACAGAAGTGCCTAACAAAGTATTATTTATTATTATTATTATCATTTCATTTTCCCTCACGAATGTACGGATATAAACGAGAATGTGTTTATGTAAGTTTTGTACATTGATGACGCATTCAAAAATGCAGATTAATTGTTGTCGGTTTGACCGCATGAGTTAATTGAGTGAGTGTCGAGATACAGAATGAAAGACAAAGTGCCCAGTACTCCTGATAATGACTGCAGTAGTGGTCTCAAATATCATTCCTAACGGCAATCAGTACCCAACCCTCACCTATACTTCTTCTTCTTCTTCTTCGTTCGCCCTGAAAAGGACGGTGGTTGTACTGACCAAACACCTCTTTTTTTTTTTTTAGTTATGCTTAGGATTGTTGAAAACAGAAGCTGAGCAGAAAGTTAACTCTTTGGCAATCCATGGAGGAGTGCTAATACGGGACATTTGGGGGCCCTGAAAAGGGCCGGGGTAAGTGATCGTCGAGTTGGTCACAGTAAGTACAAGTTTAACCTCCGAAAGTTTAACTCTTCCCGGTTGCCTTCTGTGATTTTTTAGGCAGAAGCACTGCCTGGATGTTGGGCAGCACACCGCCCTGGGCGATCGTCACACCGGACAGAAGCTTGTTCAGCTCCTCGTCGTTACGAATGGCCAGCTGGAGATGACGGGGGATGATTCTGGTCTTTTTGTTGTCTCTGGCAGCATTGCCTGCCAATTCCAGTACCTCAGCGGCTAGGTACTCCAAGACAGCGGCAAGGTAAACTGGGGCGCCGGCACCAACACGTTCCGAGTAGTTACCTTTTCTCAGCAAACGGTGAATACGACCAACGGGAAACTGCAGCCCTGCCCTGGAAGAACGGGACTTGGACTTGCCCTTGACTTTACCCCCTTTGCCGCGACCTGACATCTTCAAAATTTCTTTCTTTTTTTCAAAACAAGTTTGCAAAAAAACCTTTATAGCTTATATATAAGACGGAGACAAAGACCAAAAGGTCGGTAGCCAATCAAAATTGCACTTTTTTTTTTTTTTTTTTTTTTTCCATGCTTCAGCCGTAACTGGCCAATCGGTAGTCAGCCAGCTAAATGCGCCTGCAGTCCTCGCCGATTGGAAGAAAGTCTTCCCGGCTCGCTCTGATTGGCTGTGTTGCAGCGCCTATTTGAATCGCGGTTCGCAATTCGTTTATAGAAGCTAGTAGCCCTTTTCAGGCATTAGAGTTTATTAACACTTAGTTTTGAGTGGCAAATTGCGCTCTGATATAACCGATTAGGTTGAAAGGTACGCGCCTCGCCACAAAAAGGGTTGTGCGGGGTTAGCCGATTTTTGGTTTCGTGAAAGTGAAACTGAGAAACCACACACACAATAATAATGTACACAGACATAAAAAGTTGCAATGTTTAAAATATGCAAACATGGTTTTTTTTTTTTATTCCCCCCGCTCCCAAGCTGTTCCCTATAAACCCTACCTACACAATACTCATTCAACAAAGCACTTTTCAAACACTTCATCTACACCGCTCGTTATTTTCTATGTGAATAATATGTTTTATATCCATTTAGTATTATTATATAATGTAATGTATGTGAGAATGTACCTGCATGCCACAGTACTTTTGAGATATGTAATGTTTTCGTTTGCTTAAATGTCTTGATGTGTATGAGAATGAGCAGATAGACTTGTTTTTTTTTTTTTTTTTAAACTGCTACAGAAGTGCCTAACAAAGTATTATTTATTATTATTATTATCATTTCATTTTCCCTCACGAATGTACGGATATAAACGAGAATGTGTTTATGTAAGTTTTGTACATTGATGACGCATTCAAAAATGCAGATTAATTGTTGTCGGTTTGACCGCATGAGTTAATTGAGTGAGTGTCGAGATACAGAATGAAAGACAAAGTGCCCAGTACTCCTGATAATGACTGCAGTAGTGGTCTCAAATATCATTCCTAACGGCAATCAGTACCCAACCCTCACCTATACTTCTTCTTCTTCTTCTTCGTTCGCCCTGAAAAGGACGGTGGTTGTACTGACCAAACACCTCTTTTTTTTTTTAGTTATGCTTAGGATTGTTGAAAACAGAAGCTGAGCAGAAAGTTAACTCTTTGGCAATCCATGGAGGAGTGCTAATACGGGACATTTGGGGGCCCTGAAAAGGGCCGGGGTAAGTGATCGTCGAGTTGGTCACAGTAAGTACAAGTTTAACCTCCGAAAGTTTAACTCTTCCCGGTTGCCTTCTGTGATTTTTTAGGCAGAAGCACTGCCTGGATGTTGGGCAGCACACCGCCCTGGGCGATCGTCACACCGGACAGAAGCTTGTTCAGCTCCTCGTCGTTACGAATGGCCAGCTGGAGATGACGGGGGATGATTCTGGTCTTTTTGTTGTCTCTGGCAGCATTGCCTGCCAATTCCAGTACCTCAGCGGCTAGGTACTCCAAGACAGCGGCAAGGTAAACTGGGGCGCCGGCACCAACACGTTCCGAGTAGTTACCTTTTCTCAGCAAACGGTGAATACGACCAACGGGAAACTGCAGCCCTGCCCTGGAAGAACGGGACTTGGACTTGCCCTTGACTTTACCCCCTTTGCCGCGACCTGACATCTTCAAAATTTCTTTCTTTTTTTCAAAACAAGTTTGCAAAAAACCTTTATAGCTTATATATAAGACGGAGACAAAGACCAAAAGGTCGGTAGCCAATCAAAATTGCACTTTTTTTTTTTTTTTTTTTCCATGCTTCAGCCGTAACTGGCCAATCGGTAGTCAGCCAGCTAAATGCGCCTGCAGTCCTCGCCGATTGGAAGAAAGTCTTCCCGGCTCGCTCTGATTGGCTGTGTTGCAGCGCCTATTTGAATCGCGGTTCGCAATTCGTTTATAGAAGCTAGTAGCCCTTTTCAGGCATTAGAGTTTATTAACACTTAGTTTTGAGTGGCAAATTGCGCTCTGATATAACCGATTAGGTTGAAAGGTACGCGCCTCGCCACAAAAAGGGTTGTGCGGGGTTAGCCGATTTTTGGTTTCGTGAAAGTGAAACTGAGAAACCACACACACAATAATAATGTACACAGACATAAAAAGTTGCAATGTTTAAAATATGCAAACATGGTTTTGTTTTTTTTATTCCCCCCGCTCCCAAGCTGTTCCCTATAAACCCTACCTACACAATACTCATTCAACAAAGCACTTTTCAAACACTTCATCTACACCGCTCGTTATTTTCTATGTGAATAATATGTTTTATATCCATTTAGTATTATTATATAATGTAATGTATGTGAGAATGTACCTGCATGCCACAGTACTTTTGAGATATGTAATGTTTTCGTTTGCTTAAATGTCTTGATGTGTATGAGAATGAGCAGATAGACTTGTTTTTTTTTTTTTTTTTTTAAACTGCTACAGAAGTGCCTAACAAAGTATTATTTATTATTATTATTATCATTTCATTTTCCCTCACGAATGTACGGATATAAACGAGAATGTGTTTATGTAAGTTTTGTACATTGATGACGCATTCAAAAATGCAGATTAATTGTTGTCGGTTTGACCGCATGAGTTAATTGAGTGAGTGTCGAGATACAGAATGAAAGACAAAGTGCCCAGTACTCCTGATAATGACTGCAGTAGTGGTCTCAAATATCATTCCTAACGGCAATCAGTACCCAACCCTCACCTATACTTCTTCTTCTTCTTCTTCGTTCGCCCTGAAAAGGACGGTGGTTGTACTGACCAAACACCTCTTTTTTTTTTGAGTTATGCTTAGGATTGTTGAAAACAGAAGCTGAGCAGAAAGTTAACTCTTTGGCAATCCATGGAGGAGTGCTAATACGGGACATTTGGGGGCCCTGAAAAGGGCCGGGGTAAGTGATCGTCGAGTTGGTCACAGTAAGTACAAGTTTAACCTCCGAAAGTTTAACTCTTCCCGGTTGCCTTCTGTGATTTTTTAGGCAGAAGCACTGCCTGGATGTTGGGCAGCACACCGCCCTGGGCGATCGTCACACCGGACAGAAGCTTGTTCAGCTCCTCGTCGTTACGAATGGCCAGCTGGAGATGACGGGGGATGATTCTGGTCTTTTTGTTGTCTCTGGCAGCATTGCCTGCCAATTCCAGTACCTCAGCGGCTAGGTACTCCAAGACAGCGGCAAGGTAAACTGGGGCGCCGGCACCAACACGTTCCGAGTAGTTACCTTTTCTCAGCAAACGGTGAATACGACCAACGGGAAACTGCAGCCCTGCCCTGGAAGAACGGGACTTGGACTTGCCCTTGACTTTACCCCCTTTGCCGCGACCTGACATCTTCAAAATTTCTTTCTTTTTTTCAAAACAAGTTTGCAAAAAACCTTTATAGCTTATATATAAGACGGAGACAAAGACCAAAAGGTCGGTAGCCAATCAAAATTGCACTTTTTTTTTTTTTTTTTTTTCCATGCTTCAGCCGTAACTGGCCAATCGGTAGTCAGCCAGCTAAATGCGCCTGCAGTCCTCGCCGATTGGAAGAAAGTCTTCCCGGCTCGCTCTGATTGGCTGTGTTGCAGCGCCTATTTGAATCGCGGTTCGCAATTCGTTTATAGAAGCTAGTAGCCCTTTTCAGGCATTAGAGTTTATTAACACTTAGTTTTGAGTGGCAAATTGCGCTCTGATATAACCGATTAGGTTGAAAGGTACGCGCCTCGCCACAAAAAGGGTTGTGCGGGGTTAGCCGATTTTTGGTTTCGTGAAAGTGAAACTGAGAAACCACACACACAATAATAATGTACACAGACATAAAAAGTTGCAATGTTTAAAATATGCAAACATGGTTTTGTTTTTTTATTCCCCCCGCTCCCAAGCTGTTCCCTATAAACCCTACCTACACAATACTCATTCAACAAAGCACTTTTCAAACACTTCATCTACACCGCTCGTTATTTTCTATGTGAATAATATGTTTTATATCCATTTAGTATTATTATATAATGTAATGTATGTGAGAATGTACCTGCATGCCACAGTACTTTTGAGATATGTAATGTTTTCGTTTGCTTAAATGTCTTGATGTGTATGAGAATGAGCAGATAGACTTGTTTTTTTTTTTTTTTTAAACTGCTACAGAAGTGCCTAACAAAGTATTATTTATTATTATTATTATCATTTCATTTTCCCTCACGAATGTACGGATATAAACGAGAATGTGTTTATGTAAGTTTTGTACATTGATGACGCATTCAAAAATGCAGATTAATTGTTGTCGGTTTGACCGCATGAGTTAATTGAGTGAGTGTCGAGATACAGAATGAAAGACAAAGTGCCCAGTACTCCTGATAATGACTGCAGTAGTGGTCTCAAATATCATTCCTAACGGCAATCAGTACCCAACCCCCACTCACAGCCACCTATACTGACTAAACACTTTTTTTTTTTTTTAAGTCCAACATTTTTTTTTCTTTCCTCCCTCCTCTTCTGCATTCAAAACATTTCTGCTGCTGCTTAAATAACAAAACGCATAGTTTCATTTTTATCGATTCATATCTTATTCAAGCTCTTTCTACTTGCTTATCCTATTGACCACTATAGGCAAACATCCGCCGTCGCAAATTAGGACTGTGTTGCTGTCATTTTCGACGGAGTCATCTGTCAAGTTATTTGCTTATGTTTGTATCATAAGTATAATTGTGTCTTTACCTGCGATGTCAGGTTGATTAGGGGTTGTCTTCCCTTGTTTATTCATTCATTGTGTTTGACCTTTAGGGTCAGAGGTTGTCAGTTCGGGCGTAGGCCTATGGGAAGGTTTTTTAAGCGGGAGTGAGATATACTTCCGGGAAGCCGGGAGGTCCTGTTTTTCTGAAGGGACCAAGAGTCCATTGTTTTTCGGGGAGAATCTTCGAAGTAACTGCTATGGCAGTTTTCCCCAGTGAATCTCTGTGCGTCGGGATGACGGCAGAATTCCTTGTGTAGTTCTGAGGATTCATTTACCAGGTAATACCGACCTTTATGCATTATTACGCTTTTCGGTGGCAGAACATGTAAAGGATTACCTAGGGTGAACAGCAGTTCACGGATCCGCCATTTCAGAACTTATATATTTGTGCTCGAGGTAGCCATCCAAGACTGTTAGTCTTATATTGTCCAGAAATCCAGTGACGAAGATATATTGTGGGAGCCGCAGATTGGCGGAACTTCTATCTACAATAAGTATTACTGCAGGGTTGATGATAACCTATTTAACAGAAGTACACGGCCGACGTCAGAACGAGGCCTGTGCTTTCGGCTATTATACTACAGCCTGATATGCGCAATTGGCGGGAGTGCCAAGTTGCACCTATGTGTCAAGGTAACTAAGGCATCTGACGCGTTTAGTCAGGGACGCCAAGGGCGACGCTACGAACTGTCATTATTGAAGAACTTTGCTATTGACCATGCACGTCTATTCTGATGTTTACCTTTTTGAATGCCAAATGTATACCTATCGATGTCAGGTCAGCATGACCTTGTTACACTGACTGTTCCTGTTGATATTATGTGTGTTCCCGTCAATAAATGTCTTGAAACATGCCTGCAGTGTCAAAGCATCCTTGATTACTGCATGTGAGAGTATGGGTTGCAGGATCTACATCTATACGAGCCTAAACACATTCGCGTCTTCATTCGCACCCACACTCAACTCATCATACGCTCGCACTACACATCTAACAACATGTAAACTGTCTTGGGCCAGTGATCACCTCAACAAGAAAAAAAAGACAGTTACATTTCTGGTGGACCAGTTACGTGGGCTCTTATGATACATTTCTTGTCGCCAATGTGGCCTAGAAACTTACATTTCGGATGGACCAGATCTGTGGGTTTAAAAAGAACAGAGCGAGCATTTGACATTATTGTTGACATTTATGGATCCAGAAATTTACATTCCTGGTTGGCTGTTACATGTATGATGTCTCCAGTTTTGTCGAGAAAGTTACAAGAAGGACAAGTACACATTACACTTCTGATCTGTGGGTCTAAGCTACACACGGGACAGCCGTAACACACAACGCTAATTCTACACTTGCAAGTTTTGGCTACAACAGGACAGATATAGGTCATCAACGGTTGACACAAATAAACAGTACGAGCATTTATATTATAATGCTACATAAAGCATAACAAGACAAGTACTGAAGTGAACTACTAGGCATTTGCTACGTGGACCATAACTGCATAGAAGGCGGGTTCCTATTGTAAACAGTACTGCGGGTTGTGACACGTTTCATTCAACAACAGACTTTTCTAGGTCAGAGCATTCAAGCTACATTGTTGGAGGTCAAGTGTCTGTAAACAGTACGTGAAATTGTAAACATTCAATGTGCAAGCCCTAATTTGAGAAGGTCATAGTAACTTTGGTTCGTGAATACTTTATGTTACAGTGGATTTGACGTTCAGTGCGCGTTTGACATTTCGTTTCTGTGTTCGCAAGGAGCAAGAAATTTATTTTAGTTTCAGCTGTGACTGAACTTGTTCTGCAACACATTGAAATTGATTGCTATATGTTTATGTCACTTCTACTGTTTTTGGTGTATTTTTCTGCGGGTTTTTCGGTTGGTGGGTCTTACGGTAAATATGCCACTTGATCGAGGCTTACTGTAAGCGGTCTGTAGGTGCAAATTTTCTTAATTTGGAAATTTGCTAGTGACAATTGGTCGCTATTGATGTTAGCTGTGATGTAATTGTACTTAACGTTGTTTTTGTAATATTTTGTCTGTTTTTCAGTTTTGATTTTCGATTTGTTTTGTTTGTATTCTGTAGGTCTCTCCTTTCTTGTGTATTTCTCTACACATTTTTGGTTAAAACAGTGTTGCCATTTGTATTGTTTTGTATTTTTGTCTTTGTATTTTTTTTTTGGTTGTACTACATTACTGTCATGCACAGTCTACATACACATACTTGGTCATGTTTTGATATTATTGATAAGGTAGACTCTTCATATAGAGTTTGTTAAATAATATTATATAAGATATTTATACAAGTTCTTTGATAAAAGACTTGTTATCTACAAAGATTGAGACAAGGTAAATACATATTCAAGTTCTTTATAAAAAAAGACTTGTGCCCATAGTGAGTGGGATATAAGGGAATTTTTTTTTTCCCACAGGTACTCAAGTGATTTTTTGGGTACATTATAAACAAGAGGAACATACAAAGTCTTTGTCTAAGACTAAGACAGTAAAATAAAGTGAAGTGAGTATACAAGTCTAGCATTTCAGACTTGTCTCCCATTGAAGTGGGATAAGGTAATTTATTTTTAATTTTTTTCAGGTTTCTGATCTCATTAGACAGAATGTCTACATTGGATTTCTTCATCCAGCAAGGGTTGACCCTTGGTAAGTCTGGTAAAGAATTGGAAGAATATTCATCTGCTCAATTCGCCATTGCATTAAAGTCAGAAGAAAAGAAACAAAAAGAGGAAATTAAATTGAAAGCAGAAGCTGAACTAAAGAAGCTAGAAGCTGAGAATAGAAGATTAGAACTTGAAGAAAGAAGGTATCAAAGAGAGGCTGAGGAGAGAAAAGCTCAAGCTGCTGCTGAGGAGAGGAAAGCAGAAGCTGCAGCTGATGAAAGAAAATTCCAGATGGAAATGGAAGACAAAAAAAATTCAAGCTCAAGCTGCTGCAGAGGAAAAAAAAACTTCAAGCTGCTGCTGAGGCTGAAATTAGAAAAATGGAACATGAGGAAAGAAAACAGAAGATGGAACTTGATGAAAAACTCGCAATTTTGGAGTTAGAGAAATTGAAATTGGCGAGTACGGGTGCTCAGCAAACAACTTCGAGTACGACAAAGGAGTTTGTTAGTAGGATTAAATTGCCTCATTTCAATCCTTTAAAGGATGACGTAGCAGATTATCTAGATAGATTCCAATTTTTGTGCGATACGCATAACATAAAAAAGGAAAAATATGTTGAACAACTGATGCCATTTTTTACAGGTGACACAGTGACTACTCTTATGACAATAGACGAACATGAGAGGACTAATTATGATGTTGTCAGGGCAGCATTACTAAAAGAAATACCAATTAAAACAAGAAGACTATCGTCTTCGTTTTAGGACAATGTTGCCAGAAAATGGAGTAGATTTCTCTGATTTTGTTACAAAGATACGTCGTACATTTACACGATGGGTTGAGTTGTCTCAGATTGAGAAAACATATGAAGGTCTAATGGACTTATTATTGCGAGATAAGGTTTTGTCATCTGTTAATGATTCTTTTCTTGCATTCCTTCATGAGCGTAAGCCTAAAAACTTAAAAGAAATGGAGGAATACTGTTGTCAGTATGCCACAGCACATCCCCATGCTACAGTTAGCAATTCTAAAGTGAAAGAAGGGTTGCCAGCTGCTTCGGCAACACCATATGGCCCTAATTTCAGAAAAAAATTTCAGGGTGCTCAACAAAATTGGAATAGGGGAAGTAATCAAAATTACACTCAGAAGCGGAGTAATCCAACACATGATGGTTCTTCGTCTATGCAGTGGAGACAAGATGGTAGTTCTCGTAATTTTAGTGGTAATAATTTGAGACACTTTCGTAAAGGCTATCCAAATAATAACTATTCAAATTTTCGAGGTAATCATTCTCGACGTCAAGATTATGACGATGGTGAATTTAGAAACCGGGATTCAAACCGGAATGATGATTACAATAGGCAATATGATAACAATTACAGGGGAAATGATAGTCGAAATAATTACAGGGGAAATGATAATCGAGGTAGACCTAGGTTTAACAAAAAAAGACCTTACCAACAGGCAAACTCTGCGCAACAAGAGTTTGATGGAGCCTGTAATACAGTAAATGATAGTGGTAACTCTAGGGCTATCACTGGTTGTGCTTTCGATTTTGGGAGAGCAACTGAATGCCCCCAATGCTTAACATTGTTTGACTCATCAACTGTATCTACGCTAAGTTGTGGTCACCCTCTTCCTGCTCTACCTGCTACAGTTGCGCATGATGGGAGAGGATCTCTCATCTTACATAAAGGTCTAATAAATGATAGGCTAGTCTCAGTACTTTTCGATTCGGGATGTACTACCGTCGGGGTTAAGGAGTCTCTGATAGATCCTTGCTGTGCCACTGGAAAAACAATCAAATGTGTTACATTTGGTGGTACTAGGGAAAGCTATCCTACTGCTATTATTAGGATTGACACTCCTTTCTTCACAGGAGATGTCCATGCATGTCTTCTTCCTAATCCTATTGCGGATCTTATAATCGGTCGTATTCATGGGGTTAAGGAATGCACCCCGCAACAAATTTCTAGTTGGGAAGAAAGAAACATTCAAACGGTCAATGCAGTGGTGACAAGAGCTCAAGCTCTTAATCCCCCAACTTCATCTGATAATAGTAATGAAGTTGATAGCCAAGACGAGCACTTGGTGATTTCCCATGACTCGTTTGTTAAACGTCAAGAAGAGGATCCTTCTTTGAAGAAATACTTCCTTCTTGCAAAGAAAGGGGATCCCAATCAAAATACGAATCACAAATCGTATATCACTATGAAGAATGGTATATTGGTACGAATGGTACAACACTCGGACAAGTCTATGCACTCGCAAATTCTTGTGCCTAAGTGTATGAGAGCCTTAATTCTTCGGCATGCACACGATTCTCAGTGTGCGGGACACATGGGTTTTTCCAGAACTAAAACTAGAGTCCTTGCGTCATTCTTTTGGCCATTCGTGAATAAAGACATCCGAATTTATTGCCGATCTTGCAAAATTTGTCAAGAGGTCAAGTCTAGGGGTCCGAGACATGCTGCTCCTATTCAGGCTGCAGATATTCCGATTCGGCCGTTTCAGAAAATGGCTATAGACATCATTGGTCCGTTCAAAATTAAGTCAGCCAGAGGACACCAATTTATC
>JAMPIV010005916.1:0-29074 GCA_024509875.1 Oreohelix idahoensis
ACAAAAAACATATTTACTGGTTTAACATAAGTAAAAAAAATCAGATGGAAATCTCTCTCGCTTTCCTGTCAATATGTTCCTAACCCTGAGCAAGTAAAAACATCCGAAGATGTTATTAAGATAGAGCCGCTGGAAAAAGTTTACGCTTGAAACGCACACAATGACCTCCAAGAGTTGACCTCCTTTTTCTCACAGTTAATATGATCACAGGAGCCCGTTGACATGTTATGTTAGTCGCTTCTTCGTAATAAGTCGGCTTCTGTCGAAATAATATGAATGAAGAATTTCTTATCGATTTAATGAATGGTGAAATCTAATGAGAAAAAATACGTAGAAGTCATCAATGACAATTACCCCGTACTTTGGTCCTTGTAAAAGCAATGGTCCTTTCACAATGCCCTCAGCTCTTCTTTTATAATCTCTAGACGATCACAGAAGACATTTCACTGTGACTTGAACGCCGTAGGCTGAAACAAAATGTTACATTTCAATCACAACACCGAGACACTTTCTCGTGCTGAACAAACATTTATCATTTATCCGACATAGTAACTTAAAACACCAGTGTTATTGTGTAACCACCTTGCTTATCTCTATTATACAACTGACTATGGGCTCATGTTGAGCAAAGTTAGCATACTTGCGTAATTATTATTGTATACATGAATGAAAAATATTTATTATTTACTACAGTTGCTTTGTTTACAAACAATGACTCTAGACTTATGCGTGAGTCAAGTCTTATGTAGAGAAACATGTGAAGAGAGCTATTATCTCTCTTTATATTTCTTGTCATAATCCTCTATTATGACAAAAAAAAAAAAAAAAAAATGTTATGTCTATAAACCCAAGTTAGCATTGTTGTTTGTTAACATATCTTCCTTTCACAAAAATGTTCCCACTAGACAAGACTTGCTTTCTAGTAGCAAAATCATTACCAGATTGATAGTTTTTCTTACAGTTATTTCTACTATAACTTACAGAATTCTTCGGATCAAAATGTTGAAATCCCCTAAAGTGTTTACAATTCCTTGGAAAATCAAAATAACTACTTGATAAAACTCCCTCCCTGGGTACTGTCTAATCTTGTGATTTATAATCTCTTACTATCAACCTGTTCTTTTCTTTTCACCTATGGGGGAATATGTTTTACCAATCCCGTCAAACTGGCTGTGCTGAGTTTGACAAGTAACTGAAACCCTTAGAAAATGTTTTATTTTCCTGCCCATAGTGGATTTCATTCCTGGAAAATGAATAGTAACTTGACACGCTTATTCCCTGTTACAAGTTTATCAGAATCTGCAATCAGTAAGCCACCTGATTGGAATTATTTTAGGAGCTCTAAACCTTCTTTTTCTCACATTTCTTTTTCGTAATTTAACAGAACTGGCTGCTAAAACTCAAAATCTTTATTAGACTGGCGCCAAGAATCATCAATAGAGTCACTAGTACCACTAGCACTAGGAAAAGTTGTATTTCCCTCGAAAAGATCTATGTTTACCATGTATGCCTTGCCTCTTATCAGGCAAAAAGTTTATGGGCTGGCTTTTTCGCAACTTTCTGTCTATCACTGTCAACATAGACAGAAGACCACATTTTTTTATCCAAGACGATGTCAAGCAGGCCATTTACCCGTTTTCTGGCCTCTGCAATTTCAATATCCCTATGCGCAATCTCTTGACTAAGTTTCTTATTTAAATCATTAAGAGCCAAAACTCTGCAACCTTCTTCTGCTAGCAATTTCTCAATCTTAGCAACCTTCTCTTTCTCAGCCGTCAACTCTACCAATGTCTCTTTTCCATCCTGCTCTTTATTTACCTTTATTGACTGTGTTTCATTCTCACCATTATTATTATTCACTAACTCATCGACTTCCCCTGGAAATACAGTATTCTTCTCTTCAAGTTTATCAAAACATACATCATGTATCATTACATTGTATAATCCTTCTCGCTCATTGGTTTCCGCTTTTAATTTTTTCATACATGTCTTTTCTTCGTTGGATCTCTTGTGTAAGGTTTTCCACCTCCACATGCTTAACTTTTATCTGGACCTCCAATTCTTTAACCTTCAATAGTGAAGAATCCAAACTTGCTTGTACTCTAGCAAGTTCCAGGTTTGATCTATTTAAATCACCTGTAAGTTTAGCTAATTTTTCCTTAAGTTCACTCTCTTCAGCTTTACCCTTTAAGCAATTTTTTTCTTCCTGTCTGTTGACTCTTACTTCCTCATCTTCTAGCTTCTTTTCCTGATTGTCAGCAATTATATTGTGTATACCCTTCAATATATTGTCGTGTTCAACATGAATATTATTATACACAAATACACGAAGGTCGAGCAGCAGCAACTTTGCTAAATTCCTAGCCATTCTTAAATGAGGGATGGACTGAAATCTATTCTCAGCAAAATCTCTTAGTGCTCTCGACGCACTGACCAACAATCCGTCCATCACGTGTGCTTCCAGTTCTGGTCCTTTTAATCTATGAAAAATTTTTACCCTCTTGAAATAAATACTCCAATAAAGGCCACATATTATCAGGATCCATTTCGTCATCATCCATAGTGACTTACTTATTGAGATCACTGTATATGTATCAATAAACCTTTTACTCCTGACAGCTAAATAACCATACAATAAATTGCAACTATTCCTAATTACTGTCAGATCAATTTCTGTTCAAAGAACCTTTATATGGTCATAATCCATATCATGGTAGTCAATACCACATGTTAATAGCCATAAACTACTTATGCATTAAATTCTACTCATATGTCACTATAGACATAAACAACATCAACAACAGAATTAAAAAGAAATGCATAGAATTCAGAAGGCCTGAGGACATGAGTGACATGACACACTTTACAGAACAAACAAAAATCACTTATCTGTCAATTTTTTCCATTCCCTTCCGCCAAGACTTTAAATATCACATAATTCTGACACTAAAACAGTCTATCGCCGAAAGGTATTGGATCTAGATTCTCTTCCCTTCAGGTCCTCGCTTTAGTAAGGGGTATGTGCTCGAATACTGCATAGGAGCACATGATGATCGTAACAGGAACACAGCAAACCCGCTCTTGACTCGAGTTATACTTGCAAAATGACTGGTACAACTGCACATACACTCGACTTGTACACGCTATCCTTCAGACGTTGTATCACCTCATAAACTGCTGGCTCGCTGCTTGATAATTTCGCTGCACATCTGATAGCAAATGTAGACTACAGACGTTGTTGTTTTCCACAGGCACGACACAGGACGTCACCGACAGTGCTATAAAGCTGATTGTTACCACGAATAAGGCGTTTCCCAAATGCGCCACACATGTGGCATACAAACCAGGTCACGGTTGAAGCACATGAGATTCAGGTCACGCATGAAGTTCTCTCAAAACGACTGTTGCGGGTGTCAGAACCCGAAAACAAATCTATCAAATGATACAGATATGTGGACTGTATCGATAACGATTTTATGCTTCCGTCTGTTAAATACTCTCTCAAGTTAGAGAAACTCTTGATACGCGAATGTCATATCCATTCGTTCCTATTTGAACTGGTCCACCACTGTTACCGCTGATGAATATCCAACGGTGTATGGGTGGCGTAGGTGTGCCGTCGTATCTGTGTTAGGTATGTATTAGTGAGTGTGTAACATAGAACAGGTAGAAAAAAACACTCACAACACAGGTACGTAAATAATAGTCATGGATGGCCGTAAACATCTGGTGTAATTTAAATGTCGATTTATTAAGTGACAGCACGATCACGTTTACATTGATATACACACAGTCACATTACAAGTCATTGCAATACAATACTCTTCAACATTCATCAGCAGATCTATATCAAGGCCTAAAGTCCTCACGACTCATCTCTGCGCTATAACACTGCGCTATAATACTGCACCCAGCAGTTCACATAAATTATGGCCTAAAGTCCTCATGACTCACTTATAATACTGCACCCAACAGTTCACATAAATTATGGCCTAAAGTCCTCATGACTCACTTTTAATACTGCACCCAGCAGTTCACATAAATTATGGCCTAAAGTCCTCATGACTCACTTATAATACTGCACCCAGCAGTTCACATAAATAATGGCCTAAAGTCCTCACGACTCATCTCTGCGCTAGACTTATAATACTGCACTATAATACTGCACCCAGCAGTTCACATAAATTATGGCCTAAAGTCCTCACGACTCACTTATAATACTGCACCCAGCAGTTCACATAAATAATGGCCTAAAGTCCTCACGACTCATCTCTGCGCTAGACTTATAATAGCGAAATATATGTCGACATTTTTCCAAAGCACTACGTAGGCATACATCCTCGAAAAACACACACAGACAGCGTTGACCACTCCCGGTCCAACGCTCCGAATCCCTCTTCTCCTCTCCGGGATCACACACTCTAGTCCCGCCAAAAAACCCAAAACGAGACTCCGCTGTTTTTGAACACAGCTCAAAAACAGTACAGAATAAATACATCTCAGCATTTGAGATAAAAGCGTTCGCACGCTTTCCTGTACTCTGTCACTCAAAATAAAAGGATATGTTTCTATTATAACGTTAAACAAACCTCAGCTTAATCAGGTATACAGGTATTGTAACTCATAATCTACTTTGCCCAAAAACATATTCCGAATTACTGCCCTTTCAAAGGATCAACTTGTTACAACCATATTTGGCGTTTAGCACTTCGAAAGGACATTAAGAATTCAACATGTTACCTTTTGGGTTGAAAAATGCTCCGAGTGTATTTTCTAGGATGATGCGAAAATTGTTGGATCCACTAAATAACCCATGCATCACTAACTTTATGGATGACATTCTCATTGCTACAGAAACATTTGAGGAACACATTAACTCTTTGACTATGCTGTTCGATAGACTAAGAGAGGCTAATTTGACGGCTAGACCAACACAATGTTGTATTGGTTGTAAAGAGTTGGAGTTCTTGGGACATACTGTGTTTCAGGGTAGTATGACCACTGACCCCAAGAACCTTGAAAAATTGCAGAGAGCACCTAGGCCACAAACAAAGAAAGACGTGAGATCTTTCATGTCGTTGTGTGGATTCTTTCAGAAATATATTAAAAATTTTAACTCTACTTGTGCTCCTCTGACGGATTTAACTCTCAAAGGAAATCCTGATAGAATAGTTTGGTCAGCCCAATGTGAATCAGCCTACTAAGAGTTAAAGGAAAAACTTACAAGCAAGCCTATTTTGAAATTACCTGATTTGAGTCAGGAATTTGTGGTGAGAAGTGACGCAAGCAATGTGGGCCTGGGGCTACGTTGTTGCAAAGGTCATCGTCACCAGAGGGAGAGCTGAACCCAGTCGCTTATGCTAGCCGCAAAAGTTAAACAAAGCGGAGCAAAACTATTCAACAAGCGAAAAGGAATGTCTAGCTTTGATCTTGGCGATACAAAAGTTCCAGATCTATCTATATGGTAGAACATTCGTGGTTCAAACGTATTATCAGACTCTCGTATTCTTATCACATGCCAAGCATGAAAATGCCATATTATTAAGATGGTCGTTATTATTACAACCACATCAATTTACCATTGAATATATTCCGGGGTCACAGAACGTGGGTGCAGATTTCCTCAGTAGGCATCCCTGTGATCCAAGTCAGAGTATTCAGCAGGCGTAGGGGGTTAATCTTATCTATGTGTATCACTGTTTTGGAACCAGCATCAGGCAAGTTCTTAAGTGGGGAGATGTGTGGTAAAGTACATTGATACAACGATAAAATCATTAATTATATATATATAATAAAGTCAAAATAATATGAGTAGAAATAGAATTAGTAAAGTTGTAACGCGTCTTCTTCCCCGCGCCAGAAAACGCATTGATTTAAACAGGACAGAACATAGTGAGAAATCTTATTGCCGCGTTAGTAGTATGAGACTTTATAACGCGCCCGTCAGTGGTTAACTGTCTAAATTTGAAAAACTCTACTAGCGTAGTGGTTCCAGGAAAGATAGTAAGAATAAAACATACAAACGCATAAGATTGAGAGAGCGGACACATGCTGCCGGCTTGTCAAGTGCTAGAAGCTTGAATTTGCTACTCAGGCCAACAGTGCGAGACGATGCCGTTAGCCTGTGTCAAAAACGTTGTCGCGAGTTTGAAAATTTAAAAATACCCCGCTAGTCCAATACATTTTCTAACCACAGGCACACTATGGAAAAATATATATACACACACTTATAATTACTTCCTATCGGGAAAAAGGAAGACCTGAGACGATTTTTTATAACATTCAAGTAGTTGAGACTTAGAAAACAACGAACACCTAAATGGAAAATATATGGAAATCTTTATTAATAGGTTTAGGATCATAAAAGTTAGCTGGTCTAAGAGCTGGTCTTGCCCTGATGGGTAATATGCTTTCGAATAAAAAAATCCGACAGATAGAAATAAAGTTTTGGACAAAAGACTGTATTTGTTCGTACAGACAGACCGACACATGCTCGTTTGGACTTGCACTAACGGTAACATTTTTTTGACGCATCCTTGAAAAAGGCAAGAAAGAGTACAAGTAGTCTGTTGTAGGAAGGGGGAGACAAGTAGGGAAAAAAATTATGGGATGGCTCAAACTGAATATTTTTGTAAGTGTTAGGCCAAAACCAAGTCTAATTTTGGTAAATGCCAAGTTCGGACGGACAGACCGACAGAGGTACACTAACATTGGACCGAAATTGGACCTTAGTTTTAAAAATTTGAATGAAAAATCTTAGCAGTAGATCTCATTGGTCAAAACACTTCATAATATCGAGTACATTCAAAGGCTTGACGCCATTTGTTGAAGACAGTCTCTAGAGAAGGACGTTGTGTAATTCTGTGAAAAGTGATTAGCCTTAGTAAAGCCAATATATATATCAAAGTAAAAGGCAACACAGTTCAGCCAGCAAAACATCTGGAGTCTGCTATTCAACGTACCTGTGTTTTTTCATTGAATTTCTGGTAAGATCGACATCATTCATATATATTTTGTTTAAAAATGTGAGTGAGAGATGCTGCCATCACGACTGTAAGTAATCAGGTCCCAAGCTGATTTGTGCAGGGCCTGAAGGAAATTAAGATAAAACACATTGCCAGTTTTGTAAATGCACATGTTTGTGAAATAAAATGTTTTCTTAGGTGACCAGAGGGACACAGCTCACCTATACCTTTGTATGGTAGAAAAAAAAGATTAACAATATTATTGCAGATGCAGTGCCGCCTTTGTAGGAGAGACATGTAAACAACACTGGTACACTGTGTAATGGATGTGCTGGATTGGTCCATTGGATATGACCCAGCTCTTTATTTCTTATGTATGCTCTTTTGTATATAAAACACAGTCTAAGTAAAATATCAACAAGAGACATTGTTTCATTATTACAGGGTATTATCTGGCACTAGTCCGGTGCCAGATATCTAGGAGAAGCAGTGAGAAGTCGTTTCATGCACAGTAGTGACAGGGACCTGCAGAGTCTACCCTGTTACTTATGGCCATTTTCATAGTGGAATTGTGTGACACCAAGTTTACAGACTGTTCGAGTGTGCCCAGATAAGTAAAATATCTGGCACCCTAACTACATCAGCTTTAAGAGCAGCATACCCCTGTATCCAAGAAATAAAATATTTCCCCAGTGAAATTAACAGTGACATTGTATTTTAAAGAGACTGGGAGTGATTAAAGAATCCCAAACAGCTATCCAGTGTTAGAAACCAGTAATAGATACATGTTAGTAACATTATTAGTATAGTTTAACAGTATTTGGTTAGACACTTGTCCCTGTGGGTCTAAAATTTATATTCTGTATATATATCTTGAATTCTTTTCATTTTAAAGTCCTGACCAGAAGAATACTAGGTTCAGGACCAATAAATAAATCATACAGAAAATTAATAATTGTACAAATTTATCCGAGGTGTTATTTCCTTTAATCATAGACCTTAATACTTGTTTGTGTAGATGTGTATTATTGTTAAAGTACCATCACTCCACAATTGCATATCCCTAGACACTAGACGTAGCTATCATTCATACTGGTCAAGAATACGTCTGCTTGAGGCCATAATGTGGTAGCAGCAAGGTGCCCTGGTAACTCAACTCTAATTTTGTTATAATCAGGGACCTTCACAGCTGGCCTCATTCAGTGCATTAAGGAAACATATCAACATCATTTCATAACATCAAAACCCACCACGATTACCTGCATTTATTCTCATTATTTTTGTCTTTTCCCTGTGTATTTTCAGACCTAATTGCCGTGACTTCTCATCGAGTGTTTTCAATGTGTCCTGAAACTGATTACGGTTATGGGACAGAAAAGCTTAGTCATCAGAAAAATCCAGATTATCTAACTGCTTAGTTAGTCCACTGGATTCTATTTCTGTTGTACGTTGTCGATTATCTCATAACCCAGTCTATTGCTAGTAAGAAAAGAAATGGAGACAAGAGGCATCTCTATCGCACTCCTTTTCTTATCCCAAATAGTTATGTCAGCCCTGGACAGCAGATAATATTGAGAATGGACGGGATGTATATAAGTTAAACTGTACCTGTGTATGCACTGACCTTGTTTAGTGTTGCACCATGTTATGGTATATTTTTACTAGATGATAGGTGTTTTTGAATCTGTTTTATTACAGAAACACCAGGTCACCTCCGGCAGAGTTCTGAGTCATACGCTTGGAATCACCTGTCTATCTTCCTAACTACCACTTTACATCGGGATAGTTCTCAACGTATTGCAGTTGTGGTTCTTCAGTCCGACTCCTTATTACGGGTGCAGTCTGTTAATTTCCCCTTTGTTGGGAATAACTGCCAACGCCTACTCACAAAGCAAGTGCCTCGCCCTGCTCCACATGTGTCATATGTATTTCAAATTATAAATAATTGCTCGCATCTTTCCAAGAGTGGAGGGCCTTTTTACAAGTGGAGGGATTACCATCAAATATATTCCCTCTACTGAGAACCGAACCCGGGAGTTTTAGAACTAGAGGCGGGCCCCATACCTCTTAGTCACTCCTGCCCCTATATAAAGGACCGTCTATTACTGATATCGATTGGTTTCATCAATGCGTGTCCTATCCATCTCTAGGGTCTTTTGTCATCTTTTATTCCACCGGACACTGGCCTGAGTCTTGTCATCAGTTCCATATTCTTGATCTTGTCATACCACTTAATTCCTTTTATTATACGAAAGCACATTTTTTATGAAAGTCTGTAGTTTTTTTGTTTTTGTTTTTGATGATCTCCATGTTGTACGGAAAGGTTTATTTTTGTTAGCCTTCTGGTTTTAAAATACTTAGATGTATCCAGAAGTCTGGTCTTGAGCGAACCGTCACTAAAACGTTTGATCTTTAGAAGTAATGTGGCAATGCAAAAATACACTCCAGTGCTTAAAGGAACATTTGTTACCTTTAAAACTATATTAATGTATAAAATATTTGCTGTTATTGTTATTATTGATCCAGCGGTGATTGGCCTCTCGCACGTCGGCCATTGTAGTGATATCTGCATGTTTTAGCAAGTTGTTTTGTTTCTCCGTACAAGGTGTTCCACTTATCTGGTCTCGGAGATAAGAGCATGTTCCTAAAATTATCGAGTGCTGGGCACTCAAGGAGGTGGTGGTCAACAGTTTCGTAGGGGTAGTTACATAGCTGGCACTCTGGAGAGTGACGTGGTTGGATTCTATTTAAGTGTCTGTTAAGTGGTATTTGTTGTGATCTGAGCAAAAATGGTGCTCTGATCCCTCCTTGTAAGATAGCCAATGTTGTCATTAAGATCAGAACCGGCCATATGTCTATAAATCTCTCTTCCGATGTGTATCATGACCCATCTGTTCAACCAAGTTTCTTTGTTTGTTGCTCGTATGAGTAATTTTAATTTGGCTGTTTGGAGAGTTGTTGCTATGAGTGGTTGTTTATATCTTATTCGCTTCTTTGATAACCTGTCTACTCTGTCATTATCTAGTATATTTGAGATAGAATACTTGAAAATATACAAGCTACTTCATACACCATGTGCATGATGTATAATAGATCATTTCGTCGCAAACTGCATTAGGTAGAGAACTAGATCACACGATTAAAATCATGAAGAAAACAAACGTACTCTACAAATTTGCTTATCAAAATGTCTTATTTCATTTGACATGTAAAATCAGTTCCTGAGGATTAAGTTACTTTTGAGTATATAAAATTTGATTTTTCAATTCAAATTTCGAAACTAATATACATTTTTTACTTTC
The DNA here is from genome assembly GCA_024509875.1 of Oreohelix idahoensis. Taxonomy (NCBI): domain Eukaryota; kingdom Metazoa; phylum Mollusca; class Gastropoda; order Stylommatophora; family Oreohelicidae; genus Oreohelix; species Oreohelix idahoensis. The sequence continues at coordinate 10,268 of JAMPIV010005916.1, forward strand.
ATTCTTTTTGTTACACTGTTTTATTTTATATGTCACACACAACAAAGATACTGAAATATTTTGTAACAAGGACTTTGAATTACATGACGAGAAGAAGATGCTAAAACAGATGGATAGGACACGCATTGAGGAAACATGTTAATATTACAGTACTACAAGACAGTCCTTGGGAAAGAGAATCAGAAGTAGACCCAAAAAATACATGGAGAAGAGAACTGGAACCATAAGTGAAAATGATGAGGAAAAATGGAAAGAACTTGATTGATGGCACGTGAAGGGAGAACTTGACAAGTGTTTGTTGAAGGCCTATATTCCGTCAGGAGCTAAAGAGTACAGAATTGAATAGTATTTGAATTATCAGTCACAATCTTCAGTTTCATTACTTTATGGTTAGTTGTCCCACATCAGTGATTGAACTATGACTTGGCATGTCTTAAGAAACAATGGTCATACAATGTTCTCAACGCATTCTTCCTCAGTTAAATAGTTTCTTCCTCTGATTACGTAGATGTAGCCTTCTAAATGCAAAAGCTCATTCATACTTATCATTAGTTTGATCTGTTTGGAAGTTCCTATGTTTTTCCGTGAAATTCTTTTACGAATACTTCAGTTACTTGAGTAATGATACTTCGTATGCTACGAAAATTGGGCTATCAGGTATATTTTGTTAACTTTCATCGTATCTATTTATGTAATGTATTTTGTTTTGCCTTGTGCGAATAAATAAAAACAATATTACCTGTACTCGTATAAACTTGTGTCTCCATCTTTAACTGATACAATTCTTAGATTATAGGTAAATCATTAATTTATGTTCACATAATTATCATGCTTGGAAATCAGATACTAGTGGTATTGGCTAAAACACCGTGAGCCTAAGATACGCCTTATGTTGTCATCATGATCTAGACAAAGGAATCACTGCGCACTAGAATGTGCAGTTTCTTTATCTTCTTTTGAAGAAAGTTTCACTAAGATTCTCTTAACATTGATACAGAAATGTTGTATTGATATAGGATTTTTTGGTTCAAGTACATCAAATTTTAAAGTTTTTAATAATAGATATTAGTGTCGTATATAATTGTAAGGTATAATCTGCTTGAAATTGTCTAGTGTCCCATAATATAAGTGTACGATTCCATCAAACTCGACTATGGACACTCTTATTTAAGTAATTACGCATCTAAAATAGTTAGTCACTGACATAGCAACGTATATGTAATTTTGTATTTTGACATTTCAGTGATGTGATTTTTGTTCTGAGGAGAAAAGTATCATTTAACAGTCACATCGAAATTGAATTTCTCTGTAATTACATCTTTTCACTTTGAAAAATATACATTATTGAACATTGTACAGGCTTAATTGTGTTACTTTGTTTCTAGTAGTTACGGATTAGAAAGAAAAGCCTTAATTGTAAACCGTCTTTATTTATTTTGAATGGTGAGCTTAATTACGATTTCAGTAGACATTGTAAATTTGAACAATTTGAATAGATATATGTTATGAATGAAAAGGAGATAAATAAAGTTTAAGGCAAATGGGTTACGAAAACCAATTATAGCAAAAAGTATATCTGGCCCCTTGTGCCATTTTCCAGAACACTGTTCTTTATTTTCAGGCGGGCATATGTGTCACCATTATCCGTTTGCTCCACATATCGATTGAATAATGCTCTTCCCTTTTCTTCGTTCTTCTTCAGTTTTAGTCCTGAATAACTTTTGATATTAGGGATGGATTGGCTTGCCTCTTTCCTATTTATTCTTCGATGTACATTAAGGACCAGAACTTGTGTAGGGTTTTGCATGTGCCCACCTGTGTCACAAAGTCCGCCCACACTTTATCCTTGGCCTCCCTTGCCAAGCTCTTGAATCTATTAACGGCTCTTTGCGTTTTCTCCTTCATCTCTTCAACCTCTCCCTCATTCATCATTCTTCTGTATCGTGCTTTACGCCATTCCTTTGTTTGCTCCTTCCTTTTCTATCAATGCTTCCTTCAATTTCTTATTCCACAAGGGACGTTGGACGAAAGGTGTTCTCGCTGTCTTGTGTCGGGCATTTTGACACAATGTGTGTAAAGGGTTGTTAAAGTCGAGTGAGCCTGTAGGATACTCAAAGATATATTTAGGTTTCCTGTGTCTTGGGCCCCGCCTTTTGCACAGAGTATGACGCAAGGTAGGTGATCACTTTCCTGTGCACCTAATACATCCCAAGGTGTCATGGTGGTGGCAGCAACTGAGACTATTGCCAGATCTATGACATCATTTGTATCGCTAGGTTTAGTTGCCAGTCTAGTTGGGCGTGCCAGTATAACAACAGATGAGAATAAGACGCTAGTGATAGATATAGCACACATTGAGGAAACCTGTTATCTTCAGAGCATGAGAAAAACAGGGATATTAAAGTATACCGGGAGAAGAGAACTTGAGACAGACATGCAAAATGTGAAGAATATATGGAAATAATTTGAGGTGACGGGACGGCAGAGAAGACTTGACATATGTTTGTTGAAGATGCTTGCTCCTTGTGGTGATTATTTGTGTATACAATATTATTGTTTTAAAAATAAATATTATTTTTGAGGCTGTGCATTTGTCATCAGATACAGAGACAGTTTTATTAAATAAAGCATAAATATTACGTTTTGGAGAATAGACTTTAAGTAACTACTGTATACGAAAGTATTACACATGGGCTCTTAAAGGCAAAGAGGATGATTGAGGCATTTAACATATCGGATACAGAGGACTCATCCAGAGATATCTTTATTATAAATGATCGAGCAGTATCAATATATACATGGGTCGTCTATACAGTAGTGTGTCAGATGATTAATATGTTTGGTATCGTTACAAACATTATCAACATCATCTGCTTCGTCAGTCAAGGATTCAAAGAGTCAGTCAACATCAGTCTGTTGGGTATGTGTGATAAATTAATTGAAGACCATATATTTCTTTCAATGTCTGCACATCTGTATAGTTGTACATAATCTCTTGGCTCGCTTAGAAAATACGCACCTTGATTGTAAAACAAAAACTGCTTATAAAAAATACTGTAGCTGTTAGTGTGTAAATGCATTAGCTTAAAAAATACATTTAGTCTCTTATGAGTGATGGAAAACACAATGCTTTATGGGAAACAGCTAGCTATTAGCAGATCATGCCTTGAACATTTCGTTCTTACTTTACGTTAAAGTGATAATCGGGCTTGAGTGAAATATAGTAGTTATTGTTTACAATACCAACCAAGACATCGTAATACAGATCAGTCTTGAGGCATTCTGGCTTCAATTGAGAGGGTTATCACATGATTTTAACGAGAATCAAATATAAGACATTCACAATTGTCACATCCCTATTTTGTGTTTGCTTGCTTGTTAGTTACCAGGCAAACCGGGCGGAAGCCCGGCGGAAGCCGACGGAAATAGGTGAACGATTGTGTCATGTGACCAGCGGAAAATTCAGGCGTCAACAAAATAAAGAGGGTATTAGAGTCCCGACTGCGGTCCTGGGTGGACACAGATTGTCGCCAGCTTGAAGCTGCCGTTGTTCTGGGAAGTATATGATACAGTGCCCGCCATATAAGTCGTTCCTAGTGTTAGTTATTCTATGGAGGTGATTGTTTTCCTCGATGCTAGTTCTATGCATAATGAGTATGTTTGTAAATCCTTGACTGCCAGTTCGACAGTACCACTTTGCTTGTCGCTCGATTGAGCGAAGCTCACGATAGAGTGCTCGGGCCTGACTTTTCGTGTCGACAAGTTTGGTAGTTCGGGTTTGTATTAGTCCTTTTAGGGCTAGTATTTGTATGCCTGACTGTGCGTGTCGGCATAGGTTACTTCATAGTAGGTTGCTGTTGTTTTCTTTTTCGTAGAACTTTGTTACGATGGCTTCAGCAACGTACAGGTGTATGTAGGTATATTTGGCTCGTAGAAAAGACATGAGTTTCTGTTTGAAATGTTAGTGGGTTCCAGTGAGTCTGTTCTCCTTCTATTTTCTATTTGTAGTTATTTGGTAACTTAGTTTGAGTAATATTACATATTATACTAGGTAATAGTGAGTGCTTTGTATTTGTGACACACTTGATCTGTGTGTTCTGGCAGGTGGCTCGGTTGTGCTGAAGCTCTCAGCACTTCACTGGTTACGGTTTAGTTGTTGTTTTGTCCATTATTATTATATTGGTGTGATTAGGGGGGGGGGGGGGGGGCGGCGAATTTAATTCTTTCCTTTCTCCTAGCAGGAGAAGATTGGATTCGATTGACTTCTTTCTAGGGCATGGCTGTGTCTGTTTAGTGGCGGAGTCGAGCAGACAAGTATTCCTGCAGCTGCCTTGTTTAAAAATCCCTGCACAGTGTTCGTTAGTCATGCTGATGCTGTTTGTATATACGGTGTTGTGTATATTGAGTGATTTTTAACATCTTGTTTACCTGGCGTATTCTCAAGATTCGTACTTGCTGTCTTATATATACGTTCAGCAAGTATCCCTTGTTTTCGTGTGTTTACAGTCACGCTAATTCTAATCTAGCTTAGTCTATCGTCCTATTCTACGCAACTTGTAGTTTTCATGGTGCTAGAGTGTTTGTTTCCTCATCTTTCCATTGTTATTATTTGCCCCAAAGGAACATTTTGGTTAACAACTTTGGTAGTGCTACACTGAAGCACTAGTGTGAGATAGTGTGTAAGGGTTTAGCAAGTGATCAGTTTGGGATCATTGCCCTTTACGGTTTTGACTGGTACGGTATTAGCTAGATACGGTTTTTTTGGGATTGACATTATACTATTGAGTTATTTTAAATCAGGAGTGTGATGGGCTATTGATATACAAAGCATCGTCATTGTAGACTGAGTATCGATGGTGAAGAACCCTAGTAAGGAGGTATATGTAATCCAGGTGGCATAAGGTGTCGATATATTGTAGAGAGCTGGAGAGTATTACTGAGCATATATATATATATATATATAATATATATATATATATATATATATATATATATATATAAAGATATACACGGGAATTGTGCACAATTCCATTCTAAAGAGAATCAGAATGCCTTAAGAGATTTACGTGCTGAGGAACGAGAACTCAAGAGAGCAGATATAGAATTACAAGAGAGGAAGATGAAAGAAGATAGAGAATTACAAAAGAAGAAGATGAAGGAAGATAAAGACTTAAAAGAGAAGGAGATAAAATTATTAAATGAAAGAAGATAAAAAATTACAAGAGAAGAAGACGAAAGCAGAGTCAGAGTTACAAGAGAGGAAGATGAGAGAAGATAGAGAGATAAATTAGAGAGGGAGAGAATGAGAATATCATTGGAGCAGAAGAAACTACAGTTAGAAGCTGATAAAGAAATAGAACTAAAAAGACTAGAATTAGGTGCGAGTGGTCAAAACTCGACTCCGAAGGAGTCCCATCGTCCCTTTAGACTGCGGCTACCGAAATACCGCGATAAAATTGATAGTAAAGACTTCTTCCTCAAGAGGTTCGAATCCGATTGTGTGGCGTGGAAGACGTACAGAGACGAGTGGCCATCTCTGTTGTCCACATTATTGGTCGGGGCCAGCGATGGAGACTTTTTATTCTCTCCCGCAGGAGGAGAGAGCAGATTACGAGAGGGTGAAAGAACGACTGCTCAGAAAGTTGCTTCTGGCGGCAGACGGATACCGTATACGGTTTAGAAATGCGACGCCAAGTGCGGACCAGAACTTCGAGGATTTCATCTAGAATATCAAGCTTCTGCTAAATAGTTGGATTGAGATGGAGGGCATTAACAAGGACTATGACAGATGGATAGATCTTATGCTACGGGACAAAGTGTTGTCGTCATGCTCATCAGAGCTAGTAGCGTTCTGTCATGAACTTCAGCCAAAAGACATTGATTCCATGGAGCAGTTGGGCATTCATTATGTTCTGTCCCATCCGGCGAAACCCATTTATTGATCCGGGCTGTCTGATTCTTTAGTTGCACTGGTCGGGAAAGTTCAAACACAAACGTGCCGATAGCTTCCAAGAGCAGAAGCACGATAGGCCCTCCCGTCCTTATCAGCCATGTTGAGGGAACTATGATAACTTCCGATCTCATCGCTATCACCTCTCGACTGCCGTTTGTTCCAGCTCGACCGGCTACTCGAACTGGAACAAACGACAGTCGAGAGGTGATAGTGACGAAGAAGAGCGACAAACGCGTAAACAGGTGAGCTTTGACAAGTCGCGAGGAGAAGATAGGTTCTACTACAAAGAGAAACAGTCAAAGCAGAGGAGTGGATCCTCAGAGAGCCGATCATCTGACTCCGATGCGCTAACTCCACCGGCAAGCAGCTCTAGCAAGATTCCACGCGGTGAGTCCAAAATGGCATGTTCAAACTGCAATGGAAAGCGGTCATGACTCAGACGTGTGTCCAACCCCTATCGAACGCGCGAATTCCGTATATGTGTTAGACACAATCAACAACGAGGACTGTCTAGGGTGCCGACTGCTATTCTGTTCAGATGAGACTCGTTTTATGGTGCTGACAGGCATTACTGTGTCTGTCTGTGGTCTACGAGACTAGCAAACTGATGTCCCACAAAGGTGTGGTGGAGAAGAAACAAGTCTCGGTGATGAGAGACAAGAGGTGTTCTACAGTTGTAGTTCGTCGGTCTTGCATCGACGAATCCTGCCTCACAGGCAAAACTGTAAAGTGTACCACATTTGGGGGCAAGGTCGAGTCTTACCCCCAGGGGTGCATTAATGTGGACACTCCGTTTCTGTCAGGTAGAGTGAATGCGTTCGTCCTCGAAAATCATGTCGCCGATTTGGTAGTCGGTAATGTACGAGGAGTACAGGAAGTTACATGAGATGTTGGAGCTGTGTCCCAGCAACACCGTGGTCCCGTGACCGAGGGTCGGACGTCTCGCACTGTCATCATCTGACAGGAAAGTGCATCAGCAACAGGGTACGGGGCAGGCATCCTTGGGTACTCAGAGTCCTGTGCCAAGCCGCAGGAATAGAACCATAACGGTGGTTCAGAGGCCCTGATAGCTAGTGGCCGCACTGTAAGGGTCCGCAATGTCCCTCTGAGCGCTAGTTGGCGCACACTCAAACGTGTATTTAATGAGGTCGCACCGGTGAAGTTCGTGGAGTTGTAGTTGCGAGACAATACGAAGGTAGCACGGAGTTACATTGGCGAATAAATGGGGTGCGCGCGAGGCAGTCAAATGGAAGCATATGTTGCTGCTTGATAACCACCTGCTGATAGTCCAGTATTATTAAGTTTCAGTTTCGCGTATAGTCAAGGGGTTTTGGTTAGCGCGAACCGAACTTTAGTCTGACCCACTGCACCAGCACTGTTATGCTAATTCTACGAGCGGATGATAACATTGTTCTATTCCTTTGTATGAGATAGTGAGTGTGGCTGAAGATATGTAGATTTCACATTTGAATATCATGTAATTTTGTGTACATTAATATCATGATGTTCGTCGTCACAAAGTCAGATTGTTGATTTTGTGTTTGAAAGGATGAGTATGGGAGTAGGTGAATCTAGACATTCATATACTTAGTTACCTTACGGGGATTATTTCGCCAAAAAAATGAAGACTGTATTAGAGTCCCGTATGCGATCGTGGGTGGACGCAGATTGTCGCTAGCTTGAGGCTGCCGTTATTCTTTGGAGTATATGATACAGTGCCCGCCATATAAGTCTTTTCCTAGTGTTAGTTATTCTAGTGAGGTGATTGTTTTCCTCATTGCTAGATCTATGCATAATGAGTATGTTTGTAAATCCTTAGGTTGACTGTCAGTTCGACAGTACCATTTTGGTTGTCGCTCGATTGAGCGAAGCTCACGATAGAGACTTGGGTAGCCATCTTGCCTGGTGTTATATCTGCACTTGTATTTATTTGCATTTTGGTGGCAGTTGTACATCTACGTTTTTGTATTTCATTCGGCCGAGTGTGGCCAAGTTTCGTCTTGGTAATAATGGGACGTGAGCTGATAGTGAGTGTTAATTTCTTATATCACCCATTGTTGTACAGTCGTACCTTAGTGGACACGAGCCATATTATGTGTCGTAGTGAAATCTTTACAACAATGGTAATGCCCTATCTGTGAGGGGTTAGCCAGCTAGCACCTTGCCCTCACCATAGCAAAATAGTGGTTGTGAGTTTAACGAGAATCAAATATAGGACATTAGATTGATTACAGGACTTTAAGAAGAGTCGAACACAGGACATCAAACCACAGATAAATCTTATGAGGGCAAGGAAAAACGTCTTGAGAGGCGGCACGAGGTTACACAAATAGAAAGTACAGCAAGGCATGAAAAGTTGGCACTATGACTTAATGTGATTTGCTATCCGAGTAAATAGAACAATGATCTTTATGTTAATATGGGTAAAATTATCATCCATTCAAAACACGAAGGCCACGAACAAATGTAATTCAACACACAAAACCGTTCAAAATTTTCGGAAAAATCTAAAACAATATTTTTAAAAACAAGCAGCAGTACAAACATTACAAAAATATAAAAATAAAGCTTAAACAGTATATTCAAAAGAGTAAATAATACACACACATAAAGTTATGTTTTCATGCACTCATGATAAATAAAGAAGTATAAAACTAGACAACAGAAAAACTACAGACGTGAGTGGCTTTCCGGGGAACCGAACCCAGGACCTTACGCGCCTCACCCCATCTAGCTATGGAAGCGAATCACACTATCCTCCCTGCCATCTAGGAACCACAATATTTTGTGAAATCATACCTTAATGTGTGTGCAATATTTATTTACTGTTTACAGGCCTTGGGTTTCACATCTTAATGTGTTTAATCGTGTATTCAAAAGACTGTTGAATGAGTGATAGACTAAGATTTTGAGAGCTGACTATTTTACAACTGAAACACCTGAATGTGATGATTGCGTGTCTTAATCTCTAGCAATAAAATATAATATATTGAAGCAGGAGAAATCCTCATGTTGCTTAAACGCCGCAAGGTAAAAAGGTTCGGTCGAAAGAAATAAACATTTGTGAAGAAGGCATGTGACTATTCTAACAGTACATTTTCAATAAGCACTAAATCTAATCCTGAACAAAGTGCATGAAATATCAACATTTAGAAATATCTGAGCAGATTCACGGTTGACATACCTACTTTACACATTATGTGGTTAATTTTGTGTTGTCTTGATGAAACAGTTATATTAAAACAATATATCAGACAAAGTGATGAATACACTGACAGAACTACAGAACTAGATCTACCATCATCGATAATTATAAAAGTAAGATTCTTTGCAACACGAAGAGGAACAAGAAATCATTGTTCCGCTCTTTGAAACTATACATCCAAACAAGAGTTTTATAAAAGTGCTTCACAGAGCATTTTATTAATCATGCATATGGCCATTGAAGATTCAAACCCAAAAGTCTTGAGAGGAACTGATAGTGGAATAAAATAGGAATGACATCATACGATAATAATGTGCGCCTAATGGGATGAACTAAACAGATACAAGTGGAACAAGATTTGACTCACAAACAGAAAAAAACATTTGATAACATTACCATACAGTCTAACATTCCTTGAGTATGAGAAACAGGCGAAGGCCAGAAAACAACACCAACAAGACTCCAGGAAACAGAAGAAGGCCAGAAAACACACCAACAAGAGTCCGCGAAAAAGACTTTGAAGGAATAAAAAGACTTTGAACAAACGACACAAGATCTGCGCTCCACCGGAAGCTTATATTTACGATGAAAATTATGATACATGTTTGTCTGTTAGATTTGTGATTTGTTCAGCTGATGGTATGTTTGTCTGTTAGATTTGTGATTTGTTCAGCTGATGGTATGTTTGTCTGTTAGATTTGTGATTTGTTCAGCTGATGGTATGTTTTTCTGCTGATACTCAGTCTAAAAATTAATAAACATTGTCTGTTTGGTAAGAACTATTATGGTTCTGTTACCTTTTACTGTAGTGGGTTTTTTTAACTGTTGTTCTTCGAAACTATTATTGATTACGGCGTTTATCATTGTGTGATTCCTCATATTCTTATATTAAATTAGGATTTGGATTCACTGGCGAGTAGACCTTTTTTCGCATTTCCAAATGCCTCGCAAAACCTGGATTCGATTTACATTCGCGTTGTTAATTTTTAGCTGTTTTTTTTTCATCAGCGCTTGACTGGCTAAGTAAATGTTCATGGCCATTTGATGCAGGTATGACGGAAAGAGAAAAACAAAGAATAGTATATTGTATTTAGTAATGCTACTGTTTTCTATCAAAGCTTATTGTAGGGGTTGTTGCACTTTAGACTCAGCTTTGACATCGCTTGAATATGTAAAACTGGCCACTAAGATAGTTTGAGTAAGATTATCTGCATCATTGTTTATATTTCTTATGAGTAGTGAAACGTGTCTGGTATTTTGTTTATCCAATATAAAGACATAAAGAATCTTTTTCAATGGCCCAAACACAAAAATATGGTCATCAAAAGAAATAGGCGAATATATCAAACTGACACTCATTGATTATGAACACCAAGAAGAAACAGCACATGTACACACGACATTTAGAGCTGAACAAGTAAGTGATGCAGAATGCCACATTGGTTGAAGAAGGGAGGAAGCTGAAGACAGTCTTGAATTAGAACATACGATCATTGCACAAGAACAAGACCAGTACTAAAAGAAATGAGAAGATAGATCTTCATTTGTAAATAAGGATTGCTAGCCAGATGATGGGCAATTTCAAATAAATTATTAACTACCTGCGAGAAATATGAAACTCAGAACTTAATTCTGAAAAGGAATATCTAGAACAAAACAGGCATCATCCACGAAGCCAAATATCTTGACATTACTCATCATGAATCGCTTAACCCAAGCATGAAAGGAAGTTTGAAGTTTGTTGAAGCTTTTTGGTAAACAATTTTTACGGGATGGCGTAACCAGGCCAATGCCCAACCCACCTTAGTCACCTTTTACGAATGTATGGTAGGGTACAGTGTTACTATTATTTGCTCCCCTTTTGGGCCACGGTAACACACAAATGACTTGACAATATGTCTAAAGAAAACTAATCTGCGGTGTAGGGATGTGGATGTTGCACTAGTTATCACTATCGATAACTATGAATTGGCAGTGGTGCACTACTTCTCATACTTGGAGTCTACCATTACCGATAACCTCTCCCTGGACACAGAAATCGACATTGTCAAAGCTGCAGCTTTATTTGCCCGCCTCACAACGCGTGTTTGGGAAAACTCCAAATTTACAACGAAGACCAAATCTGAGGCATATAACGCCCTGCATCACCAGCACACTTCATTATGGCAGCAAGACATAGACATCCTATGCTAAGTAAATAAGAAGACTCAATACCTTCCATCTACGGTATCTATGCAACATCCTCCATATATAGTTGGGAGGACAAAATGATAAGTGTCGAGGTGTTGTAACGTGCTGGTCGTCAAAGCATGTTTACACTGCTAGGACAGCGCAGACTACGCTGGTTTGGGCATACCCGACGCATGGAAGGTGATTGTATCTGTGACAAAACGGGGCGGCCCCTATCGATCTTTGTTTCACTCCGGCTGTATCGGGACATTTGTGGTACTAATTTTTATTATTTTCTCTCAATTGTCGCACTTTTCTATCTTTCTTCGTTATTTTTCTGCTAAGTAGCAGAAATTTGATTTTATCAAATCTTTTGACACTCCCTGTAGGTGATAATAATCACATTTGCTTAGCGATGCCCGGATTTGTTGGCTATAGACGCGGCAGATTAACACATACGTCGGCCAGTGCTATGGACTTAATCACCGATAAGACATGGGTATATGCATCATCAAAACTTGGAAAAGGGGAGACAACTTACAGACAGACATGGATGACAAGATTACTTCTCGAACACAAGGTCATATGCGGTTACCGGTGTGTTTGTAAGTTTGTACACATGGGCATCGGACATCTTATTACCATATATAGGAGAGCTGACCTCCTCCTTACGTTCAAAATTATCTGACGTCAGAATATTTCGAAATTGCCCGATAACCAGCCTGTTTCAGTATGATTTAAGTTTTTTTATAGCTCATAACAAACGAAGGCGTGGGAAGGCAGTCATATAATCTGATCAGTTTCTCAAGCTATTTCACTTGAGAATTTGCTCGCCAAGACACCAGCCTGCTACAGTAAAGAATTAGAATTCAGAATTCTTTCTTAAAATACCGGACACCTTTTATTGGAGTATTTATCAGGACTTAAAATATAGCCTAAGAAATCTCTAACGATACCCCAGAAGCGTGTAAGAGGCCGATTCAAGCCTCTTTTATTCATCTGAGCAAAACGTTTGTGAGTCAGAATTGGCGTAAGTTGTGATATACTATTCATATTTTATTACTAACATGCGAACTAACATATATAAATGTATATATCACCGTGTGACGTTTAATGTGTGAAACTCACTATTTGAAATCAAAGTCATTTGAGGCTGGCAACCTGAGCGTATAGAATGATGACTCATGAACCACCACTGCACGAGTTGGTGATTGCTTTATTGCTAGCTTTGTAAAGAGAACTAAAAGCATGAAGCAGTCCCACGTTCCATACGATGCAGGGAGGGAAAGATGAAACAAATGATGTACATTTTAAGTATAAAACTTACATTTTCAAAGCAGTGTAAATGTCCCTATAAACATAGCCACTTTAAAATGAATGTAAGTTTTCAAGATTTCAACCAGCATAAATGTCTATATGAAACAATTCATTTTAAAGTAATGGAAGTTTCAAACTTTTCAATCAGTGTAAAACATAAATGAAAACATATTACAATTTATATTGTGAACATTTTTCAATCAGTGAAGATGTATATGTAAACAGACTCTATCTGTATTATTAAGCTTTTCATTTAAATATAAAGTTTAGAGTATTACTTTTGTAAGAGGAAAGTTGAGCTAGGAGAGTGTTTTGAAGGAATGGAGGTAACTCCGTATATATCAAATTTTTGGAGATTTAGCTCGGTATTTTGGTTTAGTATTACTTGTGAGTTCTCAATTATGGTGTAACTGATTTGCATAGTAATGCATAACAAAGGCTGTTAAAGAAGGTTATGGGTTTTGAGCTTAATCAGCAGAGGAAGACGACTTTAAATTACGTCCCTTGAACGGTTTTGGTGGGTGATCAAAATGTACATGCACGACAAAGTTTTGCGAAGGTGAACAAATTTTAGCAGACATTGGAGAATGTTAAATCGGGAAAAAGATTAAGGCAGTCTGATTTTTGAGCACGAAGTAGCGAAGAAAGTAGGCCCAGCGAAATTTATTGCTGTATTAAACTTTTGTATAGTGGTGAACTCTAGCTTGGGAGGTAAACTGGGACGAATAGGCCACTGGGGTGGTTGGCTTCTGTGTTGTACAGAAACCTAGGTTACCCAGCCATCAAGCCGTTCCATTTAGCCACCTTGATAGACGTAGGTGCAGGTTTCTGCAAAGGTGTTTGTTTATTCATGGAGCAAGAAAGGCATGTTGCCTGTCAAGTATTTTGATGGTCAGCCCAAGGCGAGAGACTACAGATATGTCAAGACTAGCAAGTAGCATGCATCGTGTAGAATAAGGTGAACTTTTAGACAGTACAGAAGAAAAGAGACTGTAGAGAATTATAGGAGAAAGAGACGGTATAAACTGTCGCCCTGGTATTAGACCAGTCTAATATAGATATCCCAAGCTACTCTAACAGAGAAAGAAAGAATTTTATAATTTTATGTCGGACAAGAATGAGATCAGAGGTAGAATAACGAATAATAATCACATTGTAAATATCAAGCAATAGATAAACAACAGTGACTTCACAAGTAGTCTTATTTTCTAACCACTGACATAACAAATGTAAATCAAGAAGTAGCGAAAGACTATAAATTTGAGAAAAGAAATTGCTAGTATCATTATGTACAGCAGCCATTATTGTAGAAAGTGCCACCAAGTGAAGGTTGGCCACCCAGTGTTTGTGTGAATTGACGTTTTGTGAACATAAAGCGTGATTTGGTTCAGCCGATGTTAGTGTGAGGTATATACATCATCTGTAACATCATCATCATCCTGTGTGTTTGTCAGCACTGTGGAGAATCATTAAGTGGTTAAATTAACTATGGGTGATCTAACTGACTGCCTTCTGCCGGGTAATGAAACGAACTATACGATAAAACAACACTCTCTCTAAAATAATTGCACATCCGCTAGCTGGTACGGCCCCACGGATGGTTCTGGTGCCGAGTTGACCAGCCCGCACTAGGCAGTGAAGTAATTTTAATGAAATATTCAAGTCAGCACGAAGAACGTCGTATGTCAATATTCAAGTCAGCACGAAGAACGTCGTAAGTCAATATTTACGTCAGCACGAAGAACGTCATATGTCAATATTCAAGTCAGCACGAAAAACATTGTATGTCAAGATTCAAGTCCACACGAAGAACATTGTATGGCAGTAGTCCTGCAACCTATATGGCGCTAATAGACGAAGTGGATGCAGAATTTTGCTATGGCGTATATCGATGACATCATGGTACACACGTCAGGGATGGTTCAGAACCATCTAGAACACCTGGAGAAAGTTTTCGACAGACTGAGAACTCATAACGTCAAATTGAAGTTTACTAAATGTAATTTCCTTAAGCGTGAAACCAAGTACATAGGATTTTTGATAAACAAGGATGGAATCAGACCGGAAGAGGATAAAGTCAAAGCCATTAGGGAGATGTGTCCATCAATGAATGCCAGACAAGTACGTGGTTTCTTGGGAGCGTGTGAATATTTTAGGAAACACGTGATTAACTTTACACGAGCAGCGGAACCTCTAATCAACTTAGTTAAGAAATATGCACGATTCAGGTGGACAGAAATAATGTCAGAGAGCTTTTGACTATCTCAAGAAGGCTGTAACGAAACTTCCGTTTTTGGCACACCCAGACCCAGACAAGTCATTCATCCTGTACACAGACGCTTCGGGTACAGTTCTTGGAGCGTGTCTGGTCCAGCCAGCAGACGATGGAGAAGCACAGATGATACCAAACTTTGAGAACGAGAAACCTTTGTATTTCTCTCACATAAGTTCAACAAATCCCAGACGAAATGGTCCCCTTTTGAGAGAGAAGCCTTTGCAATATACTATGCGATATAGAAGTTAGACTAATATCTGAGGGGAACGTCGTTCATAGTCTGGACAGATCACCAGCCATTGCGCACATGGCTCACTAAGGTGTCGGAACAACCCCGGAAGTTACAAACCTGGGCGTTGAATCTACAGAACCACGACGTTGCCATTGAAAATAGTGAAGGAAAAAGATAACTCTTGTGCAGACCTTTTATCCCGAATACCATACAACGATCGGGCTGAAAAATCAGAACAGAATGTGACACCAGAAAACAGTGAGCATTTCAGTCATTTAAGTGTCATAAATTCGAACCGCGACCGCCAGCAGATGGATTCAGAACTAGAGGAAAGTGGGATAGAGCAAATTGACGAGGTCGAAGCGTTTGACCTCTTCACGGAACAAGGAAAGGATTCCGCAATAGTCAACCTTATGAAGACAATTGAACAAGGAGCCAGGGAGGCAAGACAATTTCTCATTAACGAACAGGACAAAGTAGTGGAGTTTGTAGATCCAAAAGGTGATGGAGTTCCAAAAAATACGTTCCGAGTCAGCTGGTTTAGAGGGTGTTGGAGGAGCTGCATGATAATAATGGCCATTGTGGGAGGGATAAAACACTGAAAGCAATTAAGGCACGGTATTATTGTCCGACTTTAATCAAGGATGTGATACAATATGTGCAACGATGTTTAACATTGTAGTGGATTTTGATGGTATTGTATGGTTGTGTTATCACCTAGTGTGATGCGTGAGGTCAGCTGTGAAGGCTCCTGAGATAAATGTAGCTGTGAATATACAGAAGACCCTTCTTGCTACCACTATACGACCTCACACATATCTTTTTTTACTAATGAATGTGGCTACGTTAAAATCTAGGGTACTGAATGTAATGTGTTGTATTGACATATACAAACACACACACACAGATATTAAATAATTATATTGTTATCAATAAGTTTTAGAACACACTGAACTAAAATCAGCTGGTTAAATTTAGGATAGTAAATCTTCTTTAAATTTATTTGTTCTGAACCAAGGTTTTATTTTGGTCAGAACATATGAAAGATTTTGAAATTTATGAATGAATGGCATGAATATATGGCATAATAAATGAAAGGTGTGTACATATGAAATTTTCAAGATTAGTTAATATTACTACAGTTCATATTTATAAATTATCTGGGAGAACGATGAATGGGTGTGCTGTTGGGGTGGCTTCATCCCTCCCAGTCTATGTCTACTAAACATTGTCCATTAAGGATGGGAGGAACACAAGTTTTCTTTCCCAACATGGGATGTTTTAGTAGTATTTAAAGGTGTGTTATTTATAAGAAGTTGGTGCAAATCCAGCAGGCCAGATTGCTCACGTAACTTGAATGAGTAGTTCTGGTGCTGGAATCTGGTGGCCCCGCCTCTCCGTGCTTGGGGGCAATGGATCGGGTGGCCCCACCTCTCCGTGCTTGGGGGCAATATATCGGGTGGCCCCACCTCTCCGTGCTTGGGGGCAATATAAGGCTGCTCTGCCGAAATATAACACTGCACGGGTCCTCCCTGGTAATAATTAACCCAGCAGTTGACACCACTTTGGTGTCAACATAAAACTCACAGTTCAGATTATGAATAAAGAACACAGTAAAATGTTAGCAAAACTCAGCTGAGCTGCTGGCTATAGTATGGCGTCCCACTAAATATTTCAATAAGCTTCTGGAAATCACCACACTAAAAATTCACTGTGTCTATTACTGGACAACTATTGAGGAATGGCAAAAATGCGCGTCTGAGCGCCGATAATATTATTGTCTGTGGCCAATCACTGCCTTTTGTTTTTTCAAATTCAAACTTCTACACTAAAGTCATTTCAGTCATGCTTCAGTCAAGTATGTATTTTTGTCTGTTAGTCAGTCCGTCTCTACTTGCGTTTTTGCAAGAAACATTCTTGGTTTTTGAACTAACCTTTCTCTCCCCTCCAAAATTTTGTCGTTAAAAGTTATTTTTAGCCACAGCTCCCACTAAGTCCTCTTCTCTTCATTCTAACTAGATTTGGACACTTGAGTCTCAAGGTCGTGGTTTTTGTGCAAATTAGTGACATGTTTTGATTCAATGCAGTCGTTCGCTGATGTGAACAACACAGTCTTTTGTCAATATCTTCATTATTATCTATACGTCTGTATAAATAAAAGCATATTATTTCACTGCTCAAAATGGGCCATCCGGCCAGCTAGTTTTTATATTCCTAACATTAATATTAAGAAAAAGTTACTTTTTAATTTTGTAATATTTCAAGCATCTGCGTTTGCCGCTGAATTCAAATAAAAGGCTTGGTATCGCAAAAGCGTCCAAGAAATGACTGTTGCGTATAATAACTAAGGTCCCTTTTGTCGATTTCCTTACCTCGTGTCAACTTGGGGACGTGAATTTTTCCCCCCCCCCCCCCCCCCCCATTTCGTCTCCTTAGCCTTGCTAGTCTCAAGCAATTGTTCAGTCATATTTTTTCCTTTTGATCCTCCGTTCTCATCCCGTTCCAATGGTAAACGTTTTGACTTCACGTCTAGCAAGTCAATTTTCATGGAGGGTAGTGACCCGCGGCCTGGGCGATCATGTCCTATCAGCAGCTTACGCATGATGTTTTCAACCTTACATTTTATCTTTGGAGGTATTTTAACGTTGTATCACGGTTAATTTTATGACACATCTCCCCACCTGAAAACATGCCTACGGCAAGTTCCAAAACCAGTGATACACATAGGTAAAATTACTTCTCACGCCTGCCACTATTCTAATTTTGATCACAGGGGTGCCGACTGAGGAAATCTGCACCAACATTCAATTTGCCTGGGATATATTGGATACTAAACTGATAAGGTTGAAGCAATAAAGACCACCTCAGCAATCTTGCGTTTTCATGCTTAGCCTGAGATAAGAATACGAGAGGCTGATGATCCGTCTGGACCACAAAAGTCCTACCATACAGATAGATTTGAAACTTCTTTATTGCCCAGATTAACGCTAAACATTCTTTTTCGCTTGTGGAATATCCTTGCTCAACCTTATTCAATTTGCGGCTTGCATAAGCGACTGGGTTCAGTTCCCCATCAGGTGAAGATGATCTTTGCAACAAAGCCGCTCCAAGTCCCACATTACTTCATCATCATCATCAGTTGCCATCTCCACAACGAAGGTTGGCTGTAATGGATCTCCAACGTCTTCTGTCTCTTGTCTTGGTGGTGCACTCTGATAGACTCTTTCCTGTCCATCTCTTGATGTTGTCTTCCCACTTATAGCGCTGTCTTCCCCTTGCACGTTTGCCTTCAACTCTCCCTTCTGTTATGGTCTTCTGCAAGGTGTTATGCCTTTTTATGTGGCCAAAGTATTTTAGCTGCCGAACTTTGACCTCCCTCATTAGTTCTCTTTTCATACCTAGATTTTCTAGGACCTCCTTATTTGTTTTCATCTTTCCATGAGATACGCCCCATTCTTCTATATATCCACATTTCAAGAGCCTCAATTCTTTCTTCCAACTGCTTATTCATCGTCCATGTTTCTGCACCATACAGAAATGCAGAATATATATAACACTTTATGATTCTCATTACTTGCATCTGTTCTTACGACAAAGTCCTGTGTCAAATCAGGCAGTTTGAGAATAGGCTTGCTAGTGAGTTTTTCCTTTAACTC
>JAMPIV010005917.1:0-29073 GCA_024509875.1 Oreohelix idahoensis
TTTTTATGGAAAAATTACTGAGGTCTATGGAATTCCAAGCTGCAAAGTGTTCAATCATAAAAAGCCTCAATGCCAACTTTACGTGTAGTGTTGGGCAGAGCAACCTAACCTTCGAGGTGAAGACAGGAGTACGACAGGGATGCCCCTTATCAACCACTCTATTTTTAACACTCATAGACTGGGTGATGCGCCAGACAACAGAGGGCAGTCCAAGAGGAATAAGATGGACTACATTTTCAACATTGGAAGATCTGGAATATGCAGATGACATTGCACTGCTGGCACATTCACATCAACACCTCCCGGAAACAGCGGGTAGACTTAATAATTTTAGCCAGCAGGTGGGCTTGAACATCAATTTAAAGAAGTCTGAGGTCATGACGCTCAATGTGAGCAACCCTGAGCCCATATCAGTAAGGAATCAGCAACTGGTACAGACAGATTACCTTCACATACCTAGGAAGCATAGTAACACCAGACGGTGGGGCAGGCAAAGACATCAACATCAGAATGAATAAGGCAAGAACAGCCTTCTTTAGCCTAATAACATCTGGAAGTCCTCCCAATACAGCACAAGCACAAAATTAAGATTATAGCAGAGTTGCGTGCTTTCTGTGCTTCTCTATGGTGCGGAATGCTGGAGAGTCACAGAGAAGGAAATGTCAAAATTGTCCTCTTTTCACACAACATGCCTAAGAAAAATTCACCGAATCTTTTGGCCGAATACCATCACCAACCAAGATCTGCTTACTCGTAGCAAGCACGAGGACATGCATACCATCATAGCTGGCAGACGCTGGAGCTGGGTTGGTCATGTCCTCAGAAGAGACCCCGATGCCCTCACAAGAACAGCTATGCTTTGGACCCCTGAAGGAAAGCGAAAGAGAGGCCGACCAAAAACAACTTGGCGGAGGACTGTGGAGGCTGAGATGCAAAGAATGAACCAGAGTTGGGGCACTGTACGAAGGATGGCCACCGACCGTGCAAAAATTTCCGCCATTATCGATTTTAAAATATTTTTATTTCATATGTTGTATGTTTATATATGTTTATAATATATATATATTATATATTATAATATATATATATATATATATATATATATATATAGATATATATATAGGGAATATATATATCAATATATATATATATTGTTTATATATTTCGAACGTATATGTAATAGAACTAAAACATTGTCCCCTGAAAACGTAGCTTTGTAGATATGTCTAACTAAATATTGCAACATAAACAACAACACACAACAACAATTAAACTAAAATAGGACAACAGGACGCATGGTGATCGTCAGAGGAAGCCACTTTGGCTAATATATATCGCTATATAAAAAGTCACGCCCCGCCACCACACCGCGCCACCACATTTCCTTATATAAAAAGGCATGCGCCACCACATTTCCTTATATAAAAGTCACGCGCCACCACAAGGCGCCACCACAATCCTACCTGTTTTGCGCATTGTATACTACTTGTGTGCTTTCTGTGCTTCTCTATGGTGCAGAATGCTGGAGAGTTACAGGGAAGGAAATGTCGAAATTGTCCTCTTTTCACACAACATGCCTAAGAAAAATTCACCGAATCTTTTGGCCGAATACAATCACCAACCAAGATCTGCTTACTCGGAGCAAGCAAGAGGACATGCACACCATCATAGCTGGCAGACGCTGGAGCTGGGTTGGCCATGTCCTCAGAAGAGACCCCGATGCCATCACAAGAACAGCTATGCTTTGGACCCCTGAAGGAAAACGAAAGAGAGGCCGATCAAAAACAACCTGGCGGAGGACTGTGGAGGCTGAGATGCAAAGAATGAACCAGAGTTGGGGCACTGTACGAAGGATGGCCACCGACCGAGCAAAGTGGAATAAATTTGTTGTTGCCCTACAAGACGCCACTAGGCGCGATGGCCACTGACTGCTTTGACGGTCGGCGGCTAAGGATCAAAGAAGAATAAGAAAGAAGAACAGATGCTTGTTCCAAGGGTTTCGTCGCTTCGCTGGTGCAAGAATTTGAGAGGACGGTGCATTCAACCTTCCATATCTCAAGAACGTTGACTGATGCCGAGAAAATATGATATTCAAGCCATCCCAAGTTCATCAAATATAGTCGCCTATAGTTTATCGAGATGTCCACAGCTCGAACCTGAAGTTTCATATTGACTTAGTTAATTGACTTTATATTACACATGCGTGAAGCCATGGTGTTTATCCACTACTAGTCACTATGACAAAGTACGATGAATACATGAACTTTAAGTTCAAACCATCCATATTAACATTTGTGATTTACACGACTTTGAGATAATCATTATTCACTTTAGCTAGTGGTACATTAAACAGGTTATACTACTTGCAGACATGAACAATTTCCAACTACGACATCATGTTATTTTTCTGGAATGCACGTTCACATTAATTAAGATTGCTATATTAATGTCAGAAATCTAGTCCTGACACGGATAGTGAGGAGTATGATTATATTATTGCAAGTTTGTTTAGGACATTACTTGTCTTGCCACAACGTACAAAGGTACTTAGAGTAGAATAATTAAGTAATGTAATAATTGTGTTAATTAGTTATACTTGCGTTCTTGTACTTTTTTTTTTTCTTCTTTCTCTTATTGTGAGATATTCATGTACTTTAGCTACATTAATGTCATATCGCATTGCTTCATATCTTATTTGATTTATGTCATGTGTCAATTGCGTTTAAACTTAATTTTAGGATTTTTGAGAGAAGACAAATTATTCCGTTCGTTCCGTCGCCCTTCACAACTAAGGACACACACTGAGACATTAGCGCGCAGCCGACGAGCTGCGCGCCGCAAGCCACTGAAATTCTGTACCTGACACTCCCTATAGTATACATCGCCTGTTGCCCCAGAGTCGCAGCTCTCTCTTTCACTAGTACACCAAAAAAACTCAGCGTTGTGGACTTAGAACAATTTTGGCGTTTTCTGTACCGCAGCGTTTATTGTCACGAAGTCCATCGCCCATTGCGGTTGTTCCACAGCCAGCCTGATGCCTTTTCGGCAGTTTCACTAAGCCTCTTCAGTGCCCTTGTTCTAGACTGTCCCTTCAGCCCCAACAGTTTCAATAAATCATACACTGATGCAGCCACAAGCCCTCTTGCGCCCACTTCAACCGCCATGACCCTTGCACTGAATCCATCGTGTCTCAGATCCGCGGCCAGATCGCTATACTTGGCCGCTTTGAATGAATGTTGCTCGTCTAATCTGGATTCAAATGGCACGGTCAGTTCAATCAGTATGACCTGAAGCGTTGCTGCAGAATGAAGCACTATATCCGGCCATCTCCGCGATTTTCTGATACACTCTGGATATGCCCCCTGTCCAGGTAGGTCTACCGCCATCTCCCAGTTGTTTGCACAGTCAAGAAGAGATGGTAAACTGCTACCAGGTTTACTCGGTTTGGGGTGTGCTGACTTTCCTGCCCTCAGAGAGTATGTGTTTGCGGTGTCTGGCAGGACTTTGCTATTCGCTTTCATTCTTGCCTGATCTATTGTCGCAGCAAGCTCATTTAGCACTTTGTTATGGCGCCAAGTGTATCGCCCTTGCCCTAATGCCACCTTACACGCTGAGAGCACGTGTTCAAGTGTCTGCCTCCCCTGGCTCAGGGGGCACTGCTCATCATCCGAATTTCCCCATTTCACAAGGTTGGTGGCCGGCGGCAGCAGGTCATACATTGATCTAACCACGAAGCTGAGCCTAAGAGGTGCCATATGCCATATATCATTCCATGTCAAGGACCTCTGCAGGGCTCCTTCCCATGTGGTCCATTGGCCTTGTTGGACCTGCTGCACTGCTTTTTGCAACCTCTTATCATTCTCAGCTCCTCGTATCTCCTGAACTACCATGTCTCTGCGCTCCCTGCTTGATGCCTTGGACCACCAGCGGATGTCACCATGCCCAAATCCCCGTCTATTCGTTTGTGTGTATCCGATTACCTCTCTCAGTTTGAGTGACTCTTCAGCAGCATCAACAGCTTCTTCCACTCTCCACTTCCTTCCCGTTTTCAGTGTGGGCTGAATGGACTTAACCACGTCATCAGCTGACTCGCGTAGCATCATTGCAAGCCTTGCTTTTCCAACTTTGTATTCTTCAACAACTGACTTGAAGGGAAGCAGAAGTTTTGACTTTTTGCAGTACAGTGCTACATCTGACAGACCTGGTGGTACCCTAGCCATTTTCTCATGAACTTGTTGACCTTCTGCTCTATAGCTTCCACTGTACTTGTGCTTATTTCATATATAAGCAGTGGCCACAGCAACTTCGGTATCAACATGAACTGGAGGCACCACAGTTTGAACTTTCCCAGGAGTCTGCTTTGGTCTATGATCTGTAGTCCTCTGTCTGCCATTTCTATTGTCTGTTGCACTGCCTTCGAGTCTTTTAAAGAGGCATCGTACACCCTGCCAAGACTTTTAACAGGTTCCTCAATGACAGTAGGGATTCTTTGGCTAGAAACCGTGAATATGACCTCTGCTATCTTCCCTTTCCTGACTGATAGGCTTCTCGACTTCTTGGGTTTGAAGCTCATTCTGCACCAGCTGACTAGTTCATCCAGGCGTGCTAACATCCTCCGGGCCTGATGTTCATCTGATGTCAGAATTGTTGTGTCATCCATGAATGCTTTGAGCGGTGGCATGAGACACATTCCACCGAGCTTTGGGCCTATAGCCATTCCTTCAGCCGCATTGAGGATTACCTGCATAGCCATCACGAATAGTATCGGAGAGATGGTACATCCCATCGCAATTCCAACTTCAAGGCCAATCCACTTCGTTGTGTACTCTCTGGTTGAAAATCTGACAGAAAACCCTGCAAAATACAGCTTCAGCATTGCTGCAATCTCTTGTGGAATATGATACATTTCTAGGGCATGCTACAACATCTGGTGTGGAACGGATCCATAAGCATTCGCTAGATCCAACCAGATTACATGGAGGTTTGTTCTGTCAGACTTTGCCTTTTGGATTGCTTCCCAGATCATTGTGGCATGCTCTAGACATCCTGGTGTACCTGGGATACCTCCTTTCTGAATTGTAGTGTCAATGTACCCATTTGCCAGGAGGTATGTAGTGAGTCTTTTCGCCATTACTGAGAAGAATATCTTCCCTTCCACATTGAGTAGTGAGATTGGCCTGAACTGACTGATGTCTGTGGAATTTTGTTCCTTCGGGATGTAGACTCCGTTCGCCTTTCTCCATTCCTTGCTTACGAGTTGGTTTTCCACGCATTCTTTAGTAAACGGAGCAGTCGTGTGAGAACCTCAGGGCATCTTTTATACACCACATATGGAACACCATTAGGACCTGGAGCTGACTTGCACCGAGCTTTCTGGACAATGCTTTCTACCTCTTGCACTGTTGGGGGCTTAGTGTTAAATTCAGCTCCTGGCTTCCCCGGCCATTTAAGGCCTACCATGCTGCTGAGCGGCTCATCTTTACGACCATCTGAATATGTCCTTCTAAGGTGTTCTTCCAGGTCTTCTTTCCTGATGTTTAGCGTACTCGACCGTGGCTGCTCAAACAGTTCTTTGGCAAACTTGAAGGGCTCCCTAAAGAATCTTTCCCTATCCCTTCGAGTCTTCGATTTTCTCTTCTGCACAACCTTTCCGCTATATACAAAGGGCATTATGTTGGCCTTAAACGAATAGGTGTCCCAAACTTGCCGGCAAACCCTTCCTTCTCTGTGGCAACTGCGTTCTTGAACAGTTTTCGGGCATGCTTCTTCTGTTTCCTGATTTCATCTATTTTAATTTGTCTTCTACTTTTCCGTGGTGGGTTACTTTCCCTTGCCTCCCTCACAACGAACTCTTTGCGAAGGTGCAGATATACTATGTCGCCGAAGATTTCCAGCTTCTTCTCCAAAGTTAGCTGCTTCAGGTTGTTATCCAACTCTTTTGCCAAGGCTTCGTCCAGCTGTTCTTAAAGCCCTTTTGCACTGGCAGGTGGAAACTTTATCGCATCTCTCTTCCCGTCCAAGAAGTGTGTGAGATCATCATCTGGCACATCAACTTGAATGTACTCAGCACTGTGGATTGACTCCTGGCTGCGTTCTTCTAACGTCTTATCCGTCGAGACAGAGCGCTGTTGATCTCCCCCTGATGACCTCCCACACCCCTTTTTCGTTCTGTGGATTTTCATTCCTCTCTGAATAGAGAATTCCCTACCACAGACACATGGAAATTCCAGCCGTTGTTCAGAGCTCGAAGTCCATGTAACGGGTCTGGTCGATTCCTCGTAGGCGCCTGTGGATTCATCATCCTCCCCCCCCCTTTCGGTGAATCCTGGGGGCATCTATCGTTTTTGGGTCCTGTAGCAATTGAATACAGCTTACGGGGTGCTAACCCGGTCAGCCGGTTTCTAGTCTTTCCTAGTGTCATCTGTCTTTCCAGAAGTCAATCGGTCTTTTCCCGATCGTCACTGGTTTGACCATGCAACTATGATAGGAAACTCTTTACAGAACGATACAACAGGAAGCAATCTGATCATCAGAAGGAGTCCCCCCATCCGACAAGTGTTTCGGCCCAATTACTCCTTTACACTCTAAGGGGGGGGGGGGGGGCACTTGGGTCATGACTCCCAAGCGTCTCAGCTTCCTGTTGTCTTGTATCGAAAATGAACCCATTTCACTTATGGTAACAAAGAGAAGACAAATTATTCCGTTCGTTCCGTCGCCCTTCACAACTAAGGACACACACTGAGACATTAGCGCGCAGCCAACGAGCTGCGCGCCGCAAGCCACTGAAATTCTGTACCTGACACTCCCTATAGTATACATCGCCTGTTGCCCCTGTAACTAGAGCTTAGTAAAATTAACTATATAATAAAAAAATTTTAAATTCTAGCAAAACTCAACAGAAGAGCTTGTTGACTCTGTCTGAAGGTATAAGGGAGATTTTGAAGTTTCCATAGTTTTAGAACCCAGTAGTGATCTGTGTCAAAATACACTGACAACTATAAGCATATAACGGTGTTGATAAAGTTGTTATTTTATTCCCGTTAATGATGTCCACCAAAAGATAATTATAAGTGGATGGAAGCAGACATCATCATCATCAGTTGATAAACTCTTAATACAAGACCCTTGCCCTGAGCAAGAGTTGATAAAGTCCTCTGGTGTTCTGATTACTGAAGCTCGCTCGAACATCACCAGAGTTAAATACTGTGTTGTTGTGTTGCTCGTGGTTCGAGTATGGAATGTCAACTTGACCTACGCAGTGGTGTGTAGACATAGATGGAGTGTATAATGTGCGAATGATAGGAAGGGTTCGTGGTGTTGACAAATGTTCTTTTCTTACACTCATGTATGGCTGGAAGTCATCGACACCAACGACTGTGTACCTTTACTAAAGTTTAATTGGACGTACACACTCGACAGCACAGATAGTGACAAATCACAGGTTGGCATAATACATCATGGTACAGTGGATAACTGGTCTTGCAATGTTATGTTACATGGGCACTCATGTAGAATAATATTATAATGGACTGTCAGTAGCCAAGCACTCAGTATTGCCCATATATATATATCAACTGAGTTTACTGACAAAGCACGTCAGATTATAAACAATATCCAAGATGGCTTCTACCTAATCTCGTCTAGCGAAGATTCTTTAACATAAGGTTCAGCACAGTTTTTTTCATATAATAATATTGAACCGCTAGCAATGGGTTCTCATGTGTAGCAGTGATCTCTGGACTAATCAAGCGATAATACGGGCATCCCTTTTCTCTTCTTGAAAGTCACTACATGTTTGGTTCCAAGATGGCTTCACTCGTGAGCTGTCACTCACGTTTGGATACAGATAATGAATCTGTCCTAAAGTTAGTCATTCATTAAATCTTTCATTGCTCTGTAGATTTGATCATGAACACTTGACTGCAATCTACAGGATATAGTGCTGCTAGGAATCGAAGTCGTTTTCATCGAGTCAAATATATTCTCTTAGACATTCAAATCGTACCTATCGAAAATGGTGGCTTCGTACGAGAGTTCATAAGAGTGTCTATTATTACCTTGGTATCAGAAATATGATTCTGCCATTCCTTGGCAATACGAATAAACACTGGGGTAAAGCATACACGATAGGTCTAGACGACTATCACTTTCCCCACAAATACTGAGATCACTTTTTCCCCGGCGACAAGCCGACATAGAAAACACAGTCCCTATCGGGACGAAGCCAAATCACACCACACTCTAGCGACACATCCGCCGAATAGCCTTTGACCTCTCTAGAGACAACAGAACATATAGTTCGACTTAGATATGTAAAGATATACAGATATAAGACAGACTCGTCCTACTCAGACAAACAATACACATAAATTCAGGCCATAGATATTCTGAAGCAAGAACAATCTATTACTACCCAAACAAAGAATAAATCGCAGAAAACTGGATTTATCCGCGGAGTTCGATCGAAAGAGCCGACACAACTTTCAAGGGAAGTAACTCAATAATGACTTTTCCTTAAGCACTATTTTGTTTACAAAATATTTGCGAACATAACAAGTATACCAATGTATAATATTGTAAGATATCAAAGACTGCACGTAACAGTCTTACCACACCTCCCGGGAAAAAAAAAAATGGAACTTTTTTTTTTTTTTGAAATACATCTAGGAGCAACGTACAATAGGCTCACAACGCATGAATAATGCGCAGATGAAAATATCAGGAATACCTATAACGCCTAATATGAGGCTAAGTCGACTTATGGAGCGACTGGTGAGAATGTGTCTCATAAACTGAGAGAAATTATTTCTCTACAAGTATATTTTTCCAGGAAGGTGTCATCAAAGTATAATACAATTCTGGCAATTACACAATGCCTAAAAAATTCATATCATCATTTCGTATTAGATATCTTAAATTTATGATTTATGAAGAAAAAATCATCAAAGCACAGCGGTGAATAAACATCAATGAACCGCTATGTAGTGATAAAAAAAAAAGTTAGTTGCTTATCCTTTAAGGACGTGGCAATCAACCCCAGCTTTTATTGGCTGTTTGTGATTTTTCTAGGCAATTTTTTTTCATTCAGTAGTTTGCCATTGCTTTCTGAACGGTACGGCGCTTATACCATTGTTAAAAATCCACACAAAGCGATCTGCTACCAAACCGCCTGCAGCAGGTTTCGAACCTGGTATATCTGGATTATGAAACTGCGTTCATATCCATTAGGCCACAGACGCCGACATATGTAGTGATACAATCATTATATTATTAAATTACAAATGTGTATCTATCATGATATAGAAAAGGAACTACTATAGAACTAGACATATCAAGAAGTCTAAGCCCTAATAGTTATGTGGAATCATGTGGGCATCTTGACAGAATGTCTGCCATCACATTATCTGATCCACGAATAGCTCGCACAGAGAAGTGAAAAGGTTGAAGAGCAATTGCATATCGAGTAGACCTCGAGCTCTTCAAATTCTTACTCTGTATAGCAGTAAGAGCTTTTTGGTCGGTTTTCACTATGAAATGTGCGCCTAGAAGGAATCTCTGTAGTTTGAGGATCGACCAAACCATAGCTAATAGCTCACGGTCTAAAACCGAATAATTCCTTTCTGCCGCATTAAGTTTTCTGGAAATATACATTACAGGATGCAGAGTTCCAGAGTACTCTTGCATTAGTGCCGCTCCAATCCCAGTGGATGAAGCGTCACTACGAGGAACGAATGTTTTATCTTTAGTGGGTAGCACTAAAATAGGTGGTGTTGAAAACAATGTTTTAATCTTATCCAGAGAGCATTGGCATTCCTGAGACCAGTGGACCACATTAGGCGAACCTTTCTTTAGAAGTGTTGAGAGAGGTGCCATGATAGAGGATAGATTCTGAATGAATCTGCCATAAAATTGAATAAGACCTAACAGACTTCTCACCTGTTTTTTAGTCTTAGGGATTGAGATGTTAAGTATCTTACTAGTATTATGGTCCTCTGTCTTTAGGAAACCATGACCAACTCGGTGGCCTAGGAAAGAAATTTCGCTAAAACCAATATAGGCTTTAGAGGGTTTCGCTGTCAGGTTGTGCTCACGCAAAGTAGACAGCAATTCATCTAACCCTGAATAGTGATCTTCCCAAGTATCGCTGAAAAGACAGATGTCGTCTAGATATGCAATGACATCTGACCGATAAGATAGGATTCGGCGCATCATGCGTACGAATGCAGCTGGTGCGTTCATAAGACCGAAAGGCATAAAATTCCATTGGAACAAACCTCTAGGTGTTGAAAAAGCCGTGAGAGGTTTGGCGCGTTCAGATAAAGGAACTTGCCAATATCCTTTAGACAAATCAAGTTTAGTGAAAAAATGAGATTTGGAGAGTCGAGTAAGTAGCTCTTCCAGTAAAGGCATAGGTTCGGCATCGAACTTCGTTACTTGATTCAATTTTCGATAGTCAACGCAAAGACGTATGTTATTGTCTTTTTTACGCACAATAACCATCGGCGAAGAATATGCAGAGGTGGATGGTTCGATTATTTTCAAATCTATCATCTCATCCAACTCTTTCTCGACCTGTGCTTGAAAAATGTATAGGTATAGGATAAGGTCTAACCCTAATAGGAGTATGGTCAGTTAGAACAATGTCATGTTCAATGACATGCGTTTGTCCAGGGATGTCAGTGAGTACATCCTGAAATGTTTGCAACATAGTTGAAACTTGTCGCTGTTCTCCTAGAGACAAATCAGGAGAGACAGTAACGTTCTTCCATGATTCACTGGAATGAAGTGGGATCATTGGAAGAGGAAGATTTACATCTGAAAAACTTGTTTCCTCATCCTGTATCACGGACAGTGATGAGTAATGACCATGTTGTACTGGAGAATTGTCCGTTGCTTGGAAAATGGGTTGCAAATAATCCGGACGTTCATGGAATTCAGTAAGCATATTGATGTGGAAGGTTTTATGCTTCCCATCAATATCGACAATATAGTCGACATCGGAAATTTTCGATATTATATCGTACGGACCTTTCCAAGAAATAAGTAATCTGTTTTTCCCTACAAGGTAGTAATACAAATGCTTTGTCACCAGGACAAAGTTGTCGTAAGCATCTCTTCTTATTGGCAAATTGCCTTGCCTTCTGTTTCGCAAATTCAGAAGAAGAAGTTGCTAATTTGCATGCTTCGATAATCTTTTGTCTCAACGCGATGACATATTCGTAGGATGACTTTGTGTCATCGTCAATATTGTCAGATGTAATGAGATCGTGAAGCAACGACATAGGGCCACGCGGACGCGCGCCAAAGACGAGTTCAAAGGGAGAAAATCCTGTATGTTCATTGGGTACCTCTCTGTAAGCGAAGAGGGCCGCAGGTAAAACTCTGTCCCAGTCTTGAGGATGATCCTCAGTTATCTTCCCCAGTAAGTTTTTAAGTGTTCTATTAAGGCGTTCGACCATACCATTAGACATTGGATGGTAGATACTACTTAAAGATCTATCTATCTGCAGAGTAGACATTACTTGAGACATGGTATCTGATATTAGTTGGGTGCCATGGTCTGACAATATCTCTCCGGGGAACCCCAGACGAGAAAATATAAGCCAAAGAGCATCTGCAATATCAGCAGTAGTAATGCTCTTCAGAGGAATAGCCTCTGGCCAACGTGTGCACATATCAACATACGTCAAGATAAACTGATGTCCTCTGGCAGACTTGATCTTAAATGGACCAATTATGTCTATGGCCATTTTTTGGAACGGCCGAATAGGAATGTCCGCCGCCTGAATGGGTGCAGCATGCCGTGGACCTTTGGATTTAACTTCCTGACATACTTTACAAGATCGACAATAAATCCGTATGTCCTTGTTTACCAATGGCCAAAAGAAAGCCGCAAGGACTCTTGACTTAGTACGGGAAAAACCCATGTGTCCAGCACACTGAGAGTCGTGAGCGTGCTGCAAAATTTTAACTCTCAAATTCTTGGGAACCAGGATTTGAGAATGACTTGACGTAATGGAGTCTTGAACCATACGTACAAGTACGCCATTCTTCTTTGTAATCCACGATTTACGACTTGTGTCTTTATTCGGATCACCTTTAGTTGCAAGAATGAAGAATTTCTTCAGAGTGGGATCATCTTCTTGCTGTTTTATAAACGAGTCACGAGAAATTACCAAGGGATTATCTTGGTTATGCACTTCATTATCTTCAGTAGATGAAGTTTGAGGCATATTAAGAGCCTGAGCTCTAGTGACTACAGCGTTAGCAATCTGCATGTTTTGCCTTTCCTACGTGGAAATTCGTTGCGGAGTGCATTCTCTGACTCCGTGAATGCGACCGATGATGAGGTCAGCGATCGGATTCGGAAGAAGACATGCGTGTACATCTCCTGTAAAGAAAGGAGTAGCAATCCTAATGATAGCAGTAGAGTATTTCTCTAATGTGCCGCCAAATGTTACACATTTGACTACTTGTCCAGTGAAGGATCTACGAGTGACTGCCTAACACCAATTGTGGTGCATCCAGAATCAAATAGCACAGAGACTGGATTGTTATTCACTAAACCCTTATGTAAGACAAGAGAACCTCTTCCATCATGCGCGACTGATGCCGGAAGAGCAGGAAGAGGATGGCCACAGCTTAAAGTAGACACTGTGGTTGGCTCAAATAACGTTTTGCATTGGGGGCACTGAGATGCTCTCCCAAAATCAAAAGCGGCACATGCCATATTACTAGCATCATTATTATCTTTACTCTGTTTATAGGCTTCATTGGACTCTTGTTGTGCAGAGTTTGCCTGAAAATGTGGTTTATGTCTTTTGTATTGAGATCTACCTCGGTTATTATCACCTCTGTAGTTATTGTTACCTCTATTATAACCCCTATTTGGGTTTGAGTCATAGTTCCCTTGGTTACCATTATCATATTCATTATAATGAGTATCTCTGTAATTATGATCTTGTTGACTCCAAGACGGATAACCCTGATAGTTTCTATAATTACTTCCTCTACGGAAATTCCTATAATTATGACCACCCCTGTGTCGAGAGCTATCAGCTCGTCTCCAGTTCTTTGAAGAAGAACCCTGAAATGATTGGTTACCTTGGTTTTGATAACTATTATGGTTACCTTTTTTATCAAATCTGTTTTGAGATCCCTGAAATCTGTGTGAATAATTGGGATTGTATGGTGTTGCTGAAGCAACTGGCATACTCTCCTTAATCTTAGTGTTGCCAAAAGTCACGTCGGGGTGTGCAGTGACATATTGGGAACAATATTCTTCCATTTCTTTTAGAGATTTAGGTTTACGCTCATGTATAAATTCAAGGAAAGGTTTGTTCACACATGACATAATCTTATCTCTGAGCAACAAATCCATAAGTCCTTCATACGTTTTTTCTGTTTTGGAAAGCTCAATCCAACGATCAACTGTGAGACGTGCCTTTGCAGTGAATTCTGAGAATTCTACACCCGTCTCAGGCACCATCGTTTTAAATAAAAGGCGATAACCTTCCTCATTTAGCTATTTAAAAAAAATTGTACTTATAAAATATTATTTGATGGTGACAAACAAAAGAAAACTCAGAGATAGAGAGTAGAAAAGAAAGACTTGCTTGCACAGGCCTACTTATAATATCTGGCAACCTGGGCGAATCCTACCTTTCACAAATAACACACAGAAAAGTATATTATGCCTGCAAGAATATTTTTAAACATTGCGTACTGTAATAATAGTGTCCGATGGCACCGGCATCTCGCCTGTCACCTGAGGCAGACAACTCCCTTTAGTACGCCACTGCTTGCTTGTATTACTGAAAAGACAGATGAAAAGACTGTCTTATATTATTGTGATTTGTTATCAAGTGTCGCGAGTATGGATAAATAGAGAATGTCTGAGTTAGACAGAATATGAATGTGTAATGTGAAAGTAGAGAAAATAGAGTCACTAATGAAATTATGGGAAGAGATCTCTCTTCTGGAGAGTAGTGAGGCTACTTCTCCACCATACTCCGACTGACTTTTATGATGTCAATCTCTCATCCGTCCTCCTATGTTAAAATAGACTAATCTACTACAGTAAGGACATACTGCACAACATCAAGTGACAGTCAGAAGAGAAGAGACTCTGACCACAGATCACATTTAATATGTTTATTAAATGAAAAAAACCCCCACAACATTAAATAAAAAAATACTTTCTCCACTAGCTTTGTAAGACTAGTGAATTTATCACATAAACACCACAAGAACAAATGACAACCGACTTCACTCAATCACACACACGCCAAATCGCCTCACTCCACACCACCACCACCCGTACACTTCCTGACACAATGTTATTGTCCAATTAAAGGGGTTAGGCCCCCAGCTCTGGCTAATGAGAACGGCCAGTCCTATAAATGGTGTCAATGCTTGGCAGGTAATCCTCTCCTCTGCTGGGGAAAAAAACTCACACAGTCCCACCTAAGTTTGGACTACTAAGGCAATGAAGATAAGCTCCCTCTGGAACAAATAAATAAATCCTAGGGAATAACACTTTTTGTTGCGGGTGGCCACCACAAAATCGGCGAATCAAATTGAACTAAGGCTGAGGTGTTTGCGCTCAATGATCGATATATTTACTCCAAGGGCGAATCAGTGAATTACAGCTGGCAAACTGGTTATCCAGAAACGACCCGAGGGGTCTGCACCTCTGATAAGGGATAATGAAGACTGGAACACAGGTGCCGAGAACTGGAAATCGTTGGCGTCTTCTTGGCAGTTACGTCAGTATACTCCATGGTGATAGGACTTGAATGGGTCTGACAATGTTGCCACAAAGAATGAATGGCAATGGCAACCGCCCGTAGGCACTGGCAATTTGCGATAGACAGTGGGTAAATAATCCACACTGACCACCTGTTAGGCTGGGCGACTGACTTGACCGGCTGAGCAATCTGAATATAACTGGTGGTTGGTAATGCAGGGCAGAAATGATAAATTCAAGGGGTTCGTTATTAAAAATACCCAGGATATTTCTGGAGGATTGCTTAGTTCCCGACAAGAAAACACAGTAACAGCTCTGAAATACACAAACAAATCAAAAAATATTTACAACCATTGTACAGCCATTTCTAGTGTTTACAAACAAATCCCACGGTACATTCTTTCGCCAGACCATAACATACACCTTCCTTCTTTAATTTGATACAAAGATCCACAACACACCCCCGCAATCCCCCAGTTCTCTTCTGCTGTACTGACCCTGGTGCTTAAGTCTATAACACAGGTAAAACCAGCCATGCGTTAATCGTTCTCCACGCGCGCGGGTCTAACTGACCCCGCTGCTACACATACACAATCTGACTCATGCGCTAGGCAAAGCAAGATTAGCCATTCAAAACACGAATAGATAAATAAAAGTGCCCATGAGATACCTTATCTAATTCGGACTATACTTGAAGTGTTATAAAATTAACGTGCGCTGATACGCACTAGTAGCAAAACGAAATAACAAAAACACTTTACAGAACTGATTATACACATGTCCAAATGGAAAACTTTGGTCAATAAAATATACATGAGCTCACACTTCTGTCTCATGAAAAATCTCCTCTTGGAGTTAACTCTTATCGTGGTTTAATGGGTAGTGGCTTATAAAAAAAACAGAACTCCCGGTCACACAAAAATTACTTTACTTTAAGAAATATATATATATATATATATATATATATATATATATATATATATATATATATATATATATATATATATATATATATATATATATATATATATATATATATATATATATATATATATATATATATATATATTAAAGAGGAAATAAAGTAACACGGGATCTCGACTCTAAATAATTAAGCTAAAAAAGAAAAACCCAAGAAATTAACTAAGTAAATGTACTTACCAAACAATTTCCACACTAGAACTCTTATTAGCTGTAAACTGAATAACGTTTAGCTAGGTAGCAAGGCTTTCTGTGCTTCTCTATGGTGCGGAATGCTGGAGAGTTACAGAGAAGGAAATGTCGAAATTGTCCTCTTTTCACACAACATGCCTAAGAAAAATTCACTGAATCTTTTGGCCGAATACCATCACCAACCAAGATCTACTTACTCGGAGCAAGCAAGAGGACATGCACACCATCATAGCTGGCAGACGCTGGAGCTGGGTTGGCCATGTCCTCTGAAGAGACCCCGATGCCATCACAAGAACAGCTATGCTATGGACCCCTGAAGGAAAACGAAAGAGAGGCCGACCAAAAACAACTTGGCGGAGGACTGTGGAGGCTGAGCTGCAAAGAATGAACCAGAGTTGGGGCACTGTACGAAGGATGGCCACCGACCGAACAAAGTGGAATCAATTTGTTGTTGCCCTACAAGACGCCACTAGGCGTGATGGCCACTGTCTGCTTTTACGGTCGGCGGCTAACGATCAAAGAAGAAGGTAGCAAGGATCCTCGTAGAGACAAATGGTAAAGAGGGTTAGTGACGCCTAGCTTAAATAGTAAGATAGAGTCTGCAGGTGTTTCGCGGGAGTTTCTCAGCCCGATGAAACAAAACAGCTGAGGTTCAAAGATGTGTGCAAGAGAGATATGAGGGCACTGGACATGGATCCAGCAACATGGGAGGATGAAGCTGCCGATCGCACTAAGTGGCGATGCTATTTACGGCGCCACCTCAGATTGGGCGAAGAGAGGCTCACACAAGAAGCAGAGGTGAGGAGAAAACGTCAAAAGGAGCACCAGGAAAATAAGCAGCCGAGGGCTGTCACCTCAGGGGCGCATTCCCATAGTCAGTTATGACTGAAGGGGCTATTATATAAAATTAGTTTCGACAAGTCTTGTAGTCACAATGACAGTGTTGATGTTTGTGATACAGGAATAATGATCGCCTGCTAGATAATGACACTGCAATGGATGAATCAACAAGGCTGAGACTGTTGGAGTTTGGCATCAAACGTGGGACTAGCAGAGATGGACGTGAGAGAGGATGCATCCATCGTATGTACAACCAACGTGCTACAGGTACAATTAGCATTCATACTCTTCGACATTTGCTGAGGGAGACTGAGCACCTATGGGTTTGCCCTGAGTGCAATGAGGTCAATTCTGATTAACAATAACGATACAGGGATTATATAAATGGTGGCAGCATTTAACTTATTGCCTGATTGTAGTTCTGGGGGGTGGGGGGGGGGTGGGAGGGGGGGGGGGAGGGGAGGGGGGGTAATCTCATGAGATAAAGAAAGGATAGGACTAATGGCATGTCATACAAGGCCACTAAAATGAAGTTGTGTGTTTGGCTGGCAGCCTTATTATATAAGATAAGATAATAGGAAACTCTATACAGAGCGATACAACAGGAGGCAATCTGATCATCAGAAGTTCCCCCCCCCCCCCTCGTCGATCATGTGTTTCGGCCTCTTAATCTCCTTTGCACTCTAAAAGCGGGGGGGGGGGGGGAAAGGCCAACTTAGGTCATGACTCCCAAGTGTCAGCCTCCTGTTGTCTAGGGCAGAGAATTGAACCCACTCCACCTTGGTTGCAGCTTTCAAATTCATTCCTATTTCCTGCCAGCTGAAGGCAATTGTGAAAGTAACCCCAATGTTGAAAACAAATTACTGTCTCGAGTTCCATAGCCCGTTGCGGTTGTTCCACAGCCAGCATGATGCCTTTTCCGCAGTTTCACTGAGCCTCTTAAGTGCCCTTGTTCTTGACTGCCCTTTCAACGCCTACAATTTCAGTAGATCATACACTGAGGCAGCCGCGAGCCCTCTTTGAACGAGTGTTGCTCGTCCAATCTGGATTCAAATGGCACGGTCAGCTCAATCATTATAATCTGGTGTGATGATGAGGAATGCGGCACTATATCTGGCCGTCTTCAAGATCTTCTGATACTCTCTGGATATGCCCCTAGCCTAGGTAGGTCTTCTGCCATCTCCCAGTCATTTGCACAGTCAAGAAGAGATGGTAAACTGCTACTTGGTTTACTTGGTTTGGGATGTGCTTACTTTCCTGTTCTCAGAAAGTATTTATTTTCTGTGCTCGGTCTGACTTAGCTGTTCGTCTTCCCCTTGCCAGGTCTACTGTAGCAGCCAGCTCATTAAGTACTTTGTTGTGGCGCCATGTGTATCGCCCTTGCCCTAATGACACCTTGCAAGCTGGGGGCACATGTTCAAGTGTTTGCCTCTCATGGCACAGGAGGCACTGATCATCATCAGACTTTCCCCATCTCACAAGGTTTGCGGATGATGGCAGGAGGTCATACATTGATCTGATAATGAAGCTGAGTCTAAGAGATGCCATATATCATTCCATGTCAAGGACCTTTGTAGGGCTCCTTTCCATGTAGTCCATTTGCCTTGTTAGGCCTGCTGCACCGCTTTTAGCATCCTCTTTTCATTCTCAGCACCTCGTATCTCCTGAATTACCATGTCTCTGCATTCCCTGCTTGATGCCTTGGACCACCAGCGGATCTTCATGACCAAATCCCCGTCTATTCGTCTGTGTGTATCCGATTACCTCCCTCAGTTTGAGTGACTCTTGGGCAGCATCAACAGCTTCTTCCACTCTCCACTTCCTTCCCGTTTTCAGTGTGGGCTGAACGGACTTAACCACGTCATCAGCTGACTCGCGTAGCATCATTGCAAGCCTTGCCTTTCCTACTGTATTCTTCAACAACTGACTTGAAGGGAAGCACAAGCTATGCCTTCTTGCAATACAGTGCTACGTCTGACAGACCTGGTGGTACTCCTAGCCATTTCCTCATGAACTTGTTGACCTTCTGCTCTATAGCTTCCACTGTACTGGTGCTTATTTCATATACGAGGGGCGTTCAGAAAGTAATGCACCACATCGTTTTTCTCAAGAGCTTTTTAATCAAAAAGCATGAAATTTATACACAATATACATGGATATGTCATGTAAACATCGGTATTATTCAACATAATCCCTATCAACTTGTACGGCTTTATGCCAGCGCGAAACAAGTGCATGTATTCCTAGCCCGTACCAGATTTTGTCTTGATCATGTAGCCATTTCTTCGCTGCATGAATCACTCCTTCATCATCTTCAAATCTTGTCCCACGGAGTGCATCTTTAAGTGGACCAAATAGATGAAAATCAGAGGGTGCCAAATCGGGACTATAGATTTGGTGATTGCTTCCCGTTGGGATGGGATCAGTGATACAAATAAATCAAAATCTCATTAATATTTAACTAAAGAGTCAAAAAGTAGAAGAAAAACTAAATAAAGCCCGTGTTTATTGCCCGACATCATCACCGATGCCGCGAGGCTAACCGTATGTTAAAAAGTGTTAGCGCTAGAGGAAATGAAAGCCTATCCCACACCCGCCCGCGTTTTCGTCACTCCATCTTGGGAAGAACAAATTAACATGAAACAGTTTGCGCAATGCAAATACTTCTTTCATTCATTGGAGCGACAGACGAAATAGACAAAAGGGGTGGGTAATCGAGTGAGAGAAAAATTAACTACGGTAGTGTATTTGTATCTAGACGCATAATAACCTTGAGTTTGAAAATTTGCACTATGGCGTGAGAAAAGTCACTCCGTGTTACCCCGCCACTTCGTTAGGCTTGACATGTAGTTAGCGACGATTCAAATTAGTATTGAGAGAAAGGGGAGAGTAAGGAAAACGATACCAAAAGTGAAACTGAC
Organism: Oreohelix idahoensis; assembly: GCA_024509875.1. Taxonomy (NCBI): domain Eukaryota; kingdom Metazoa; phylum Mollusca; class Gastropoda; order Stylommatophora; family Oreohelicidae; genus Oreohelix; species Oreohelix idahoensis. Next base: position 19,684 of record JAMPIV010005917.1, read on the forward strand.
TTTCTTTATAAACTAAAAAGGATAGTTTGGAAGGATAGAATTAATATTGTTACCTATAAAAATCCTCCATAGTCCTTATAATATATTAGAAGATAGATTTTATTAATATTGTGATAAAATATAAGAAAACCCAAAATGCAAGGGAAAAGACGAAATTGTTAACGACACTAAAGACTGACATAAAACTTATATCAGCTGAAAGGTTATAGTCTTCTGACCAATAATATGTTTCAATATAAAAAATCGCTCCAGTAATACCTAAAATATTGTAGAAATACTATATATTCTTGGACAGTGTGACGAACAGACTATCGTTCTTGCTTATTTTATCGGTAACATTGGGGACGCAAATTTAGAAAAAGAGGCATAGGAGTGTTTCAATCTGATTGGTTGACGTTAGGAGTAAAGGGGGAGGCAGGAAAATGTTAGCCAAAAACTAGACATCTTTTTGCATTGGCATAACTAAGGCAGACTGACCAATGGACTACGAGACTCATAGTATGTTTGGGGTTTTGTTTTTGCTTTTCAAAAATAAATTCAAAATTTGGTAGTCGCCTGATTTCATTGGCCAGCCAAATAGATATTAGCAAAAGCTTATAAGGCTCGTGGCCATTTGTATAGAAAATTTTCTGTATCCAAGTACGATGAGAACAGAAGTGTTAATTGTAAAATAAATAAATAAAATTAACAGTCTGAACAACGGCAGAGAAACTGAGGCCATATTCGCCAGTCATCGTCACTTGTGTTATATTTCATTGAATTTGTGGTAAGAATGAATTATTTATTTTTATGCCTTATTAAAACAGCAAAAAGCTAGATACTGCTATTGGGAAAAGTGAAGGGCATGCCGGGAGCAAAAAGTATTGAGTCCTCATATTGAACTGTGTTTGAATGTTGTTATTGATTATTATTATTATACCATAATATGTTAGCAAGCCTCTGTGTTCCATGAACACTCATCAACATGCCTAGAGCGTTGATAGTTAGAAAAAGAAAAGAAAATCATACAAAAGGAGATGTGTTTACTCCACGTTATTGTATTGAAGAAAACTATGTAAAATTACAGTGGCGTATCCGACATATGGACCTGAGGTGTGGTCACAGTAAGGTGAAGTCATATGAGTTAGGGGCTGGTGCACTTGTATGCACACGAGGATGACCCCCATCATATCATGTATAAATAGTTAATGGGAATCTAAATCAGAGATGAAAAGGCCAGGGTGTCCTTTTATTGCAGGGTTTTATTTCCTGTTACCAACCGGGGACAGGAAACCTGATAAATATTTGTGAAGACCAACAGTCTCCAGTGAAAGTTATATTGTCGTCAATTAACCAGAAGGAGCTTCTGTGTGTTGACATATTCTCTGCAGAGCAGTGTTGGACATTTTCATCTACGTAACAAGAAAAAGGTGATGTGCTATTAGCCGGGACATCTGACAGTTCATCTGAATAAAGTGTTTTTCCCCAAAATTAACTTTACAGATAGGGGGCATGATGAACACAACAGCTCCTCCTATAATGACTTTCAATATTAGGTACTAACTAACAGTCTGACAATACACCTACAGGAACAATATATTATTATTATTGGACAAAGAGTCCCATTTTAGTTAATCATTTGGTGTAAAATATATTTTCCTCATTTTCAAAGACCTGTCCAAAAGAGATGGCAGGACAGGCAGATTAAAATTGTACAAAAAAAGAATTTATATTCAAAGAAAATCTTAAACCACAGACTTATTAATTTACTATTAGTGTGTTGTATTATCTTGTTTTGATGTATCATCATTTCATTGCATTCCCTAGACACTAGCCACATCAAACACCACACACTAGAAATAAAATACAGCATCGTGTGAGATCTAGAGAGGTAGCGTTAGGTACCCTGCCACTCATCATCATTTTCATCAACTATTAGAATCAGGGTCTTACATAGCTTGACCTCACACGGTTGACACATACACTGCAATCTTTCTTTCTTATAACATCATAACCTCTCCAGCAAATTACACTTGCTACACCCGTGTTGCCAGACTTGTGTGAGGTCGCGCATTGTCGTGAAGGAGAAGTAGGTTTGCTGGATTCTTGTGCGGCCGAACTCTGCGAAAACGTTGATTGAGTTTTTTCAATGTCTTAATGTAAGCTTGCGAATTGATTGTCTCTCCTCTTGGCATAACGTCCACACGAATCACACCTTCAATGTCCCAAAAGACAGTGATCATGACCTTTCCAGCTGAAGGAATAGTCTTGAATTTCTTTCTTCGTGGTGATTGCGGATGATGCCACTCCATTGACTGTCTTTTTGTCTCAGGTTCAAAATGATGTGCCCAGGTTTCGTCACGTGTAACGATCTTAGCCAAAAAGTTCTCTCCATCAGCATTGAAACGCTCCAACAATTCAGAAGAAATTGCTTTCCTTTGCAATCGGTGGTCATTTGTGAGACTTCGAGGAACCCATCTTGCGCAAACCTTAGAAAATCCGAGAGTTTTTATAACTGCATTTGCACTACCAATGCCGACTGACAGCTGTAAGGCCAATTGTTGAGTAGTGATTCGCCAATCAGTAAGAATAATGCCCTCAGCGCATTTCAACATTTCTGCGTTGGTGGCTGTGGCAGGACGTCCACAGCGCGGCCGATCAAGCAGCTCCGTATCTTCACTTCCTGATTCGTTGATTCTCTGAACCCAGCGACTGACTGTACTCCTATCGACTGCAAAACTTCCATACACATCACATAGACGCTTGTGAATGTTCACAACAGTTTCCTTCTCTGCAACGAGAAATTCTATCACAATTCGCATGCCATATTTGAAGTGTGCAAAATGTCATGCTTCTATCTTCATTATTAGCTGAGAAAAACGATGTGGTGCATTACTTTCTGAACGCCTCTCGTATAAGCAGTGGCCATTGCAATTTAGGTATCAACATGAACTGAAGGCACCACAGTTTGAACTTTCCTAGGATTCTGCTTTGATCTATGATCTGTAGTCTGCCATTTCTATTGTCTGTTGAACTGTCTTTGAGTCTTTTAATGAGGCATCATATACCCTGCCAAGACTTTTCACAGGTACCTCGATGACAGTAGGGATTCTATCGTTTGAAACCATGAATGTGACCTCAGATATCTTCCTTTTCCTGGACTTAGGTTTGAAGCTCATTCTGCACCAGCTGACTAGTTCATCCAGGCGTGCTAACAGTCTCCGGGCATGGTGTTCATCTGATGTCAGAATTGTTGTGTCATCAATGATTGCTTTAAGCGGTGGCATGCGACACCTTCTATTGATCTTCAGATCAATTGCAAATCCTTCAGCCGCTTTGAGGATTACCTGCATAGCCAACACGAATAGTATCGGAGAGATGGTACATCCCATCGCAATTCCAAATTGTAGGCCATTCCACTTCGTTGTGTACTCTCTGGTTGAAAATCTGACAGGGAACCCCGAGAAATACAGCTTCAGCATCGCTGCAATTTCTTGTGGAACGTGGTACATTTCCAGGGCCTGCCACAATATCTGGCGTGGAACCGATCCATACGCATTTGCTAGATCCAACCAGATTACATGGAGATTTGTTCTGTCAGACTTTGCCTTTTGAATTGCTTCCCAGATCATTGTGGCATGCTCTAGACACCCTGGTGTACCTGGGATACCTCCTTTCTGAATGATAGTGTCAATGTATAAATTCTCCAGAAGGTATGTAGTGAGCCTTTTAGCCACCAATGAGAAGAATCTCTTCCCTTCCACATTAAGTAGTGACATTGGCTTGAACTGACTGATGTCTGTGCAATGTTTTTCCTTCGGGATGTAGACTCCGTTTGCCTTTCTCCATTCTTTGCTTACAAGCTGGTTTTTCCAATCATTTTTCAGCAAATGGAGCAGCCGTTTCAGAACTTCAGGACATCTCTTATACACAACATATGGGGCACCATTAGGACCTGGAGCTGACTTGCACTGTGCTTTCTGGACAATGCTTTCTATTTCTTGCATTGTAGGGGGTTTGGTGTTGAATTAAACTCCTGGCTTACTACCATGCTGCCGAGCGGCTCATCTTTGTGATCATCTGAATAGATCATTCTAAGGTGTTTTTCCAGATCTTCTTTCTCGATGTTTAGTGTTTCCGACCTTGACTGTTCAAACAGTTCTTTGGGAAACTTGAAGGGCTCCTTGAAGAATCTCTTCCTATCCCTCCGTGTTTTCCTTCTTTTCCTGCACAACTTTTCTGCTCTACAAAGAGCATTATGTTGGCCTTTCAGGTGCTCCCAAACCTGTCGTAATCCTTCCTTCTCTGAGTCCACTGCATTCTTGAACTGTTTTCGGGCATGCTTCTTCTGTTTCCTGATGTCTTCTATTCTGATTTGTCTTCTACTTTACTGTGGTAGGTTACTTTCCATTGCCTCCCTGACTCCAAACCCTTTGTGACAGTGAAGATATATTATGTCGCCGAAGATTTCCAGCTTTGTCTCCAAGGTTATCTGCTTCAGGTTTTTATCCAACTCTTTTGACCAAGGCTTCGTCCAGCTGTTCCCAAAGCCCTTTTGCTGAAGAATGAAGCACTATATCCGGCCGTCTCCGCGATTTTTCTGATACACTCTGGATATGCCCCTGTCCAGGTAGGTCTACCGCCATCTCCCAGTTGTTTTGCACAGTCAAGAAGAGATGGTAAACTGCTACAGGTTTACTTCGGTTTTTGGGGTGTGCTGACTTTCCTGCCCTCAGAGAGTATGTGTTTGCGGTGTCTGGCAGGACTTTGCTATTCGCTTTCATTCTGCTCCCGTTCAAGAAGTGTGTGAGATCATCATCAATCAGATCAACTAAAATATTTTCCGCGCTGTGGATTGACTCCTGACTGAGGTCTTCTAACGCCTTACCCGTCGTAACAGAGCGCTGTTGATCTACCACTGATGAGCTCCCACACCCTTTTTCTCGTTCAGTGGATGTTCATGCCTCTCTGAGTAAGAGAATTTCCTACCACAGGCACATGGAAATTCCAGCCGTTGATCAAACTCAAAGTCCGCGAAACTGGTCTGGTCGATTCAATAAGACACATGGGGGGATTCATCATTTCACCTAATGCGTAACATACCAGACCTAAGGGTCTTTTATATTTAGACATGTGCCCTAATTTAACCGACTAGATTGAACGGGACGCGCCTCGCCAAAACGAGCAAAACTTTATTTTAAACAAAAAAATCATCGCCCACCCCCTTCCCCTTTCGGTTAATCCTGGGGGCATCTATAATTAGTAGGTCCTATAACAACTTTTTTCCGGCGTGATGCCGACAACATCACCCCTCGTATGCCGACGGTCAAGATAATATGGGCCTAACACCATATTCCCAATATGCCTCAATGGGCGTGTAACGGGGTTCCTTTACCCTTTTTTTTTTTTTTTAATAAAACAATTTTTAAAGCTTACGGGGGGGTACCAACCGGTCAGCCCGGTTCGTAGTCTTTCCCAGTGTCATCTGTCTTTCCAGAAGTCCATCGGTCTTTTACCGATTGGTCTGACCATAACACAGATGTCACAGAAACATCCACATCAAGGTCACGTGAGTGCTTGGATGCAGGCTTCCAACAAGGGTACCAGCCGCAGCTAGGTTCAGTTTTCCATGCTCCCATAAGGGGGGAGTAAAAAGGAACATCTCATGATGACGATGAAGCAATTATTCTGCAGTTAATTTTCTGGTCAGACTATTTCAGAGCAGCTTGCCTTATCTTTCAGGTGCTGTGCTGGGTACCCTAATGCCTGTTAATGCAGGTTGGAAGGACCCGAGGTTAAGTTCAAAGATCCTATTAGGGCTGAATCGGAGTGATGATCATTTTCTGTCACCTACTTTTAGCATATAAGTTTTACCCAGCTCAGCAGAAAAAGGTATTTAAACTACAGGAATCCCTCTTATCAGGATGGTGTTCCAGCACAAAGGGTGGCCTGGTTGAGCAGCATAAGGATATAGAGGCCAAACGGAACTTTGCACTGAAGATAAGAGGAAATGGCAACAAAGGGGGGGTTTACCAAAATAAAATGACATGTGCAATGTACGCTGCCATGAATCTTCATCTGAATCTCCTTCAAGTAAGTCACGGGCAATGTACGGCATGAATCTTCATTCATCTGAATTTTCGCCTAATGTGTAATTTTTTTTGTCACGATATTTGCTCAGAATAATATACATTTAGATTTTAGTCATTTTATTTTATCCTTGTTTTGTTGTTGTTGTTTAACTATGGATGCTGAGCTTGCTGCTGTTTCACAGCCATTGTTGAAGAATTTACGTGTGTTCTGAAGCTGTTGAGTGGTGCTTGTATAGTGTGTTTGTGATTGTTGGTGTAGTAAGTTTTCTTCTTTCTTTTATTTTTATTTTACCTAGTATTAAGTATGTATATATATATCTGTGATCATCTTGCTTGACACCTTTCATAGTATTAAAATAGGGGTGTTTTATTTTTTTGGGGGGGGGGGCGGGGGGGGGGGGGGCGGGGGGGGGGGGGGGGGGGATGGGGGGGGGGGGGGGGGGGGGGGGGGGGGGGGGGGGGGGGGGGGGGGGGGGGGAGTTTTTGAAAGGGTATTTGTTTTAGCATGTAAAAAATTTAATTGATAATGTAAAGGTTATTTTCATATTCTCAGGAAGATTTTAAGTAAGGTCTAAGGTACGTTCCCCATAAAAGTAGATACTGCTGCGGTAGGGGGATTGATGTGTTTAGAAGACTTGCTCTATAGGCTCCCCATATAGCCATTTGGAGAGGTGGGGTGAACCCCCAGTTCTCTTCTTCCTGGCTGCCTTTTTTTTTTTCCTCTACCCCATGCAAACACAAGTGCAGACATAACAGTATACACGCCATATACCTACCAGCTGGGTATACTGAAGCGAGAAAGCCGTGTCACTGTCACCCGTCCAATCGATACCCAGAAAACCCGGCAGACCTATATTTCCGCTTGAGATCCAGCCGCTCTTACCGCGACTTCTTTCAAATACGGACGCTCCTGAAAGAAAATGAATTAGGAGCCCCCAAATTTAAATTCAGGTATATTTGACCTTGTTAATAAAATCCCCCGATGCCGAGACGTCTTTGTTTACAGCAACCATAATTTGATATTAATAGTGGTTTTACTAGTCCTAGCGGAATGTCGCAGCACAAATGCGCGTTAGAAAAAGTAGTCCAAACATTGACCAGGTTAGTACAAGCCCAAGAGAGAGCCAAAATGTGTTAGAAAAAAATAGTCCAAAGTTGCCCAAAAATAGTCAACAGTAATCTGGTATCGACCGAAATGTTGGATTGAAAAAAGTAGCCCCAAAAGAAACGTTGTTTGTAATTTTCGGGTTTTCAGCATAAAAGACATAGACCTGTACTCACTATCTTGCCTTAGCTCCCACGTGTGTGAACGAAACAGAGGATACCAAAACTCATGAAAGAAAGGAATGGAGAACCAGATCTAAAGAAGACAAATAGAAGCAGTGTAAAAGGTGCAGAGCCAGCGGGATTTGCATGGCACTTCGGCATGAATTAGTTGAAGGTCTTTGTTCCAGGGCAAGATATCAAGGTGATATTATTAGACGTGGCTGATGAGCTGTCAAGTTGGTGCATTAAGGATGATGAAGCCTTGTGCTACATTTTGTTTCTGTCTTAAATATATTTTCAGACTGCATCTGTTTTATCAGATTTTTATATATCTGAGCAAATTTATGTTTTTAATGTTACAATTCGTTGTTTTCTAGAAGAAAGTTTTTATAGAATGAAATGCAGTTTTAAGGGAGACGTAGTTGTCTATAACTCTATCAGTAAAAAAAAAAAAAAAAAAATCCCTACTGTACTTACATCCAGTTACTAACCAAGCGTGTTTTCATCCATTTTTTGTTGTTTTTTAAGTTAAATTAAGATTGCGCGTTAAATACATATAGCCAGCTTTCGTCCTGTTTAAAATAGTAAAACTGAATTTCTAGGACAGGGGATTCATAATCTGGGGGGTTTTTTGTGTTTAAATCATGGGGCCCTTGTGGATTGTCAATGAAGATATATGGCCGCACGCTCGTGCTTGGGAAAAAAGATAGTAGTAAAGCATAATACTAGCTTAAGAAAATGATTAAAAGAATAACGTTAGCATTTTTTTCATGTTTTGTAGGTTTATTCAGTTACGCTAGTTAAAGTTGGATCCAATAGAATCCATTGCATTCATACGCCGAAGGGGTCCAATGGAACACCGCAGGTAAGAGAAAGAAGGAAGGGAGCCCGCTGTATTAAAAGAAAGGATTTTAAAGGAATGTAAAATACTTACATCGATGCGAGTATTACTTACTTGAGGAAACGCAATATGAAGGCTCCTTGCATAATGCCGGAATTACATCATACGGAAGACGAGATGCAGATGCCTATAGACTAACACCTGAGGTAGCAGACCCTATACGTTCGGATTTTAAATAATGGACCACGAGATGTGGTCCGGCTATCTTTCAATCTTTTCGCCCTCGACAAAATTTTGTTTGCGTTTTAGGCACGGCTTTTTTTTTAAATATTGCGATTTGTCAAGCCATTTTAAAAACGAAGAAATTTAAAGAAATAAAGATGTGAAGATAAAAAATGGAAACTCGTGTTTTTTAAAGGCGGAAAAAAAAAAAAAAAAATTCAGAAAAATATCGAGACATTTGGTAAAAAAATTCTGGCTAATGTTAGACTCAATTTCGCGTTTCAGATTTGTAAAGGAAATGGGCACAATTCCCATCTAATAATGTGAATTCTACTTAAAGATAACTTTGTGACAGCAGTACAAGACCCTCGAAGATCTATACCAATTCACTGTCTGACTTGACAATTCATAGTTGTTATCTATTGTTTGGTTTGCATTGGAAGTTAAAAAATACTTGATATCTGAAATGGATAATAAGACGCATATAATTGTATTGCTGGCTACAATTGAAACGAGGCCGCAAATTCTTTAACAAACAAGAAATGAGTAGAAGAAAACAATCAATGGACCTACTGACTAAATTGCCCAATATTTTCTTTTGCCTGTTCCAGGACATATTGCTAATAATGAGAGGCTTGATGATGGCCTCAGCTGCCATGACAAGGTTGAATGTGATCTGGAAAAGTAACATCAGTTTTCCTGTGAAGATCAAATTATACAAATCACTTGTATTATCTATTCTCTTGTATGGGTGTGAGGGCTGGACACTCACTGCAGATACGGAGCGAAGGATTCAGGCTTTCGAGCATAAATGTTATAGAAGAATTTTGCGCATTTGCTATAAAGAGCACAAAACAAATGTCTATGTTAGAGAGAAGATAAACACCTATGCAGGCCATCAAGAACCACTTTTGTCAATAGTGAAACGTCGAAAGCTTGCCTGGTTTGGGCATGTAACTCGTCATGACTCCCTTTCGAAAACGATCCTCC